>OW240923.1:93410307-93430878 GCA_933207985.1 Pelobates cultripes | reverse complement strand
GGTAGGGGTGCTCTGTGTGTGGGTCTGGGGTAAAGGTGTTTAAAAAAAAAAAAAAGTATGCTAAATCAGTATCCCCCCCCTCCTCCTTCCTTCTTACCTTTAATGAAGGAGGGGGGACACAGCCATCCCTGTTGGTCCCGTGGTGGCAAGCACTGCTTCCGTATCGAGAGGCAGGGGGAGGGATCAGTGAATCAGCTCCCCTGTCCTCCCGCACGATGCTGTGTGGAGTGTTGCCATGGTAACACGCGGCAACGCTCCACACAGCTTGCTCGCGGGAGGAAAGGGGAGCTGGTTCACAGATCCCTCCCCATGCCTCCCGACATGGAAGCAGAGTAGGCGCCTGCCATTTCGGGCAGGCAGGTGGCTACTCTGCATTGATGGCTGTGTGCCCACAGAAAGGGCCCGCTGTGCCACCTGTAGGTTCGCCATCATTGCTATAGACCCAGGAAAACGAGTATGTTTTCCTGGCACTATAGTGGTCCTTTAAGGCCAGAGTAGCCAAACTGAAATCATAGCTAACTTAGAGAATTACTCCATTTTGACTATTTTGACCTGAAATTTCCAATTTATTTGAATTCACTGTGAAAAGTGAATTTCAAATTTAATTCCAAAGTAGCCAAATAGAATTAACTGGGAGATTTCTTTTTAATTTTGCTATTTTGGCCGACCGAATACCTCCGCCCAACCCGCTTCCTAGCTGTTGGGGAGGAAGCCTGGGACTCTTTAGCCCCAAACGCAGAAGTTCTCTCCAGAACTCTTGCAGCTGACCAAACCTTTCTTACAGACAGGTATTGTCCCTTCAAACTATTCCTTTACAGCTTTTTTTTCAGGCAGGTATCATCTAATTCCTCTGCAACTCTGCTTATTGTGATTGCGATTGCCATTACAAAGGCACTTGTGGCTTTCAGGCGTAGCTCTCTTGATTTATCCCAGGGCTAGAGAGATTGCGCAGTCAACCAACAGGTTCGAAGACTCTTACTGAGATCCATAAAAATCCACACAGGACAAACAGTTTCATAAAGAACTAACATGCAAAGCTTTATTTTTACTTGGCACTAGCCCATATGATCATTACATAAAGCTTACGGTGACACAAGCAAATAAATACAAATAACCAAATCATATCAGAAAACATAGATCAACTTATAATAAAACAATTACATATTTATAAAGGGTTGAGAAAGACAATCATTAACACAAAATATCTTGCCTGCCTGCAGAATTAGCAATATGCAAATCTACCTGAATATGCAAATTAACCATACTAGCTCTTCATGTAGTTCATATAGCTGTCACCACCAACAGATGGCGCTATACAGGCTCCATAGCCAAATCCACCAAGTTGGTAGCAAGCCTCACCATGACAGAAGAGCACACAAAACATTTAACCCCAAACAGCAACATTACACACACCCTGCACCCTCAATGGACACAGGATGACTTAAACATAAGCATTTTCTGTTGTTTATTTATTCTTTTGAGTATTGTTGAAATGCGAGACTTCTACATTTTGCACTTGCTTTTGAGCTGTATCCAAATGTCAGGCAGTGTTTTCTCGTAGCAATGTATATAACAGCTACTGCTTTAATCTTAAAGCCTCTTTTCAAAATAAAGACATAAAAAAAATGAAATATTAACTATTTTAAATGTATCAGAAACACGGGTAGGTGCATATGAATAAATGTATGTAAAAACATAATTTGCAAATCTTATAGTTTGATTGTAATTTGAGGTATCATTTTACATTTTATGGGGGAAAAAACTGTGAAACAAATCAAACAATAGCTTTATAAAATAAAAATAAAAAATGTTCTGGTCAGTTAGGTTTTAGATGGGCCATCGATCATAATAGAATGAAGAAAAAAAAAAAAAGCAGACAAGTATCGGAATCCTTTCATGAAAGAGTGAGATTTGAGAAAAGGCAGATAGGAAGATCTTGACAGACGTAGAGCACTCTGGAGATAAGGAATGCCAAGGGAGCTCTGCAAAGAATGCCAGGGATGGAAGCTGTCTACGGAGGACAGGCTGAGTGAAGTGAACGCAAAGATAAGCTGATGCAGTAGATCAAATACAACATTTCAGGAGCTCAAGAGTGATAGGTTGAAAATGTGTGAAGAATCTATTAGCAGCTCTACTGATGTAAAGGTGTATCAGTCACATACACACTTTAGCGAAGGTATGAGAGAGGAGGAGCTCGAAGAGTTAAATGAATGGCCTCACACCCATACAATAAGTGCAATAGATTAAGCTATATTTAATTATGCTGCGTGTTTTTTTAAAATTAATCTTCTTTTAATTTTTGGCCCCTCTGAATTACTGTTTTAATTATTATAATTATGTTATTTCATTTCCACTGGCAAAGGGTTAGGTAAAGGAGTCTTAATAGTCCCCTACAATACAAGGGAAATACGAAAAGGTGACTTATCTACAGGGTTATATTTACAAAATTGAGAATTCATGGTGAATTCACAGCGAATTTTTAAATCTAGAATCAAAATAGCCACATTCTCTAAATCAGCAATGCTTTTAGTTTAGCTACTCTGGCCTTAAATTTGAAATTCACCTTGAATTCTCACTTTAGCGAATAACCCTGTTAGTATCCCTTTATTGCTTGAGATTCCTAGAAAACACTACATGGTTTGCCAATTATTCTTCCATAGAAAATTGTTTAACTTCTCATGGCTGGAGGACAAAGAGAGACACAGTGGGGCTGGGAGGACAAAGAGACACACAAAAGGGCTTGCGGGTGAAGAGAGACACAGAAAGGCTCTGGGAGGGAGAAAGAGTAACACAAATGTTTTCGGTGACAGAGAGGTGCAAGGGGGACAAAGAGATACAGAGAAGGGCTGGAGAGGACAAAGAGACACGGTGGAGCTGGGGGGACGACAAAGAGACACACAGAGGGCCTGGAAAGAGATAGAGACACACAAAGGGGCTGAGGGAAGAGACACAGAGGGGCTAAGGAAGGGAAAAAGAGATACACAAGTTGGGGGGAGAATGAGACACACAAAATTGCCAATTTTTTTTTTTTTTTGAAGGGGCGCAAGTAGTTGGTCTTGCCTAGGGCGCAAAATAGTCTTGCACTGGTCCTGACACTCACTCCACTGAATTTCTCACTGCACCAATCATAAGCAGATATTCCATAAACGTTACAAGAAGTGAGATGCCTTTTTTAACCACATCAGACTCAGTACTTTCTTATACTGAATAAAGTATGAAGAAATAAAAAATACAGCCAGGAAAATATATTTAACATAAATTGTGCACATTTTCCATTTTCAAACTTTGAGAAACCGTCCTCATTGTGTTTGTCTGTTTCACACATGTTCAAACGATGCAGACAGCTCCTGGGTAATATAATCGAGAACGAGTTTTTATTGGAAAATGAAAGAGCCTTGGGAGCTAACAAGATTCTAGATTTCTAAAGGACTCAGGCTAAAGGCTGAAGGATTTGAGTGAAACATTTGGAAACCTAATCAGAAGTGTTTTTTTTCTTTCTATCCTGTGCCATAACTGTTTTAGTGATTATGTAATGTCGATTGTGAGTCTGCTCCATCATCTTTAAAACTCTTCACAGGATACACAGAAATAAGAAGCTGTGTGTAATCTTATTACAGGAGATTACTACACTTGTGCACGGTGAGAAATTTCGGTAGATAGAACCTTTTTTTTGGGACAGTTGAAATTTGTCTTCGTGTAAGTTCGGCTCGGCTGAACTTTGATTCAGGAGTTAAATCAGGAGAACAAACCAAGAAGGCACAAAAATGGCCCAGTGTGTTGCATATAATATTAACATTAATAATAACAATAATAATAATAATATTAATAATATAATGTTATGTGTATATATTTTGAAGTACACTGACACAAGCATTTTCCAACCATTTGGAAAACAGAGGGGAAATAGAGGGGAAAACAAGAAATTAGAACAATAAAACAATTTATATTTATTTAATTAAATCTATATTTAGTATATTTAATATATATTATATATTTATTAAATATGTAGAGAATTTATTTACTGTTTCCCAGTACTGCCCACTTCTCACTTGATCGGTGAATAAAATCAACATTTAGTTACTTTTCCCCAGCCATCAATCATCTTTTTTCCCATCAGAATTCTGAATATTGATCCCCCTGAATACGTTCGGTATTGCGTGTTGCTTTTAGTCCATAATTCAAATATAATTTAGCTTGGAATTCGGCAGAACCCCCGATCGGCCCAGATTCTAACGAATTGCAGTTTGGTCCAAAACGAGTCTCCAAGTCTTGAGGTGACCCAGATCCCTCAAGATCACTGAGCTAACTATCTATTTAGTGTTATACTCCTCAACGCCTGACTTTTGCTTGGAATACAGACATTTTTGTTCCAATTAGGGGAAAACTCTCAGATCAATTGTATTACTTATAAAAACTTTCATGCCTCTGTATGTATTATTTCATAATGTGTATTCATATAAATAAATACCAAATTTCAATTCATCTCCTGTCTTACCCTTGCATTGTCAGAGTAGCAATCTTGAACTCATCTGTGGTCAGAAGCACCAGTTAACGAACCAAAGACAATACAGGTAATTGAGTGTTAATTTGCGTTTACAAATCCTGGCGCCATGTGCAACACCTCAATAATGTTCTCTGGCAGAAGAGGACCTAAAGATGGCTGCTCCATAGATTAAGGGGCCACTGCAAAGTGACATTTACTTACATGCATCCATCACAAAATAAAAACACATTTAATCTTTTTTTTTCTTCAGGAACAGGAAATCAGGATCAGTAAGTCCAGTAGCCATATTGTGTGTATATTTTATTTACATAGTGCTAACAGGTGTACATACAAGTTAACAATTGCACAGCCCTAATACATCCTATATTAAAATAAATAAATTAAAAAACAATGTGTATGTATATATATACATAAGGACATCTTTTATATTGCCCTGGTGAAGTTTCTATAGCAACACCAGCATATCTATTTTTTGAGACAGTTGCTGTTGCTATAGCAATGCTTTTGAAAAACAAGACAGTAAATATAAACTTTGTAGTTGGTATTAGACGAGGTGGACATAGCGGGCAGACATTAAACACAGGATTGGACTGAGGAAACCTGCTGGCATTGGACCGAGGAAACCTATTGGAATTAATCATTCTTAATAGCAGCTTTTTAAACAACAAGACCTGAATGAGAGTTCAGTGAGTCGACAAATAAAATGTAAAACCTAAGACAAAATAATCAAGTTTGAAAAAA
Source organism: Pelobates cultripes (assembly GCA_933207985.1). Taxonomy (NCBI): domain Eukaryota; kingdom Metazoa; phylum Chordata; class Amphibia; order Anura; family Pelobatidae; genus Pelobates; species Pelobates cultripes. Next base: position 93,425,633 of record OW240923.1, on the reverse strand, counting down.
GCCCCTTGATATTTTTTTCTTCATTTTCAGAAAATCTTCAACTCATCACCATTAATTGTTTGGTGAATTAACCCGACTAATTTCAAGACACAATTTGTACATCTCAGATTACATATGTATCGTTAATCTGACAATGCGAGGTGTGTAATGTGCATTTCAGAGTCATGTTTGAGTCTCTCCAAGCTGTGAATCTTTTAATCCAAAGCAAAACCTCCCAAAAGGAGAAGGGTCATCAAAATGTGCGTACGTCATGTGATGGGTCATCCACCTATTCTGCAAAGGCAGGACTCTTGCAAGTAGAAAGAAGCTTTTTTTTTGTCCCGATCAGATGCAGAACATATTATAAAAAGCAGGATTAAATTCCTGGGGTCTCCAGTCTGCCTTCGGTCACACCTGGTTTATTCTCACTGATGCTGGGTTTCCAATTTAAGGTGTATTTGCCATGAAAAAAAATGCAATTTTGCAAGTAGCTTGGAATAGTATCTGTTTGTTCGTTTCTCAGGCTATTGCATACTCATTGGGTCCATTTCAATGTAAATGTTGCTGTTTTTCACTGCTTCTGGTTAATTCAAATCACACTTCATCCATATTTCCACTGAATGTTTTTAGCATTTAAAGTGTTTGAACCTGTGAGAACCTCAGGAAATGTTGCAAAGTCTCTGCTGACTCCTTGCGGACTTTCCACTTTGAAAGAAACTTTCACTTGATGAATAATGCTTTCGTAAAAAATCCTTTCTCCAGTTCAGATATCTCATTCTTTAGAGGTGTCTCATCGCCTCTGGACACTTTAATTTGATGACCAATTTTATTTTAGTAAACTACTGAAACTAAGATATGATAGTTTGAAGAGGAAAAAAAAACTGAAAAAAATAATAGAGAAGAGTGAATTTTCTACATTAGCCAAATGTTTAGAGGCAGTTAAACTTACCCCTATCGCTGAGAATTCTGTTCCAGATGGCTTTACAATATGATATTATAAATCATTTACACCTCAACCAGACCATTTTTAACTGCTATTAATTCAAACTGTGGCTAAACTTGGAGATACATTTCGGTCCGAAATGCAATTCATACAAATTTCATTGGTTGTTCGGTCGAATTCCCGAACTTTGACCGGAAATACAAAAGTCAAGAACCAACCAAAATCTGCAATGGTCGAACATATCCATTTTAGTTTGTGATTCTGCATTCTGCTTGTGAAAGAAAGATATGGTTGATTGGAAAAAAAAGATGATTAATGGCTAAGGGACCGTTACTAAATGTTGATTTGATTTTATTTGTTTCACTGCTCCTCCTGCTTTTTTTCTATTGGTCACCTTTTTCTTACTTGATCTGTAAACCAAATGGTGGGGAAATGTAACTAACAGTATTCTGCAAAATATATAGGAAGGAGCCCATTTTCGCACCATTTGGTTCATCTAATTTGGTTCTAGAATAAGTTTTTCAGTACCAGAATTCTGCCAAGCAGAACCAAAATGCTCCAAAATTCAAATATCCCATATATTTTTCAATTGTTTGGAAAAAATGGTGCAGCCAAGCCACATTTCTACTCACTGCCTGCTGAATGTGTATATAAAAATGGATAAAACTCATGAAAACTCTTGAAAATAAGACACAATTGGAGAGACTTGTCAAAATGCTACAGAGTTTTAAAGTCTTTTTTATTCTGCACTTTTTTTGGAGCAAATTATTATTATTATTTTTTTTTTAATGAAAACAATTGAATAATTATGAACAGAACGGGGAGATTAGAGATTAAAACTAAAATACACTTTCAGAATGCTTTTATAAATCTCCCTCAATTGTTTGTTTTCTTTTGTTGACGTCATAGCCGGTCCATTATTGCCTTGTTTTTTTTTAACCTTTACTTATATAGAAATATGCCAAGAATGTCATATTGTCAAGTGATGAGTAGAGGTTGCCTGTCTCTGTAGTTTCAGTATCTATCTCAGTGGTTAGTTAAAGGGACACTGTAGTCACCAAAACAACTTTAGCTTAATGAAGCAGTTTTGGTGTATGTATCATGTCCCTGCATTCTCACTGCTCAATTCTCTACCATTTAGGAGTTAAATCACTTTGTTTATGAACCCTAGTCACACCTCCCTGCATGTGACTTGCACAGCCTTCCTAACCACTTCCTGTAAAGAGTCATCTACAGTTTATTCTTCCTTTATTGCAAGTTCTGTTTCATTTAGATTTTCTTATCCCCTGCTATGTTAATAGCTTGCTAGACCCTGCAAGATCCTCTTGTATGTAATTCAAGTTCAATTTACAAAGAAAGAGATACAATGGTTTAAGGTAAATTACATCTGAATGAAAGTGAAACCAGTTTTTTTAATGCAGGCTGTGTCAATCAGAGCCAGGGGAGGTGTGACAAGGGCGGCATAAACAGAAACAAAGTGATTTAACTCCTAAATGGCAGATAATTGAGCAGTAAAACTTGAGAAGCATGATCAATACACTAAAACTGCTTCATTAAGCTAAAGTTGTTTAGGTGACTAAAGTGTTTCTTTAACCTTCCGATGATGAACCTGTATTAATCATAAATCCTGCCTCTCAGATGGCTTCCTTTCTCCTTCTCAAGTACCCTCCCTTCTGCATCACCTTCTAGGGTAATAGTATTACCTGCAAGTGCCCCTTGCCTATTCAATGAAAGTTAGCCCAAAGTAATTTTACACTCCATTTTCTGGTATTTTATTCCATATTATGTTTTTTAGTTCCTCCCATTCAACCCATGTCCTAATAGTTTTGTAATTCCTATCTGAGTTAGCGATTGCCATTCTCTCGTATTCTTCATTTAGGCATATTTGTGCCCTAACTTCCTCTTTGGTGGGCATGTGAGTAGATGCCACATCCTAGCATTTAGAAGGTTTGATGATATGAGAATATGGAAAGTCGTTTGCTTGGAATCTTTTGGTACTCTTGTGAAGAATATAAATAACAGAAAAGAAATCCTGCTTTTGGCTGGATTGGTTGTCTCTATATCCTTTAGAGGGCTTAATTAGTGAGCAGTCCCACCATATATGCTAAGAATCTCCAGCAAAGTTTAGAATATGTTAGTCTCATGTGTGCTAATTGTGTGGTGACAAAATACTGTCTAAATCTATTTTTCTTATTAATTCCCTTTGTCTACTGTTGAACATGGAAGCAAGAAAGAGGTGTACTCATGGATAGGGATTGACATATGCACAGCTGTGTACAATATTTATTGCATGCTTTAAGTGATAGGGCAGTGGTCATAGCATATCGGCTGTTTTAGGTTGGGCAGAGTTCGGGAGCCAGAAAAGAGTGTGAACGCCACCAGCTGTGATCCAAAAGGTTTCTATCTCAACTAATTGTGGGTTTTCCTCCCTTTTTTGGAATGTGATTACTTGACTTAGAACTATTGGTTGGCTTGGTAATATGTTTTCAGTGCTGGCATGCTTTTGTCACTGCCCAGGTAATAAAGTGTAGAGGTTTCTTTGTCTTCTGGCCATGGTTAGTGTATTTTTACATCTGGGATTGGATAGGAGGATGGAAGCTGGATAGGTAAGGATCTGAATAGATATTGCAGTTTGGGGAGTAATACCATTTGTCACTCCCCAGGTAATAAAGTGTAGAGGTTTCTTTGTCTTATGGCCATGGTTAGTGTATTTTTACATCTGGGATTGGATAGGAGGATGGAAGCTGGATAGGTAAGGATCTGAATAGATATTGCAGTTTGGGGAGTAATACCATTTTAACTGCCACTCTACCTCCCAACCATGATACATAACGGGTATTGCCCGTTTCCCTAATCCAGCTTAAGGAATTAGCTTTGAACAGATCTTGAGTGCTTTTTGTCACTGTTATCCCTAAGTAAGCGATGAAATCATCTCTCCACTCAAACTCAAAGTCGTCTTTTAGGTTGCCAGCTAACTATTTGTTTAGCCTTTATGGCAGTGCCTGGTCTTTAAAATGTTCAGTTTATAATATGAGAAGGAATTATATTCCTGTAACAGTCGGCTTAGGTTTGGCAATTATGCAGGTATTTGGGTTCTTTGTTCTATATATATATATATAAAAAATTTTTTTTTTTTTTAATTTTTTTTAGCATTTTGTGCATACTTTGTAAACTTTTTTTTTTTTGCACTCACTACTTGATCTATTGTTCCGTATGCGATTCATCGAGCCTCTAGCTATGTTGCATTTTGTTTAAATAAAACGTAGTTTGAAGGATTTGCATCAGTGAAGCTGTGTGTCTGTTTATTGGAAGTGTGGCCCATTTTCATTTTCCTCTGGCAATTTGTGATTATGGAACTTAAGGACCAGCACCGGGAGCAAGAAGTAAGTTCATTACTTCTATTTATCTAAACCTCAGCCCAGCGTTTGGAGCTGCTGCATAGGGTTTTACCATTTTTTATTTGTCTGTTCCCGTCTTTCATGTAAAGTTACACCAATATCACTTTCTTTTTTCTTGACATATTTGTAGATGGATAGGGCGATACCTTGTTAACCAATGGAATAGATACAAAGAAAAAACAGATATTTTGACCAACTATAAGAAAAGTTTCCTGGAAAATCATGGCTGAAGAAAAAACATTAGCTTCCTGCATTAATAGTTAGATTGTGTGATGTTTATAGATATAAAACTACTGACAGCATACCATTGTGTTTCTTGTTACTAGCCCCCCCCCCCCAGTTTTTTCCCAGTATCTTCCATTTCATGCTCAGATACAGTCTACAGTGATTCTATAATGTTGCCTGCACTCATTACAACAAAACAGAAACACATTTCTTTTCTTAGAAGCATTCTTCCTACAAACAACCTGCAAATGCCACAAAATGTGTCACCGTCGTACGGATCACCTCGTCAAACACTGAGAGGGCAGGGGCACACAGTTGTGTGATGCCACGATTAATGCCACTTGCTGCAATCTCCACTCACTCAGAGAACATGCTGCACAGGAAGGAGAGATGGCAGATAAAATACTGTCACACTGTCTAACTCTGTTACTGCATCCGCATCACCAATGGCAGGGGATAATGTATTGCAGGCAGCCCCCAACCTTCCTTTGGGATCTTCATCCCACTGTGTGTTCAGAACCGGCTGTTTATTGTGCCCTCGATACTGAATACAAGGTGGAGGTTTGTGTTTCTGCTAGAGAAGTCATAGTTCAGGGTTTGCAGGAGGGGCAGATGTTTTACCGAGAGGAGATGACAGCTGATGAATGGAGAGAAAAAAAATATTTAACAGGGAAACAAGAAGGATCTGGGATAAGCAGTGATGCCAGGGAAAGGCAGCGTTAGTAGATATATATATATACTCAACTAACAGAAAAATCTTTCTATATCTCTCTATCTATCCATTGTACACCGTTACGGAATTTGCTGGTGCTATATAAACAATAAAATAATAATAATAATAGTAATAATAATAATCTGTATATCTGTCTGTCTATCAGTATATCTATCTATCTATCTATCTATCTAACCAACCATCTGTCTAAAATCCGCACTTAATATAATTAATATTCTGTTATCTGTAAAAGAAACAACCTTTACAGAGATGTTTTATTTTGACCAAAAAAAAAATACGATATGCAAGTGTATGGGTACAGAGACTCCACCATTCAGTTCAAGTCTACAAATTGTCCAGTAGGTGGCGCAGGCATTCCATTGACTTACATACTCATTTTTCAAAATGCTGTCTGACGTTAGGTGCCTACTGTCTATTCAATATTTACATGCGTGAATGAAACTGAATTACTTATTCTCTTTTTTTATTCTTACTGTTTGGAAATACTAGAACATATTTTAAATGATACAGCTAGAATTTACGTGTGCTTATGTGTAATTTATTTTATAAAACTAGAATTGCAAAAAACAGACAATTTGCCAATTTTAGGCTAAAAAAGAATGGATTTAAAAAAATATTGCCAATCTATTTATTTTATTCCAGCTCTGCTATTTTAGTCTCAAGTTTGTAATAACCCTATCAACTCAACAATTCACCCTGAAGTAGCCCACAACTTTATTTTACAATTTGATTTTGAAAGGGCTTATATTTTAGTAATAGACATGCAAATTTGGTTTAATAAGGGTCCTTTAGAATTTAGGAAGATTACTGACATCCACTAAGTTTCACTACCAGGGTAATTTACCAAAGTGAAAAATCTAAGTGAATTCCAAGTGAATTTAAAATTCAAGGCCAGAGTAGCCGAACGAGCCGAAGAATTTTCACAGTCCAAACTATTTTTTTTAACTTTATGTATGAAATTCCTATTTAATTCACTTTGAACTTTCATTTTCAGTAATAAGCCTTTATGTATCCGTGAGCTTGCAATGACAGATGTTACCGAACTACTAAGATGCGGGAATTAATCAATGCTCTGCTACAGAACCATCAGATGGTTAAAGGTGGTGGTGGTAGGCGGGAGACAATATTCAACGTCCTGTGTGTTAGCATCAGGTGAAGTGAAGTTATTGGAAACATGGAGATCTGCCACTCCAGGGAATAGTCTGAAACTAACAATAGACCAAGGAAGGAAGCTTTTAATAAAGACGGAGATTCAGTCTGAAATAACACGTCTTTGAAGCCAGGTGGAACACGAACAGCAAGAAACAGGAAATATAGATTGGACAGCTCGATAATCCGCTTGTGATTGCTCGTTAAAAGGCTTGGTTAATTATTATTGTTTTTTATTTATTTATTTTTTAAATTTCTCTCATTAAATTTTAATGGGCTTAATTAATAAATTGGGAAAAGAAGAAAATTGACAAGTGAATTGTAAATTTTAGGCCACGATATTAGATCCGAAACATAATAATTTTAGGGCAATTTTCAACATTGATGTTTTTTTCTACAAATTTTTTAATTCCCTTGTCAGCTCCCCAAAATAACCTGCGCAGTGAATAAACCACTTTGTGTAACACATTGTTTTTTAAAATGTTACCTTTAGCGATGATTTTGCCTTCCTTTTACCTCTTTGCTGTCTATAATTTGCCCATCCTTGCAGGGTTGTATTTGTGAGCAGTGTTTGTGCGTTTGAATGTAAGCATGTTTTTGAATAGAAAGAAGTGGTGTCCGTTTTTTCAGTTTAGAAGGGATTTTATTTTTAATTTGTTCAGGAACAATAGAAAGTACATTTCGTAGTGAAAGATAATAGGGGTAACATTGTAGTGTACAGTACTTCTCAGTTATTCACTGACTGCAGTGGTTAACATACATGACACTGTCTTTCATATCGTGTGTCATACAAAGTAGTGTTGGCTTTTAAGTGCAGGTTTGCTTTTGTGTGTGGTGTTGGTATGTGAATAAAGGGGTGTTTGTATATAATTTTGGCATTTTAATACAGGTGTCTTTGTACGTACTGTTTGCATTTGATTGCACGTGTGTGTTTGCATGTAGTTTTGATGTTTGATTGCTGGGATGTATGCACATACGGACATACACTGCCACATACATACACATTAGCACTCACATAGATACACACATATAAACACACTGACACAGACACGCACACTGACATATACACATACACACAGATACACACCCTGACACACAGATACACACTTACACAGATACACACAATAACATGTACACACTAATACAAATATACACATACATACACTGACACACACATAGATACACACATATATGTCATATTTTTTTTTTTTTATATTTTACCCACCCTCCATTTAACATATTTTTTGTATGCAGGGGCATGGCCTGAATCTGCTGAGAGTGTGGATCTGGAGATGCTTCTTCTTGCATCTCCTGTGCTTCTTCTGCCTCCTCGTGTGCCTAACCTACCTCCCGCGTGACTCTCCCTGTAGCTGAGAGGAAGTAAACTGAATTTACTTTCTACCAGCATCGGCAATGTGAAACTGGCTCAGTCGTACCGTCAAAGGGCCAGTCCCATGTTTAATCAAAAGAGGATATTAGGTCGCGCCAAAAAATAAATATAGCAGGATAAAAAGGTAATATAACAGTAAATAGAAACTAAAATATACTCTTCACATAAAACAAATAAAACACATATAAATAATGTAATAAGTACTTACAAATAGCAGTACATACAAAGAGAAATTGATAAACAGTCCTAAAAATAAGCAGGGAATGGTCACATCCGCTTGAGGGAAAGAAACGGTCCTAATGGAATTGGAGAAATGAGTGAAACGTCTTGTTCCAGGTGCCAATATGCAAAAGAAAACAGGAGAAAAAAATCCAATAGTGTAGAATGTATCATCCGCTTTTTTATGGAAATTCAAAGTGAAAAGGTATCGCACTCACCTATATTAGAGCTAAAACTAGCTCGGGTGTGCTTCGCATTCAGTGGTACTGGTCCCCCACTGGTGGGATGTAGACGTATATATGTAGCAGAGATCCTCGGGAAAGAAGAGGATAACACAGGATAGTGCTCACTGTATAAATGTGGTAGTTATATAAGAATAAAATATATATAGAATACTCACATTTGGGTGAGCAGGAGGTACTGCTCACTTATATGGCGTAGGTGGTATCATCCCCACCTAGGATTCTTGAACGTAAGGTAATAATATAAAATAATAGTAACCAGGTCCAAAAGATAATAAATAAAAATAAAATAAATAAAAAATTTCAGAAACTTTAAATAAAAGATATCATGTCAAGGATAAAAAGTGAAATATAAGCCAATAATCCTTTATTGATAAAGTATAAAATAATATTAAAAAAATATGACAGCCAAAACGCGTTTCGCCACACAGGGCTTTTTCAACTCCTGTTTTCTTTTGCATATTGGCACCTGGAACAAGATGTTTCACTCATTTCTCCAATTCCATTGGGACCGTTTCTTTCCCTCAAGCGGATGTGACCATTCCCTGCTTATTTTTAGGACTGTTTATCAATTTCTCTTTGTATGTACTGCTATTTGTAAGTACTTATTACATTATTTATATGTGTTTTATTTGTTTTATATGAAGAGATTTTAGTTTCTATTTACTGTTATATTACCTTTTTATCCTGCTATATTTATTTTTTGGTGCAACCTAATATCCTCTTTTGATTTTCCATTTCTTCGACGTACTGTAAGGGAACGTCTTTATTTTAGGTTGCTGCCTGTATTCATATTCCACACTATTCCGTTGAGACACTAAGCGCTGAATCCATTACCATTTTCCCATTCCCATGTTTAGCAATATTCATCAAGTGGCAATAAGTGCATGGGCTGTCTGTAGCAGGTCTCGTTTCGCCACTGAATACAGTAGAGAGAAGTGCAGTAAGAGCCGTAGGTATACAGTGTATGTATATTTTATTTATATAGTGCTAACAGGTGTCATACCTCCCAGTTCTTCCCATTTAGGAGGAACCGTCCCTATTTTGGGCACAAATCTCTCTGTCCCTCATTTCTATCTTATTCTCACTCTTTTCTAAGAACTCTATATTGTTTCTATGTAAATGCTAGTCCACATATCTTTGTTGTGCGTCCTACACTTAGCATTATACAATCTGCACGCTTATTGGTTATTTTCTGTTTGATTGAATATTTCTATCTTTATCCGAAGCCTGGCTGGTTACCAGCCAGGATTTTTCAAGACTGTCTGGACTTTTTGGACTTATTGGTATTTTGCACAAACTGTTTTTGTATTTTCTATTTCTATGTTGTTCTCTGTGTAGTAAGATGTTGAGGGTACCTTAGGTTCAGCGTTTGCAACCTATCCTTTTGTATACATAGTTCCCTCTCGCTTATCCTACTTGTGTCTGCCATACTGTTTATGTGCCTGAGTGTATCACAGAGCTCCACAGCAATAATTCTCCCAGTAATGTGTTTTTAAACTACAATAAATGTGTTTAGAAATCAGTAAATGTAAAAAGGATACATTGTTCTTGTTATAAATTACATTTTAATTGTATAAATTGTTATTAGTAAGTCAACTAACATTTCTCAGAACAGCTCCGCCCCTGGCCACACCCCACTTACACCCCAAAAATTAAAGTGCCCCTCTCTGTCCAATTGAAATGTTGGATGTATATTTTATTTATGTAGCCCTAAATGGTGTACTGAGCCCTTTACAGGTTACCTTACAGTAGAGGGAGGTACAATAAGTGAAGTAGGGATCACTGATGTGGTCATGGTGCTTGGAGTAACCTTTTAAGTGCAGTAGGTATAGACTATGTATTATATTTATATTGTATTTAGTAAACTGGCTAAGGATTACTAAATAAAACCGGCTAAGGATTATAAAAATTGTATCTACTAATATCTGCAATGCCACATTTAGGGATTGCTAGTAGATTCGATTTTAAATGATGGTCAGCCAGAACATAATCACATATAGACATACAAACAATATAACACTCACACACACACACACACAAAAACACACACACACACACTCAGTTACAAAGGCCTAGAACAGAAGACAAATAAATTAGCGAGCGTTCCTAGTTATTTGAGCCAGAACAAGAAGAAATGTACTTAACTGAAAAGACTGGGTTCTGAATAAAAACAAAATATACTTATACTACCATAGAAATGGTTACCAAAGAAACAAGAATGCAATCGAAAGCTCTGGTCTTTGTTCACATTTCCATTCACTTTGAAAGCCTCGATCAGTGTATAATGTGTTTTATGGGAGCGTCCGTATTAAATACAGTAAATGGAGAGGACTCAATCCCTGATCCAAATTTAATGGAGTCCTTTAAAGACACAGCAGGCATGTCAAAGGGAATATTTTTTAAAAAAAAGAACTCTCAACGTTATTCACTCTATGGGTCACATTTATAATATTTATTTTAAATCAGTATAATTTGTACGATTGTATAGCGCTTTAATAAAATAATACACTATTTTATTGTACTTGATATTACAGAGCTTTATTATTTTATATAATTCAAAGCAATAAGTATATCAGCAGCTGTATCCAGATCCAGATTCAAGGATATTTATAATGTAAAAGCACTGGGTACATTACTGGCTTATTCAGATATTGATTTAGAGGTTTGTATATGGAAAAGCATTGTGTATTTTACTGGCTGTATGTATAATGTAAAGTGCTATGTATCTCACTGCCTGTATTCAGATATGGGTTAAGAGGTTTATGTAATGTAAAGCACTGTGTATCTTACAGGCAGTATCTATACATGGGATTTCTATAATGAAAAGTACTGTATATATATTACCAGCTGTATCTAGATACTGATTCTGTGATTTGCATTATGTACAGCACTGCGCACATTCCTAGATTTATCCAGATACAGATTCACTGATTTGTACAATGCAAAGCACTGTGCACATTCCTTGATGTATCCATATACAGATTCAGTGATTTGTACAACGTAAAGCACTGTGCACATTCCTAGATGTATCCAGAAACAGATTCAGTGATTTGTACAATGTACAGCACTGTGCACATCCCTCGATGTATCCATATACACATTCAGTGATTTGTACAATGTAAAGCACTGTGCACATCCCTAGATGTATCCAGATACAGATTCAGTGATTTGTACAATGTAAAGCACTGTGCACATTCCTAGATGTATCCAGATATAGATTCAGTGATTTGTACAATGTAAAGCACTGTGCACATCCCTAGATGTATCCAGATACAGCTTCGGTGATTTGTACAATGTAAAGCACTGTGCACATCCCTAGATGTATCCAGATACAGCTTCGGTGATTTGTGCAATGTAAAGCACTGTGCACATTCCTCGATGTATCCATATACAGATTCAGTGATTTGTACAATGTAAAGCACTGTGCACATTCCTAGATGTATCCAGACACAGCTTCAGTGATTTGTACAATGTAAAGCACTGTGCACATCCCTAGATGTGTCCAGATACAGATTCAGTGATTTGTACAATGTAAAGCACTGTGCACATTCCTCGATGTATCAGGATAAGGATCTGGATCTAGATACAGGGTCAATGATATGTATATTGACAAACACTACTGAGTCTGTTGGCGCTATATAAATGGCAATATTAATAATAATAAATAATAAGCACTGTGCATATTGCTGGCTATATTTTGGTGTAGATGCAATGATTTGCATAATGTAAATAACTGTGTATATTGCTAGCTGTATCCAGATATAGATTAACTGATTTGTATAATGTAAAGCACTGTGTATATTGCTGGCTGTATCCAGAGAAACATTAAGTGATTTGTATAATGTAAAGCACTGCGCATATTACTTGTTGTATTCAAATAAGGATCAGGATCTAGATACAGGTTCAATGACATTGTGCATATTTCTGGCTATATTTAGGTACAGGTTCAATGCTTTGTGCAATGTAAAGCACTGTGTATATTACTGGCTGTATCTAGATAAGGCTTTGGATACAGGTTCAATAAGATGTATAATGAAAGCACAGCACACATTGGCTATATTTAGGTACAGGTTCAATGCTTTGTACAATGTAAAGCACTGTGTATATTACTGGCTGTATCTAGATAAGGCTTTGGATACAGGTTCAATAAGATGTATAATGAAAGCACTGCACACATTGGCTATATTTAGGTTCAGCTTCAATTATTTGTAAGATGTAAAGCACTGTGTATATTACTGGTTGTATCTACATTTTCTAAATCTTTATTTCTCTCTGTTTGGAGGACAGCACTGTCTTACACATGTTTCTTGGCTCTGTGGCTTTCACGTAACCCACTAGTGCAAAAAGGGTTAACTCAGCGAAGCTCTAATTGACTGTAATTTTCTACCATTAAGTCTATTTACATTGTAATCACACAGCCAGTTAGAATCAGTCAAAGATCTCCAATCATGGCATATTAAAGGCATAAAGATAGCAACGATCTAGTTATTATTTATTCCACTTATCCACCAATTGTCCTATTTGGAGCTATTTAGGTTCCCATTGATCCTTGGCTTGTAATACGTTTACCCAGAACGTGCTAAATTCTGCACTTCATTCACGAATTATCTGTTTATCCTTCAAGATGCCATTTTTCACCAGTTCTTTCAAAAACATCTCGGTGTCTGTCGGACTGGAGAGGCTGGAAAACCACCCTTTACTACAGATTCTACAAATGATCACCATCCAAGAGGAACGTATCAAAAATACACGTTATTGTGAGTAGTGACTAAAAATAAAATGTTTATTGAACTTGTCAGTAAAATTACAGCACTTGTAGCAAAAACAAGTTAATACCAAAAAATGTCTACATTGTATATATTTTGTACTTTGGATATATTTTTTTTCTTTTGGGTGTATTTTCAAATGTCTCATCACAGTTTTATGTTTTATATCTGACATATTTCCACTGGCAGACTATGAGGATTGAAGAGTTCCATTCACACATGGCATCATTTAAAAATGAAACATTCTTGTTTTTAACTTTTAATATATATATTTTAAAGGTTATGGAAGACCCCATTCTCTATATAACAAAATTAATAGAATGTATGTAAGTAAGGAATAAATTCCATAGGTGTTTACAGGTGGTTACTCCCACCCTTTTTCCAACATTCTGTATTTTCATTTAAAATAATCTATTGGGCATTTGTCGATTGGTCCCCATTCCTGTATTTCTTTGCCAAAAACCTGGAAAACAAGCTTAAAGGACCACTCTAGGCACCCAGACCACTTCAGCTTAATGAAGTGGTCTGGGGGCCAGGTCCTTGTAGGGTTAACCCATTTTTTTTATAAACATAGCAGTTTCAGAGAAACTGCTATGTTTATTAATGGGTTAAGCCTTCCCCCAAAGCCTCTAGTGGCTGTCTCATTGACAGCCACTAGAGGCGCTTGCGTGCTTCTCACTGTGATTTTCACAGTGAGAGCACGCAAGCGTCCATAGGAAAGCATTGTAAATGCTTTCCTATGCGACCGGCTGAATGCGCGCAGCTCTTGCCGCGCGTGCACATTCAGCCGACGGGGCAGAACGGAGGAGGATCGGAGGAGGAGAGCTCTCCACCCAGCGCAGGAAAAAGGTAAGTTTAAACCCCTTTCCCCCTTCCAGAGCCGGGCGGGAGGGGGTGCCTGAGGGTGGGGGCACCCTCAGGGCACTATAGTGCCAGGAAAACGAGTATGTCCAGGATCAGCATCGTTCTCCCCTATCCTTTCCACACCTCACTTTTCACTCTGTGTCATCTTTTTTAATGAGAGTCATTGTTGGACCTTGGACACATATATTGCCAGAACATAAAGTGAATCCAATGCTTCTCTATTAGTATCAGTGAACACTACACTGCACATGCGCACTGTGTGCAGATTCCAGAGTGGCAAGATTAGCTTAATGACAGCTCATCTTGCTGTTAAAGCAAGCCCACCTAACTATCTCAGGAGGGAGTGTGGAGTGGACTGGTGGGCTTAACAAACGGAGGAGAAAAACCTATATAAAAGATTACGTGAACAGGCGTGAAATGCTGTGAGAGATGGAAGGGACAGTTTAAAAAAGAGCCAATTATTTGGACTGTGTGCATGCGTGCTGCATGCGCAATCCTAGAGGCTTCTCTGTGTAGATGCTGCCTGCAATGGAAGTAGCTGATTACGTCCATTGCCAGTGCTCAGTGTGTGCTGGCATCAGATGTAGTTTTTGCACCGAACACACATTAGTCAGTCTGGAACAGAGCTCTGGGCTAAGTCACGTGTCTATGAGGTGTAAATACACCTCGGCACAAAATCACAGTTTTCGCTGTATAGGCAGTCTTTCAACCGAGATATTGAGCATACAAATTGCTTGCACCAAGATCACTTCAAAAAACAGAAATGGTCATGGAGGTTGGAGTGACCTTTTAAGAATCTGAAGGGGGGTGTTAACTTGCATTACGTGGGCAGGGCCACATGAGTATGTATAATATATGGTATGATGGAACTGGGCATCCACTGGCTTTCTTATTTATGAGCTTCTGTACTTGGGATGTCATATTTTCAGGGGGTGAGGATAGCACTGAAAGCAGGGGCGGACTGACCACTCGGGCATATCGGTCATGGACCGAGGGCCCGAGGCAGTCAGGGGCCCGGCCGCACAGCCATGCTCCAGCTGGAGAGATCAGAGATCAGAGATCTCTACAACTGGAACAGCAAAAAATAATAAAACTATTTAATCGATGGGTTGTGGGGCCCCTGATGCAGCACGGGGCCCCCACAACCTACCGCTCTGCTAGTCACCCCCCCCCATGGAGACCTGGCAGCTTCACCTCCTCTCTGCCAGGTCTCCGGCTTCCTCTCCCATGCGGCTCTGTGTGATGGGAGAGGCGGGGCCAGGAAGTGACCTCACTTCCTGTTTACTCCTCTCACACAGAGCCCAGCGAGGGGAAGGAGCAGCAGCCGGGGAGAGAAGAGGAAGCAGAGATGCAGGTAGGCACTAATCACCCCCTCCCCCCCCCTCACTGTCACTAGTCACCCCCCCCCAATGTCA
>OW240923.1:93380395-93410207 GCA_933207985.1 Pelobates cultripes | reverse complement strand
GTGACTAGTGACAGAGAGAGGGAGGGGGTGACTAGTGACAGTTAGGAAGGGTGTGACTAGTGACAGAGTGAGGGAGGGTGTCACTAGTGACAGAGAGAGGGAGGGGGTGACTAGTGACAGAGTGAGGGAGGGTGTCACTAGTGACAGAGAGAGGGAGGGGGTGAATAGTGACAGAGTGAAGGAGGGGAGGGGGTGACTAGTGACAGTCTCCACCTCCTTCACTCTGTCACTGTGTCACCCCCTTCCACACTCTGTCACTAGTCACCCACTCCCTCACTCTGTCACCAGTCACCCCCACTCACTGTGTCTCCCCCTCACTCTGCCACCACTCAACCACTCCCTCCCTCACTCTGCCACCAGGTACCCCCTCACTCTGCCACCTGTCACAACCTCCCACACTCTTCCATCTGTCACCTGTCACATATGCATTCACACAGACACTATATACAAAAAAGCACATGTAGTCATCCAGACATGCACAAGTGCATTCACACAGACTCAAATACAAACATGCATTGATACACGGGTCTTCACAATACACACATCCAAAGGAATGCCGTATTATGAATTATATTTAACATTTATTAAAATGCACATATATTTGGCCTTCAAAGGGCCTGGGATCTAATTTTGCCCGGGGGCCCCAAAGGCTCTCAGTCCGCCCCTGACTGAAAGTGTATTATCATTCATATGTACTAAGACTCTATCATTTCATGCAGATTTTCTTTTCTTTAATCTCATTAGGGAATTTTCCTAGTTTGCTGGTTAAAAGACGATTGTAATTTTTTTTTTACCATTAAAGGACCACTCTAGGCACCCAGACCACTTCAGCTTAATGAAGTGGTCTGGGTGCCAGGTCCAGCTAGGGTTAACCCTTTTTTTTAATAAACATAGCAGTTTCAGAGAAACTGCTATGTTTATAAATGGGTTAATCCAGCCTCTAAAGCCTCTAGTGGCTGTCTCATTGACAGCCGCTGGAGGCGTTTGCATGATTCTCACTGTGAAAACCACAGTGAGAAGACGCAAGCGTCCATAGAAAAACATTATGAATGCTTTCCTATGAGACTGGCTGAATGCGCGCGCAGCTCCTGCCGCGCATGCGCATTCAGTCGAAGAGGAGGATCGGAGGCGGAGAGGAGGAGGAGAGCTCCCCGCCCAGCGCTGGAAAAAAGGTAAGTTTAACCCCTTTCCTTGCCCGGCGGGAGTGGAACCCTGAGGGTGGGGGCACCCTCAGGGCACTATAGTGCCAGGAAAACGAGTATGTTTTCCTGGCACTATACTGGTCCTTTAAAGTTTTTTCACATTTTTATCACACATAACAACATGTCAATGGATAAAACAGAATATCTTTATTACAAGTAATTAATCATCAGACTTTTTATTTACCCGGCAATAGTTAAATTCCCCTGGATAAAGACTCTGTAACTTTGGGGAATAGTTGCATGAATCATGGCCTAAAATCAATACTTACCTTTCTGGTTCTGTGTAATTGTTTCAAATAGATTTGGCTGCGAATGTAGAGAGGTTTCTTTTCCCACCAGAGATTCCTTCGGCAGTGTGTATAGAAAATCCTTATTCCTTGCTCCTCCTTCTAGGCTGCCAGAACCCATCAATTTCCATTAAAAAGGAGGAGACTTTATGTAGATCCATACGAAAGCTGTATCTACTGGAATATCAGATGTAAAAGATTTTAAGTGTGTATCCACCGACTATATCATGTGTTCCCAAAAGCTGGATCCCCAGGTGTTTTAGAAATACAACTCTCACGATGCTTTGCATGCCTTTAGAATCCCAAAGCATCATGGAAGCTGTAGTTTTAAAACATCTGGGGATCTACCTTTTGGGCACACCTGGTCTAAATCATGGACACTGCATTATTCATAAGGGGTGATTGCCCTTTGTTGCTCTATGCTGTGTATTCCCATGGAGGTACCGTTGAGGTCTACTTTAATAATTTATATTTTTCTTGTGCCTAAACTCAGAAAACGATTCCCGCTGTCAGTCTTATAACTGTACAGTGCGGAGGTTAATTTAATAAAATGAATCGCAGTAAAATATAATTATTCTTCAACAACATTTGTTACGTCATATTCTACGTGGTTTTTACAGCACTCTAATGAAATCATTGATGCGATTCATACATATTTGATGTGATATTAATTCTTTTGCCTACTGATGTTGCAGGCATTGTGAGTGCCCCCTCCCCAGCCCACGCAATAATCAATACATTGTAAAGAAGTTACGTTAGTGGGAGAGGCACTTCGTTCTCAGAATGCAGCCTTGATCTTCGGTCTGTGTATCTGAGTTCTTTATTCCTGCGTCTGCTGACAAGCCTTGACACTTCTCGTTGCAGCCGCCAATCATTCATTGTTCATCATGAACCAAAAATGTTTGTGAAAAAAATAATCATATATAACAGCAAAGATACAGGTCTTTCGTGGGTGGGAGCTGATTTGGAAAAGGAGTAAAGTACACTTTATTAGGATTGCTTAAATCCTAATAATTAAAATATTTTACCAAGATTCATTGAGATTTTTCTCATTTTCAAGTATGCACTGGGTCCACAAACACTGCATTGTTACAATAAGGCACACTAAAATAGTAAAAATACATAAACAATATTAATTTAACATAGAACCGGTAACTAATATATAATCAATCAATGACAGGTGCATTCTGTTTTGAGATGTATAGAGAGGGATCTCTTAAAAGATTTTAGGCTGGGGGAAGATTTGAAAGTGTCTGGGAGGTTATTCCATAATTGCGGATATGACATGCAATGTGTTCTATCACTAACAGGGTTATACAATAAAGGGAAACATGAATTCAAAGTGAATTTTACATTTACGTAGCCGAACCAGATGCATAGATGACATGGATAAACTTTCCAGTTTGGCTATTTTGGTCTTAAATGTAAAATAAACATGGAATTCAAAATAATTCTCATGTTAGTGAATACCCCTGTTTATATTGATTAGAATATAAAATTGAATTTTGCTGATGTTTCCCCTGCAAGTGTAGCTACGCAGGAGATCAGATCAATAAACTCTGTATTTAGAAAATATTTCTCTATGATTGATGTGTACAGTGTATGTATATTAACGCTCAATGTAACCTTGACACTCTAAATATATTCTGTGATTTTACTGCTCCGGCACTAACATATAAATCCTTTCCTAGCAGTGACATTTATTGATGGTGCCAGTCCCATAAATCACTGGATATCTATCACTATTTTAGCTTTGCCTTAATATGCCTGTTTGGAATTTAGAGCATACTTGTGGCATTGATGTATGTGAGGTTGGGGCATGGACTGAGTGGAAAATGCGTTGGGGCAATCATGCACACTGGGTTCCAACTTAAAATGTCAGTTTTATAGGTGGAGGCAAAAGCAGTATCTTCTTACTCTGTGTGCACCTAATATTAACAGGAAGACTTAATGTATAAAAAAACCACAAATATGTTCTATGTTAAATCATTATTTTTTTTAATATATATATATATATATTCTTTATTAGAATTTTCAGTTTATAAACATACATTAATTGACAAAGAAAAAAAAATAGATAATTTAAACATAAATAGACAAAGACATACATGAATATGGTGCGTCTTCTCGGATATATTACAGTCTATATCACAGATATCTAACCGTGTGCAATTACTAGTGATGTGTCAGCCATCGTCGTCGTATTGTCCCCTGCCTTGAGGACCGCTCAGATCTTCAATTAACCAATCCGTTTCTAGGAACGAGAGATACTGACGAATATATCTGACTGATGAGAAAAAAAAAAGTTATTTTAAACAATAAGAAAAACCTCACAAAATACACTCTTCAGGACGTGAACGCTCCCTCTCAGTGTGGTAGTCTCATAGAGTAATATATGGTGCCGATTCTGTTCAGCAATAAACCATACTCATTAACGGTAACACGGATACCCTCATTTCAATTTATGTTCTGTGTTAAATCATTAAGTCCCTATTAAGGACCTGCTCTATCACCATGGCAACATCCATTAGTCACAGGTGCGGTCGTCTGCAAATGCTTTTTTCCAAATTTCAGAGTAGGTTTTGATTTGTGCGTTTAATGATTTATTTATATTCTGACTTTTCCTTCATGGAAAGAAACCAGTAAGAAATGTAGATGAAAAGATTTCAGTAAAAGCAGTACTTTGCTCTCTCTTTCTCTCTCTCTCAATATATATACATATATATTGAGGAACTACATTTTGCATCAAGAATGACATGCAATGCAAATAAATGGCAACTGTGATCTTATTCAGGAATAAGAACTGTGTGCAAATATTCTGTACCGTACATCCTCTTCTTTCAGTTCTTCATCATAAGTGGTCCCCTTTCTGTGATTGATCAAGAGTAGGTGCAGCAATGATGGTGCCTGAAGTGCCCTGGCGCCTTCATTGTAAGGTGTCAAACTGTATTAGAATGGTTTGCCTTATAACCTGGGCTGTATCCAATCCCTTCTCAGCCTTGAGGAGAGCTGGAACCTCCCACTCAGGAGTTTATGGAACTGTGCCCAGCCCCCTAAGTAAGAAGTGATATCATTCTAAAATGGTTTGACTACTTACATTGCTAGTCTTATGCACTGCATGCTGTTGTGGTTATGGTGCATGGAGTGTTCCTTTAACTCTAACCATTTTCTGTTTCAGGGATGATCCACTCCTCTGTAAATGATAAGGAGTCACTTTCTGTAGCAGGAAAGATCCCAACTGTGTAAATGACGAGGAGCCACATTCTGTTTTTGGAATGACCCCTCCTCTATGATTAACCAGAAGCCATGGTCTGTTTGATTACCCCCCTGCCAGTGACCTTTTCCAGTCCACTGTTCCAACCCAGACTGCTGGCTCATTGGAAATCCATCTTACCCTAATCTTCAACCCATTGTTAGGGTCTATGGCCTTCCTAAGAAACAGTCGTTCTTCCACTTAATTCTCCTAACTTCCAACATTACTTTTTGATCTCATCAACAGGCATAAACACTGACTTGTTCAACACGAGATCATCATAAACAGTTGGTATGGGTAGTCAAGAGATGCTGCACTTTTTTTTTTTTTAAAACAAGTTTGAGATACGAGGAAGACAAGAACATGATATAGTGATGATTTGCATAACTGATTAAGCTAAGCATACATATCTATTTGCTTTACCAAGATTAAGTTTATGCACAAAATACTTGCTAGATATGAAAGGTTGCTTGATGCATATATATAGCAGAAGCTTTACAATCAGGCTAGTGTAGTTTGGTTATAATAGGTATTCAGGCTAGGTCTTGTGATGTCGCTTTAATGCCGTTTTCACCCCGGCTGTTAGGAACTACCAGTGCTGCCTCAGTGAGGAGCCGTCGTTGTGGTGTTGCTGAGACCTCAAATACAGGGGGAGTTCCGCTGCTATCCGATACCTGCTCTGTCCGTTTCATGCAGCAGTGGGTGAGTGTCCACCAGAGCAGGCAGCAAAACACAGTCCAGCCCTGCCGCTCTCTGAGCCGTTCGCCGGCTTCCCTGGGGTTGCAGCCATGGTACGGAGTGCTTGTGCCGCTTGGTCCCCTGGGGGCCGGTGTCAGCCACGATGGGGGGGTCCGGCATCATCCACACACAGCTGCCGCTGCAGGGGTCGTGCTGTTGCAGGCCGAGTGGGAGGCGAGTAGGAGGTCTGTCTCGCCGCTGAGGTGACACGCTTGGTGGTAGACTCGGTCCCTCCATACGGCAATGGACGGCCTGTTGTGTAGCCCCATCCCCCCAGGGCAGCCGCTGACATTGCTGACTTGAGTGGCTGTGTTAGTGGGTAAAGGTAATCCCGCTTCCCTGTATGGCAGGGTCTGGAGGCAGGGGTTGCAGTGTCGGCTGTGAGCGCGGGGAGTGAGCTGTTTCCCCCCATGTCTCCTGTGCACATGGCGTCCGCCATCTTGGGCATGGCTGTTAGGCCCCCTAGCTTCTGCTGCCATGTCTTTGTCAGGGCCTTGGGGTGAGGACCAGGATCAACCCCACCGGTCCAGAGGGGGGGAACAGGGCCTTGTCCACACTTGTTTGGGCCCCAGGCTGGGTTCTGTTAGGCAGGATAGTGGGGCAGCGGCCGTCTGCCCCCCTCACCACCGGAGTAGACCTCGATTGGGGCATTGGTGCCCTCTCCTCCAGTGGACTGCAGCTCACTAAGCCAGCCTCACCCTGGATCTAGTATCCCTTTAGCTCCGTGGACCGCCGCTGGTGGTTGGTTCTGGTGCTGGAAATCATAGTTTCAAAGCTTAGAGTTTGATGGCTTGCAAGAGCTCAACGTGCATGCTGCCATTCAGCTCGGCGATCCGGCCCCGACTCCCGCTGCTCCTTTGTTTTAACACCTCCCCTCTCTAGACTGTGAGCTCGTCTGAGCAGAGTCCTCAATAACCGCTTATTTCCTGCTAACGTTTGTAAGTTTGTTATATCCCCACGTTAAAATTGTAAAGCACTGCAAAATAAACAATAAAAAGAAGAAGAAGAATGTGGCTTTCATTAGTTTTAAGTGCACCCTGTAACATCCTGATGAATATTATTACCCAACTCAATGTTACTCATTGTATTAACCTCATAAGGATGTAAGGCTGAATTGAAAGATCCAAACAGACTACCAGACTATGGACTATGGAGCTATCTCGTTTACCAATATGATCATTCTCACAATATAAGAATAACGGGAAGATGAGACCTTTAAAAAAAGACACAATATAGTGTAGTATACTTGTATTTTATTTTTTATTTTTTTTTACAAAAAGATAAATATAGCATTTTATTAACACTTTTTTTTGCACTGACAAAAAAGGGACACTGTCCACACCTTTTCTTAAAACACAGTATTTCACATCACTTTGAGGCACAAAGCAAAAAATTATGTTTTAAATTTTTTTTTTAATTTTTAGGCCAGTCTTCTATTTTTTTTCTGCTTTTGTTTTTCTTCAGATTGATATTGCAATAATTGGGCCTCTGTGCACTATCACGATACAATGGGCAGAAAGTCACTAACACACACATAGAAGAATCGGATGTCTGGAGGGGAATGGATTATGAAAAGTTTACTCTTACTCAAAACAAGAGCTTTTTTTAACATTTTATTTAAAGTTTAAAGCCCCAAATTGATTCCATTTCAGTTGATGCCTGTAACCAATTCAGTTGATTTTCTGTGTACTTATTGCTTGCTAGTTAGAACATTTTATTGAATGCAAAGTCTTTTATCTTTCTACCAATACACTGTTTGTGATATTTCTGATGGCTTGTGCATTCGTTTTAGATATATCACAAATAGTTAAGTACTAACTATCTATGTATATTGTACACTCTTAGAGTAAGTCCTACTTACTTTCTAATTCCTAAGCGCCATAATAAAAAAAAAATACTTTTGAAAATGTTTTAAAATAAATATTTACAATGTTATTCCATAAACGTGTATTTTAGGGAATTAGATTCAAATGGGAACATTTAGGCTAAAATACCAAAGGTGTGTCTATAGCTGACCTAGAGAATTTGAACAAATCAGCTGTTTTACCCATTTTGCCATTAGATGTAATTCAGAAAAAAATCTGAGTTTCGTGAATAACTCATTCTGCAATATTTTAATATTCAGAGTTCATGCTTTAACAATATGTCCCATTATAACTCACATCCAGCCCAAACCATCACCTTAGGATTATTAAAGCACCTTTGACTTTCAGCCAATCCAAATTCTATTAATTAGTTAAAGATATTATAGGACCATTCTAGCAAGTTAATAACTTATCATAATGGAGTTGTTATGGTGCCAGGAAGTCCTAGATGCCAGGTTACCTTACAGGGTTAAACTGCTAACAAACAGTTTAACTTTAAAGTCTTCTGTCCGGTATCTGTCAGCTCTACACCTTACACATCCATTGAAAAAGAAAATCTCGGACTGGGTGCCGATGATAGTTCATTCCAATGAAGTTGTTATGGTGCCAGGAGTGCTATTTTATTTTAACCAGTTCTTGTTATGTGAATCCTTATTGAAAATATAATACAGATTTTTGTCTGTGTTTCATTACTTTCAACTCGGGAACATATAGCATATATAATTCTACAACCAGCTAAAATGCACTTTTTTTAATGTAACACCACGTGTATCTCTCTAAAACACACTTTCTCCTCATTGACAGTGAACATAATACAAATCGCAGGAGAAAGGCATAGACATGTTGGTACTGTTCAAAGGTACGTGGTCATTAGCCTAGATGAATAGATTTGTATTGGCTCTTCATAATGTCAAGTTGTACAGAGAGAAGCCTAATGCCACTATTATATGAAAATGTAAAGGCCGATAAATGGAATAAAATAATCACCATAAAGAAAAGGTTTCTGTAGATGGAAAGGCAAATTATCTGACAAACAGTGATTATTGTGTTTGTTTCCACTTCAGTAATAACATGTTAGATTTAGTTTAGAGTATAACATTCTCAATTTACCTATACATAGATTAAGAAGAAAATAATATGTATGATGACATTCAATAATTACTCTTAGAAAAAAATTCAATTTCTAGGTAATTTGTGTCCTTCCTGTACATTTACTATAAATAGATATTTGTTAGATTTATCTTATTTTTAACTATTCTTTAAATATCTAATGAGAATGTATTTATAAGATTATGCTCATACAGCTAGTTTGCTATAAATTCTTATTTGCAGTGTGTTACTAAAAATATTTCATACGAGACTATCTACAAAATGTCCCTGATCCACTCCACTGATGGGAACACTTCTGCAATGCATATTGTAGATTTGGCAGATTGAGTTTGTGTGCTTGGCATGAAATGTTAGATTCTTTTTGATAGTTAATACAATTTCTAGTTCCATGGGGCAAAAACCCAATCTTCACAGATCACTTGAGTAGCACTTCAGATGTCCACAGGCCATTATAGATGTTCACAGATCCTTACTGCTCTACACAGGCCACTACCAATGTCCACCGATCACTATTGATTTCCTCAGGTCACTACCGATGTCCACAGATAACTACTGATCTGCTCAGGTCACTACTGATGTCCACATATTGCTATTGATCTACTTTGAGGTCACTACTGATGTCCACAGATAACTACTGATGTCCTCAGGGCACTACTGATGTCCACAGATTGCTATTGATCTCCTCAGGTCACTACTGATGTCCACAGATAACTACTGATCTCAACAGGGCACTACAAATAACTATCATGATCCACAGACCAGTACTGATATCCACATACCATTCCCGAAATCCACAGCTCAACATTGAATTTATCTGCACAGCAGTTTGTAGATTTGGAATGTCTTTGTCATTGTGTGCTATTGAGTTAAACTCATGGTACTTTATTTACGGTTCTTACGGTAAACCTTTTCAGTAATACATCTAGAACCATTTTGACCTATAAATATTTTGTTATGATATCCCTTCAATAATCTAAGAACAATGTTGACATTTCTACTCTTTACATATCACATATCTTTCAGTATCTTTCCTACAAAATAAATCCTTTAAGACTATCCCATGCATAACTTGCTATCGGTAATTGTGCTTTCACAGAGGAGCATCCTCCATTGTGATGGTTTGTAAACTTTAATGTTCGTTGTTTTACAATGAAGATGACCCAATGGAATCCATGAATGGAATCTCACAACTCATACATATGGGGCTTTCCTTCAAGGCAAGATCTGCGTTGAATATATGTGAAACACGTGTCACCACATATGTGAAAACAATCACAATGAAATTCATCACAGACACTACAAAAATATCTAGTTATGTGGAGTAATGTTAAGAATCCTTTCCTTCATCTGCACAATGGTACGAATCTTGATTTTCCTGCACAAACTCTTCTCTTTTATCCCAGCCATTTGGCCAGCCACTGTTAACCTGCGTTGTGGCTCCATAAGACCTTGTGGTGCTATAATTTATGTAGTTTTGAGAAATGTCTCCACTTTCTTCAGCAAGTTCATCCTCATTGATAAAGCCACATTTCTCATCACTGGTTTGTTCAGGGTCTGCCCACGGTTGTTTCTCACCAGAAGCAAATATTCCATAGAATATAACTCCACCGTAATGAACAAGTGCCGCAATCAGGAAAACATACTGCCATTCTTCACGTGACTGTGGAGGGAACATTTTTAGACAGTTACTTCACAGATGGTGCAACATTATGAGAACAAAATGTCATTATGCAAAATAATCAAAATGTGCAAAATTATGCAATTCACCTTCTTGATGTTTTCCATTTCTCTCTGTGCTGCAGTATGAGGAAGGTTTAAGCAATGAGAGGCTGAAAGCATCAGCTGAGCCTCTCAGTCTATCACTGGGCACCCATTAAGAGAAATAGAAAAACCACTCCAGCCCCCAATCACAACTTAAAAGGACACTATAGACACTAAAACAATTTTAGCTTAATGAAGCAGTTTTGGTGTATAGATCATGCCACTGCACTCTCACTTCTTAATTCTTTGCCATTTAGGAGTTAAATCACTTTTTTTAAATGCAGTTCTAGGCACACCTCCCTGCATGTGACTTACACAGCCTTCCTAAACACTTCTTGTAAAGAATCATCTAATGTTTACACTTCCTTTGTTGCAAATTCTGTTTCATTTATATTTTCTTATCTTCTGCTCTGTTAATAGCTTGCTAGACCCTGCATGAGCCTCCTGAATGTAATTAAAGCTCAATTTACTGAGCAGGAGATAAAACATTTTAAAGTAAGTTAGATCTGGCCATTTTGCTTACATGCAGGTTGTGTCAGTCACATGTAGGGGAGGTGTGGCTAGGGATGCATAAACAGAAACAAAACTGATTTAACTCCTAAGTGGTGGTGAATTGAACAGTGGAAATTTAGAGGCATGACACATACACCAAAACTGCTTCATTAAGCTAAAGTTGTTTTGGCGACTATAATGTCCCTTTAAGCAAGCTTGGGTTGTTATGGGGTTACTTTAATAGTAATGGCGCTGAAATCTGATTAGTCATTAAGATAACTTAGAGGTCCAACGAGAAAGTGAAACTTATTTTCCTAAGCAATGCAATAACCTAGTATTTTGTACAATACAGGCAAATAATAAGTTTTGCTATGTCATACAATAAGCCATATAAAGCGCTGTACATTATGCCATACAACAGGCCACACAATAAAGTCATAAAACATGCCATATAATAAGCGAATATGCTGTACAATATGCCATGTAAGAAGCCATACAATAAATCATATAATATGTCATAGAATAAACCATGTAATATTCTGTACAGTAAGGCATATAATAGGCTGTACAATAAGCGATAAATTAAGCAGTACAATAAGCTGTTCAATTAACTGTATAATATGCTGTAATACTATAAGCTGTTATAGTTAGAGTATTTGGCGCATCACGTTACGGTTTTCCGGGAACAATACAGTAGTAATTTATTTTTTTCTCAGATAATAAATAATTTTGTACCAAAGTTCACATTATGGCCTCTATTAAAGAAGTTTTCCAAATTATTCAGTAATGCTAGAAAACGTTTCCAAATGATTTTTCTACAAATATTACCATAAACTTTAATGGCGACGTTTGTGGATAAATAATTTTGGAGATTTTTTTAACAGTATTGAATCGTTTGGAAGGCTTATTAAATCGAGGCTGATGTGTGTTATATTTACTATTTGTTTAATAGACCAGTAAACTGGACAAGTTATTCTTCAGTCCACTACAACCCACATAATGTATCAAAATTATATACTTTGTTCTTTGTCATTGCGCCAACAATGAGAGGGCAAACCATCCCAGATAACGTGCCAACGCCATTAGATATTCCCATCAATATGCTGGCGTAACGAGGAGCGATGTCTAGATGATTCACGTTGAATCCTGGGGACAAAACAGAAACAATCTTTGAGAGCAGTGGAAGAGCGGTATTTCGCGCAGCAAGGGGGAGAGAAGTAAGATTTAAAATACATTTTGAAAGGCTTTTGTGCATATACGTATGGGATTTCTGTATGGGATTAGTGTAGACAAGAGTAAGTGTCAAATTTCACTGTGAACACTTTTTTTGTAAACACTAAAATACAAGATCAAGATCAATTCCTACTGAAAGCTAGTAAAACAGTTATTTAGTTTCGCAAAACTACTCAGTTCCCAAAATGATATATACAGCATTTATAGATATATAAAAAAATCAAAACAAATTTTAGTTTATCACTTGATTTCCTCTAGATTTCCTCTAGATTTCCTCTAGATTTCCTCTAGATTTCCTCTAGATTTCCAATTCAGTTATGTACTAAAAAGGCAAATCCAGGGAAAACAGGTTATTGTCAAAGAAAGCGCAAATCATATTCACTATAATACAATGTCAGGCTTAACATAAACAATTATAATATAAGGTATAAATACCTCAATTCCATATTTTTGGATAAGCTTCTCAAATTATTTATTATTTGCGGATAAACTTTCAATATTATTTTTTTATTTTGAAAAATACATTCACCCGCTTTTTTGCAGAAATCGTATCTGCTCAGTTTCAGCAGAAGCAGGTTTATTCATTAACCTGGTTTATTGATCAAATCAGGAATTCCAGAGAACTGACAAGGGAATTGAAAATTATAGGTCAGGAATACTTTGGTCTACAATCTCCAATATTCTTAATATCCCCAAAGTTCCTAGTTTTGTAAAAACAAAATATCAATATTTAATTATTCTGTCTATAGAAATTATTAACATTTGACATGCTGAAAATGTTTTCATTTTGTCTCTAGAACATCACCAAAATAACGAATTAATTCCCTTTTCTTTCCGTCATTTTTCTTTAAATGAGTTTTATATACTGCATAGCGAGTAAGAACATGTTCAGAGTAAATGATCCATGTTTGAGAAAAAAAATCTAAACATATATTCTGCAATTCAATGTTTTTAAAAATAGGGATAAGGTAAACGGTTAAAAAATACCCAATGCTGTTAAATATCATCGGCCTCAATTTAATATTGTCCCCAACTTAATATTGTTTGATAAGATTTTTGGATAAACTTTTAAAATGATTAAATATAATGAAAAATGTTAGAATGTTTTAACATTCTGCTATTCTTAATATCTTTATATAACTTTTTATATATGATATATGACATCTATATATTATATATTTGTGATATTTACATTTTTTTTAAAAATAAGTTTTGAAGCTTATAGAAAAATAATACGTTATTTGGAAAGATTTTACAACAATACTGAATTGAGACCATAGATGGCAGAGAATGAAGAAATATTTCAAGTCCAAATGACTGATAAAAAAAAAAAAGACCTATAATTAAAGTTTTTAGAATGCATGCAAAATCGTCTGAGCTTTATTACCAGATATAGCAAATCCACTGAATCCAACGGCTAAGATAAGGAATGATATAGCCACTCCTTTACTATGAGAATATCCAACCACCAACAGAAGAGTTGCTTCCATACCAAATCCTAGAATGCGATAGAAAAAGTGCATTTAAATATATGATATATTTACCAATCTAGAAGGCTTTTCATTTTGTAGATTTTGCTTTTAAAATGTTAAGATTAACACAGTTTTCAGATGTTTAAAGGCTGTCTATTTTTATGCACATTAAAATTAATAATTTAGAAAAAACAAAAATCAAACACAATGGGGTACATTCACTAAACAGTAAAATGTAACAAATTAAAACCCGAATGGCAAAATGCAGCATAACATATATAAATCAGAACCTTTTGCTTACATTTAGCAATTTGATTTTCAATTCACTACTATTTCAGTGCTTAGTAAATACATTCAATAGTCATGTCTAGTAGACGTTCCCATTTTTTTTTACTTTCAAGCGAATTTACCGGGAATATCATATTTTTCATATTATTCTTAAAATAAAAATATTATACCAATGGCTGTGATTGGTTGATGTGATTAGATAATGCAGATGATCTGGTTTGATTTAATGAGGTGGTTGGATGACATTTTAGGGGTTGTGTTTAAATTTAAAGGGGGTTGTTAAGGGTATCGGGTGATTTGGATTGATTTAATGGGGATATTTGGGTGATATACTAGACATGTTAAGATATAAAAGGGCTTGTTGTTCGATATTAGATTAGATTCAAAGTGCGTGGTTTCTGTAATGTATTAAGGGTGGCTTGTGAGCTATTTAGATGAAAGGAATGGATTCAATAATATTGCCATCTAGTAATCTCACCTCCACAATTCATAATTTTCCTCACAGTCGTTGTCGATAGAATCTGCTTACTTCGCAGAAAATCAGCAATTTGTCCTCCAATAGGCACAATAATTGTCATGACCAAGTGTGGAACAGCAGACAGCAATCCCACCTAACACAATGCACACAGATTTGGGCTAATAATAAATAAAAGTACCAGGAACATGCATTAGACATGTCTATAATAAAATATGACACGATTTCAATAATTTAATTACCTTGCCGATTTCAAATCCAAAGACTTCTTTAAAGTATGCTGGTTGACTAATTAGCAGCAGATAAAATGTCCAACTTCTGCAAAAGTTTGCCACAATAATTGCATAGACAGGCATCGAGGTAAAGAATTTTTTCCAAGGAGTCTTGAATTTCTGAAACATTGAGAAGGAGAGATGATTCATGGGTTTAAACATTTACTGAGTAGTGATGTGCCGAACTGTTCGCCGAACGGTTCGCAAACAGTTCGCCACGAACGGTTCGCCACGGACTCATCATTGAGTAAACTTTGACCCTGTACCTCACAGTCAGCAGACACATTCCAGCCAATCAGCAGCAGACCCTCCCTCCCAGACCCTCCCACCTCCTGGACAGCATCCATTGTGAAGCTGCATTCTTAGTGAGCTGTCCAGGAGGTGGGAGGGTCTTGGAGTGAGGGTCTGCTGCTGATTGGCTGGAATGTGTCTGCTAACTGTGAGGTACAGGGTCAAAGTTTACTCGATGATGAGTCCGTGGTGAACCGTTCGTGAACCGTTCGGAGAAGTGTTCGGGACATCACTATTACTGAGTGATCTAGCATGTCCTAGAAGCATGATTAAACATGGCGATAATTATATAATTTACTCCATAGTTTCATGAAAATAGCACAAAGGTTTAATCAACTTTTTAACCATGAGTGACTCTTCCTGTGTCTGACAACTACAGGTTACAATTATTTAGCCCAGGTTTATAGGTCAATATGAAATAAATCCAATATTAAATTTAGTAATAAATAAGTGTTTCATGCCAAAGGCAATGTGTAATATATTTCAAAGAAACAAATGTAAGACGTATTACCAAAATATTTATCTTAGAATGTGAACTTTTATAAGTAAGTAAACACACTTGAGTTCTAGGGAAATGATTCCCAAATCCAGTCTGGAAGACACCACAGGATTTAGGCTTTTCCCTTTTCTGTCTGAAAGATCGGAGGCCGATCATATGAAATATACACAAGACCAAATAATCTCCTACCTCTAAAGGACCCATAAGATTAGCACTTTCTCCGATGCTTTCCTCGATATAGATACGTTCTTCATCAGTTATGGTCGGATGCTTTGCTGGACTTTCATAGGACACCAGAATCCAAAACATGTACCAAACCAGACCAAAACTACCTACATAAAAATGTGAAGAGAGTCTCACAACTGATCAGCACATCTCTATATTGATTTTAGTATTAGAATTAATATACAAATTTCCTCCCTTCATACAATGCCCTCTAATAATAACTTGGCAAGTATGAGAAAAGAAGGTTGTGCAAAATTGTCTATATTGTTTAAACTTTTCATCTTTTGTTCAAAAAATACACAAAAATACGCTGCTCTCATGGATATCAAACAATTATAAACACAACAAAGGTTTATAATATATATATATATATATATATATATATATATATATATATATATATATGTGACACAATTACTGGCACCCATTTAGTCAATACTTTGTGAACCGTCCCTTTGCCAAGATAACAGCTCTGAATCTTCTCCTATAATGCCTGATGAGGTTTGAGAATACATAGCAAGGGATCTGAGAGCATTCCTCCATACATAATCGTTCCTGATCCTTCAGGATTCAATTTTGAAGTTGACACTGGTAGACTCTCCTCTTCAGTCCCCCCTGCAGATTTTCTATGTGGTTTAAGTTGAGGGACTGAGATGGCCAAGGCAAGAACTTAATTTTGTGAGCAATAAAATATTCCTGTGTTGATTTTGAGGTATGCTTTAGATTGTCTTACTGGATCCAACTACGGCCCATTTTAATCTTTCAGGTAGAGGCAGTCAGGTGTTCATTTCATATCTGTTGATAATGATAGAGTACATGATGCCATGTATCCTAAAGAAATGTCAAAGTCCTCTGTCAGAAAAACAGCCTTAAAACATCAAAGAGCCACCATCCTATTTAACATCGGCATAAGGCACTTTTCCATATGGCTACCTTTCTGTGTGCACCAAAAAGCTCTATTTTGGTTTCATCTGACCATAGAACCCAATCCCATTTGAAGTTCCAGTTTTCATGGCAATGAGAGTATTTTGAATGAGAGTATTTTCTTGAAACCCTTTCAAAAACTTGTGGTGATGTACGTTATGTTGGATTGTAGTTTTGAATACTTTCTGACCCGAAGACGCAACTAACTACTGCAATTCTCCAGCTATGATCCTTGGAGATTTTTTGGCAACTCAAACCATCCTCTTCACAGTGCGTTGAGACAACACAAACTCTTCCATGTTGATTCATAAAATTTCCAGTTGACTGGAACTTCTTAATTATTGCCATGCTGGTATAAATGGACACTTTTAATGTGTCTGCTATTTTCATACAGCCACCTCCTATTTGTGAAGCTCAGCAATCTTTTGCCGCACATCATTGTGATAAATAATTGAGAGAAAGACCTATGATTTACCTCATATTTATACCCTTGTGAAACAGGAAGTTGTGGTTGAACAATTTCCTGTTCCTTGTCACCCAGGTGTACTAAAAATGTAGAATATCATTGGCAGTATACTTCAAATATGTTTATCTCATATGAATTCATAGGGGTGCCAATAAGTGTGCCACTTACTCTTAGACTTATACCTTCTTATATTTTATAAATAAAAGGCACCTTGTATTTTGCCAAATACAGTTTAGTGCATTGTGCTTCTACTTGTGTTTTTGCACTAAGGGACCTTTTTTATGTCCATAATTAGACCTAGGGCATTGGACACATTGTATTTGTTCAATTAATACTATCGTTGCTGGAGTAGACTTTGAGTCTTTTATGTAATTTCTCTTATTAGAGCGCTTACACACCTATATATTTTTTATGTACCATTTATTGATCAGTCGCTCTAATTCGTTGTGAAGCAGCCCATGGTGATAGTGATAGTGATATCTGATTCTTATAGATAAAAATAAAAATAATTATTTCTTCCTTATTCAGCTACCCATTAGATGTTTATTTTCACTCATTTAGTGAGACCATATGTGTTGTCTCACTAGATGTAGCATTTATGCCATAAAGAATGTTGATGTTTTTTTCAGCCTGTTAAACTGTGACACCACTTGCTAAATAGTAAATGGTGTTGCAGTTTCCATAGTTACCTAATGGGAGCTTGGTAGAATCATTTTACAAATTAGCGGAACAGCAAAGTTACATCAATTAGTAAATTGCATTTTTTTATATAACATTGCTGAGAAGCTAATTACTACAGCATCGGGTGCTAGTGAATTAACATAGATGTTTAGTAAAATAAAAGAGGATACTATTACATTGCTTTGTTAAATAATTACATATACCTTCATTTCAAACTGCGGTGAGTTTAGTGAAGTACTGTCAGCTGCCCTGTGACCAATCATTTGAGGGGGATCAATTGTTGATGTATTTTTAATGTATAGGGCATTTGATTTTGATTAACATCTAATCTAGTCATTCATTATCTTTCAGGTCCTCATCAATGTTAAATTAAGCTGCAGTACTTATGGAATTAGATTTCAATAACAATGTTGGTCTAGAGTTCTAAAAGTAGCTCAGTGAGCAGGAACATTCTACGGGTTTCCATAGTGATTGCTCAACTTGTATAATTTTGATTCATAACTCTTTTTAAGAAACCCCCTTACTAATTGAATGATTTGATAAATATCTTTCTTTTTTTAGTTTGGATAAGTATACAGACTACAAAAAGGATCTCCCAATATGAATACATCTCCATACTATTGAGGTTTGCTGATATATGGGTCAAAAAAGCTAAATATTTCCATGGGAATGCAGCAGACACTATCAATTATTTAGTGATTACACTCTCATCGTTTGAGTTAAAATGCACTCTTGGATTACTGTACAAAAACAGGCCTGTGTTTAGTTTTTGTTTGTTTGTTTTTTACATAAATTAGTTCAAAGCAAGATTATTGATGTAAAAGATTAGCTTTTTGTCTAAGTTATATTAGCATAATTATCACTTGGCCATCTTATAATTGCACCACAATTTTTAAACCCTGAGTAATTCACTGATACAAAAAGGTTACGAAGAGGATGCAATGATATGTCATCAGTTGATCACTATTTCAACTAAATTGCTTATATCCCAGAATTCAACTCCAAAGTGAAAAAGAAGTGATCCTTTAAGCTAACCCTTGCCTCATTGGGAGGTATGCAACTTGAATGGTAGAGTAGGACCACGGTCATTACAAATGACTCCACCGTGTTGCAATTGACACCACTACATCACCAGCGACATCCATAATAAGACCATGCAGGAAGCACTGTTGAAGCAGTGTCTACATTGTCCTAGAGCCTGTTGCATAGCAAAAACATGTCTAATAATGCTGCCCAGGTAAAGTTCCCTGGTGTCCCTGGAAGCAGGACAGTCAAATTGGGACTGACCTGCCAAAAGTGTGACTTTTGGTTGACATGAACCGCATACTAGCTATCATTTACTTAATTTGTGTTAGTCATCTGAACAGCTCAAATTAGCAACACAAAGTATACACATTATTACACAGTTTTAGAAGAAAGGGCACAGAAAATATTTGATGACAGACATAAAATCAATCAACAGTCCACAAATCACAAACCTCTATCTACCATTCTCCAGTCACAGTCACTATCCTTAATGGCTTGATGAAGCAAGACATCCAGCTTTATACTGATTACCCAAGTTTAATATGTGTATAAACTCTGCATTTTCTCATGAGTTACCCTTTCGATGACCACATTGGCCATAATTGACCACAAGTATCGTGTCCTGTTCAGAGCTAATATAGGCCACTGTCTAATATTTCCAGATAAACTTTTCCAAGTATTTAATATTTTTTGATAAACTTTTAAAATAATTAAATATTTTGAAAATGTTTAAAATTGTAATATTTTTTTTTCTAAGTTTATATTTTTTTTTTATATATGATATATTTTTGATATTTTTATATTTTGGAAAAATCCCTATCTAAAAACATTAAATCATTTGAAAAACCTATTAAAAAATATTAAATCGATGACATGATTGGTGAGTAAACATTTGACATTTGCCATTACAAAATGTATACACTTTTTAACAGTGCTGACCCTAAAATTGTGCCTGCTTCCCCTGAAATCATGACTGTTCTGCTAGACACCACTGCATATAGTGACAAAATATCCTTGAGTCTTACTCACCATATACATAAAAAACAGATGACCATCCTGTGTATTGCACTAAAATCCCTGCGAGAGGCATTGCGACAACTGCTCCTGCATAGGACCCTGAAAACAAGAGGATAAAATGAGGTTATGATGGCCACAACTTCTGGATTAATGAACTAGTAACATTTTAATTACCGCAAAAAGAGGTGGTTGCCAGTCTACTTCTTTCTAACGGTGGCGCCCACTTGCTCCATATGCCATGGCACGCAGGATAAGTCACACCCTGGAATAATTTAATATATTTATAGAAAAGGAAGAGTTACTAACATTATATATCGCAAACAGTTTAGAACAGCAAATGCCAGAATTTAGATATTAGTTATCCTTCCTCAGAATTTAGGTCGTGGGGTTTGCTAATTTGTGATAACTGGTGTTTCTTCAGATTTATCTTTGGATCTATTTTATAAAATTCCATTTTTATTTAAATGTTTTGTTGATGTTTATAGTCTTCTTATACGACAAGACCAAAACCAGGGGTGCAAAAAAAAAGGTAGATCGCCCAGATGTTTCAAAAAACTACAACTGCCACATGCTTTGTCATTCTAAAGGCAAGGCATGCAAAGCATCATGTGTGTTGCAGTTGTACAACATCCAGGGATCTACCTTTTGGGCTCCCCGTGACCTAAACAAATTACTAGTACTAACATCATGATACTGTCCAAGCTCTCACAAATTATTTCAAGTATGAATTCCCAAAACTTATAACGTGTTCTGGGAATTGATACTGCAAATAATTTGTGAGATTTCCCTTCATATTCCACAATGATGGACATGAGGCACTCAGCAGGATCTCAAACGTACTTCAAAAATTTACAGGTTCAAAAACTTTTATCATCTAATAAAATCAAAACATTCATCATGCAATAAAATATGGATCACTTGCCGATATTTGCATTCTGTAGATTATTTGCATTCATTTTTTTTTTGTGCTTGATTTTTTGTGCCTTCTAATTAAAGATATACTATTCTAATTAAAACAATGTTTCCAATCTTAGTCCTAGTGTATTTTGCTTCTTTATTTTTTCCCTGGGAATACATTGTGTATATTTACCCAAACCTATATTGATATAAACTATAGTGAAGAGAAGTACACTGTACATTTAATATTCCCATTCAATCACAGTCTATCTTAGCTGATAGTATCGTCCACATTTTATCTTTTTATTTTATGATTTCAGAAGGAAATTGTTAAAACATACACAGGGTTATTTACTGACATTGTATAGGATCCAGAAAATTTACAAAGCGCCAATGTTAAAAGAAATTGAGACAAAATACATCCAGAAGGATGCACGTTTGCAAATTTTGGTTCATTCGGTTTTCATGAAATTGAATAATAATTTGCAAAGCCAGCAGACAAACAATAAGAAAAACCAAAAAACACATGTTTGTTAGCCTCAAATAAGAGAAACACAGGCAGCACTCCAGGATATAGAAGGTAAATTTATTTGTGGGTTCACCACCTCACCAAAATAAGTGCGGCGCTTCGGCTCCTCAGAGCCTAAATCATGCATGATTAAGGCTCTGAGGAGCTGAAACACTGCACGTATTTTGGTGAGGTGGTGAAGCCAGAAATAAATTTACCTTCTATATCCTGGAGTGCTGCCTGTGTTTCTCTTATTTGATAATACATTGGTGGATTAAGCGGTGTCCATCCTACACGCCCTTTGGTGGAAGGCCGGAGCATATATGTGGAAAGTGAGTGCAGAGTATACTGTTTTTGCTGCAGTGTTTGTTAGATAGCCACCACACTAAAATACAAAACACTTTTTTAAAAGCCTGGTAGAATATTTCCTTTTTACCCCCACCTATCATGCCACAGGTAGGAGGATGTCTACTAAAATGTGAGCAGCCAGTGGCTGCTCACTGTAATTAACTCTAGTAGGCATGTGCATGGGCAAAAAATTTGGTTCGGTTCAGCGCTTCCGAAAGTCAGGACTTCAGCAATTCAGGACTTCGGCAATTCGGCACGGCACTTCCGAATTTCGAACTTCGGAAGTGCTGCCTTCGGAAGTGACCATTCTAAGGTTCGGTAATAGGTGCTTGGGTTTTCTGTGGGTAACATACTGCATGTTGGGTTATCACACGACTGTGACAGCCCCATAGCAAAAATATACAGCAGTCCTTTTTTTCTCACCCAATCTCTAAATATACAGGGTATGGAGGGTCTATAAAGGGTATGGATGTCTAATGATGGGTACAACTTTTTATCATTTGCCCAAATAGTCATCCTTAGTAATTGACAGAATAGCTTACAAAAACAAAATGTTCAGCATTGTCATTGGTTTACGTCCATTATACTAAGAACATCCTTGCAGACAGGATTCTAGTGGATCCTTATCCCATTCATTGTTAGGGATGTAATTGCAACCTAATTTAAAAATATATTCAGCCTTTTTTGTAATTAATGGATTACAACTACTGGAGGGAGATACAAAGTGAGGACAGTATTCCTGGCATTTGACATACTGTGATTGTTTGGCTGCTCACGGTAACGTATAATATGTTTTCTTTGGTTTTATAGATACATGTTTGGGGGAATAAAATAGTTTGATTTGTTTTTTATGTTGCAGAAGCGCAAAAAGAAAGAGTCTCTGATTGTCCATAAACATTACAATCTCTAAACATACATACAATCACAGACACAAAAACACACATACAAACATACACACACAGAAACGATCATACTTACAGACAGACACATATACACACAGACTCAAACATGCAGAGAAACACAGACATATACATACACAGACATATGTGCACAAACACATGCTCAAATACACCTCAAGACATGCACAAACACTCACACCTGCATAGGAAAAACACACAGACATGCAAATATGCATACACTCCACTGAACCAGTCTTTAAAGGACCACTATAGTGCCCTGAGGGTGCCCCCACCCTCAGGGTCACCCTCCCGCCTGGCTCTAGGGTGAGGAAGGGGTTAAACGTACCTCTTTCTCTAGCGCCGGCCGCGTGCGCATTCAGCCAGTCTCATAGGAAAGCATTCACAATGCTTTCCTATGGACGCTGGCATCTTCTCACTGTGAAAATCACAGTGAGAAGCACGCAATTGCCTCTAGCGGCTGTCAATGAGACAGGCACTAGAGGCTGGATTAACCCTAATATAAACATAGCAATTTCTCTGAAACTGCTATGCTTATAGAAAAAAGGGTTAAACCTAGCTGGACCTGGCACCCAGACCACTTCATTAAGCTGAAGTGGTCTGGGTGCCTATAGTGGTCCTTTAAAGGTGCTTATTATATAATATTTTTTTATTATAGCAATCTCTAAAATTGACAATCTCTGCAATCTCTACACAGTGAATTGAAAAGGCAACCAAATTAAGTCAAAGTTTGAAACACGAGAGAATTTCAAGAATTCTGCAATTGCAGCCTGAATTTTGCAATACCATGTCAGCTAACAAGTCCTCTACAGAGCAATCTTGAAAATGAAAGAAATCTCACTTGTATCCTTCCAGATAAACCACAATCAAATATTGAAAATAAGATTGGAAAATAAAAATCATAACAACTGTTTTAAAAAAAAGTCAGCCATAGTTACATCTATTTTAGCCTGAAGTTTTGCAAATCCTTTGACAGTTAACCTTCTTTTGTATGTATTCATCCATTTGTGTGTATTTACTAAACTCAGAACTGGGCAGAACTTAAAAAGAATGACAAAAATTAGGCTCGTAATATGAGAGTTTCAAAAAGATCTTTAAAAAAAACCTCTCCATCTTCTTTCTGTCTCAAACTCAGCTGCCTTTTAAAAAAAATGTATTTCTAGTGAATAAATTAAGCACCCCCACAATGCTCTCAGTTCATTTAAATTATGCTTTAGCTGAGAAAGCACATATTTAGGACTATCTGCTCCGCATGTATTTTAAATATGTTATATTTTCAAACAGAGGGTCATTGTCATGATAACAAGCATCTCTAAAGACCAGAACAAAGGTAAGATAAATTCATTCCTACCTCAACAAGCCCTTGTAAAATCCTCACAAATATTACACAGCCGTAGTGTACCCGGGCTGCAGACGGAATTAGCATGTTCAGAGTAGAAGTCAGGACGATGGCCGCACCAAAGACCCTACAATATCAACCAAAAACATGTTTTTAGCCAGAAAGTTTCCACAAAGTATTCAGGATTTCTCAACAAACAAAAATATTATTAGGAGAAATAATTTAAGATTGATTGAATTTATTCTGAATATTTTAACAAAATAAAAACTGACAATATCAAAGTAAAATTATCACTAAAATGTGATCATTTATAATAAACACATTGTATAAAAGTACTTGCTTCCCAGAACATAGAATTAAAATATAGCACGACTTGTTAAATACACATTCCAGAGATTAATGTTTTAGCAAAGACAATTTAATGAAATTATTTAATTCTTCAGATACAGTGCGTGTTACAAATGTAGAAATTAATCATAGGTAAAATTACATTCAGAGTAATACGTAATAAGATAAACAAATACAATGGATTAAGGAACCCAGTCCCTGGGCTTTCATCTAATATTTGCTACCCTTTTCAGTAAAGTTTGACATTTTTAGGCAGAAAAATCCAAAATGATGACTTTGAAAATTGTTATTACCATTTGAATTCCTGGCGCTTCAGCCAGTGAAGTGTTATGTGAGGAGGCCTGTGCACTTGAAATTATTGAGATATCTTTTCTATGTAGGTTGCTATCACGTTGATTAGCAATCCTCCCAACAGTCATGGATTGAGTAGGACAGTCCTGATTCATGAATCCAGTCTATCCATACTGTTTTATTGTCCTTTATTCCTCTTCGTGAAATAACAGAGGAAGGCCCCCAAACAGTGCTTTGTGATGCCTAATGTTTGAACCTTTTCTGTATGAGGTCATTACAGAACATTTTGACCTATGCAAGGGCATCGGCTCTGTGCTTCGTCAGCCTGGCTAATTAGCAGAGCCTCCCATCATGGTGTGTGTGTGTTTGCCACTTTATCTCACCAGTTCCATTCATACACTATTTTACATGCACTTCCCCACACTAGTCTCTCATACAACTAAATGTGTTTATATGAGATGTGCCAGTTTGTCATCATTTATCACATTTTGTAGGAGAATCAGTGGTAATTAACATTATCACAGTAATACTGAAAACAGCTATTTATTTGCTAATTAAATTCACAAACTTATAGAGGCAACCTTTTAAAGAGATACTTTGTCTGCCTCCACTCCGCTCCTCCTTTCAAGAGTTTACAAGGTACATTTTACTTACTTTACATACTACAGAACACTGGTCTATGTGCTGGTCCTCTACCTCCCTGGATCATCACATCTAACAGAGAAGCTAGTTTGCATGTGCAGCAAAACACAGCCCTCTGGCAATCAAACACTCTCAATGAGAGTCATTTGAACTATAACTGAGTTAAACTTGATTATAGATCCAGAAGTGCTTCCTGGCAACCATATAGGGGAGTTAACTCTGCAATAAAAACATTGCCTTTCTGGCGAAACGGCAATTTTGTCAGTTGCAGGGTTAAACGGACGAGGACATACTACCCAGAACACTTCATTGGGATGAAATGCCCTGGGTGCTTGTAAAGTCCCTTAAAGTGACTCAAGGCTGTCTTATGTACACCACGGTGGAATCCTGGACCACCACCTGCAGTGATCTGAGTTTAGACCACCTTTCTTTTAAAAGGGAACTGAGACTTATCAGAATTTTTAATATTATGTTTACCTATCTTATATTATTTATATTTACTTATACCAAATACATATTTGTGAGGTGTAGAACAAATATAAATAAATGTAAAACCTATTTGTCCTGTTAAAATTGCTATAAGCGCTGTCCTTTGCACCTGGCAGTCAGCCCTGGCTTTACTAGTCTGAACTGGAATGTGATATTACTTGCTTAATTTTTAATGTGAATGTAAAAGAAAAGGAACATCTAATGAAAAAGACATTCACAAGTTAGAGGTGATTTTCAAAGTTTTATTCAATGGTATAAATTCGGGGAAGCGACATTTGCCCTTTAAACACTGTGTCAGGGAGATGCTAAGTTAATTTAGTATATAGCACAGAATAAGCCTCAATCTTCCACAAATTAGAAACAAATAAATGTATGAATTACATATTCCTGGCTAGATCCATGATGGCACCACAATAGAGTTAGCTCCGCCAACTTGGCTGTGTAGGACAGGAAGTAAAAGCTATAAATACTACTCCTATCAGATAGGATCTCCAGTCTTTTGTTTCATGTCCAACTGGCTGTGGATAGGTTCTCCTTTTTTAAGGTTCACTGTTCTATTTTATCTTTACCAGGTCCCTTTTTAAAAAAGGCCCAGCCAGGAGAGTTCAGCCTCTCTCTTCCTGGAGACCCAGTGCATGCCAGCCCTGTTAAAGGTGACTCCCTGGGTTTACCCATTTTAGTTACCAGGGGTTTGACCTAGACTCTACCCTGAAGGAGATGACAGTGGTTTATGGGGTTATGAACAAGGAAGCCTCTAGATTAAGTACATTAGGTTTTCAAATCCCAATTTGCCAGGGGAACAAAGGCCTGCAGTTTTTAATTTATCTCAACTGCTAAGTTTATTTTTGTCATTTTTCAAGGTAAATGTATCAATAAGGTAGATTACTGGCTAATATAAACATGGAGGTTTACTGTTATTTCAGTTAATCCTGTTACTTAGTATGCAGTTTCCTTATTACAAGTGGGTCACATTTAGGAAGTTTTTTTGATGAGCATCTAGGTCTGGTTTACACGCCTTATGTTGGCATTCTAGAAAATTATGTTGATGGCTGTCCTGACTATATAGAGTCTACTTGTATTCTGCAGTCCAGTACATCTCCAGAAGCCTGATACTACGTCCACACAGGCCTTGATTCATGAAGTTATCCTATTTATATTGTGACAGAATTAATGTCATTTGTTCTGAGGGAGTCACAGGAATTATGTTTTCATGTCCTCTGCTATGAACTAGGCTTTAAATGTTACTTGCCACTGCAAGACTGGAAGGTCAAAGGCACATTCACGAGAGTCAACTTTCTCCATGCCAGAGCTAAATATTCACTCTCTAGTGACAAGTGGGAACTTTGAGCTTTGGGTTAAAATATTTGTTTTCTAGTAAAGCCTTCACAGTGATATTCATACTCCTGTGTGAGTCCTGTTTCAAATGTTGTCAGTAACTATAATCTGCAGTAGCTCACAGGGGCCTACATTTATTTGAGTTCACTTAGGGCCTCTGTGCACACAACCTCATCAGTTTTGTTCAGTATTGCCCTTCACACTGGAATGTTCTGATTTTATTTTTGTTCACACCTATGAAGAGGAAACAAAAAGGTCACTAATGGACCCTCAAAAATGGTTCTGCCCTTTACGTTCCTATTTCATTTTCTTTTAAGAAGTTCCTCATAGTCGTACATAGGATATCCTATTGTATAAAACAAAGTGATATTTTATCAGTACTGTCCGTTTTACTGACTGTTTTGTAATTTAATAGCAGTATTATCCTGCTGAGTGAACCCATATCATGGAACATATCGTACGAATGTCTGTATTCCAGGTATAGGAGATCCAACATCACAGTATCTCGAATATAATGTCTAGAGAAGTACCCAACTAAAAGTTCTTGATATGTACAGTATCTGATAGAATTATGTATCTGTTGTCTCTGCACCTGGTATTTGGATTTATTATGTCTCACACCAATACATGTTACCACTGTTTTGATGATCTTCTCATTGTTTTAAGAAGTCAATATCTATATCACCTTCTACTTATTACAATACAATAATACTGTGATGTTACTGTTTAATTATGTTTCCTATAGCTACAAGTCAGTATCTCAGAGCCAGAGAGAATGTTTTCATTAAAGCAGATATATAACTTTAGGGACGTTCTATTCCAGTCTCCAGAACTCTGAGAAGCATGGATATTTAACAATTTCATAGGCTGGTATCTACTCCTGTTTTAGCTGTTTTTTTTCACTCCCTGTTAATCTGTGCCACTGCTTTGCTACCATTTTACATATGTACCCTCTATAATGAACTTAAAAGAACACTATATGGCCAGGAACCAGGGCCGGACTGGCCCACCGGGATACCGGGAAATTTCCCGGTGGGCCGCGGCACCGGTGGGCCGCGGCACCAGGGGGCCGGCCGCGTTCCTGGGCCGGCCCTTTAAAATACTGCAGCCGCCCGAGCGCTCTGTTAAGAGCCTCAGGCGGCTGCAGCTTCTCCCCTCCCTCCCCTGTAGCGTGGCCGAGCTGCACTCCGGTCCGCGGTGGCCGGCCGGAGTGATAGGAAGGGGCACACTGAGTGTGCACTTCCTGTCAGTCCGGCCGGTTACAGGAAACAGAAACTCCGCGCGGAACAGAGTTTCTGTTTCCTGTAACCGGCCGGACTGACAGGAAATGCACACTCAGTGTGCACCCTCCTATCACTCCGGCCGGCCACCGCGGACCGGAGTGCAGCTCGGCCACGCTACAGGGGAGGGGAGGGGAGAAGCTGCAGCCGCCTGACCGCTCTTCACAGAGCGCTCGGGCGGCTGCAGTATTTAAAGGGCCGGCCCCAGGTGCCGACGGCCCACCGGGAAATTGTGCTGCTCATTAACCTTTCTGCCCTCATTAACATTGTGGTTAACCACTGACACTTCAAACTCCCGAACGGTCGGCTGGGTGATAGTCTTTCGTATGAACGAACACGTGGCGGCAGCCATCTTGGAAAGTAGAACGCCCGTTGACAAACACATGGAACTGATTTCGGACACTGCCTCCCACGAACACCGCTGAACTCAACGACCATCCATCGCTTTGTTCCAAATTCATACGAACGCAGTGCCGTTTGGTAAACTGACAATCCACGAACAGAACTGTACCAGATAGTAGACCCATGGCGCTCATTTGTTTTGTTGAATGCACAATGTACAAGACTTTAACTCCATGGCAATTGAACTCCATGTATGGAATCTGAGCGCTGTTCGGTTATATTGAGCGCTCAGATGCAAGCAATCTGGGGATGTGGGGGTTCCGTTCGGTATATTGGGAAATATGTATTTTAATGTGTTTTTACCATTACTGTAAAATGGGGATATTCTCTATGCCTGGAGGTAATTGAGTTACTTCAAGCACTTAACCCAATTATCTCCAGGATAGGGAGGAGGTGTTGTACTGTTTGTGTGGGAATATTTGCATTCTGTACTTGTACGTGATTGGATATTGTAAAAACTGCCTCAGTCTTCCACAAGGTCCCTATGGGAATGTCCCTTGCTGGAAGACCTGCATAAAAGGCTGACATGTAGCCCCCATTAAACAGATCCTGCTTGACCCTCAATACAGAGTCTTGTCTCGTACTTGGGGGGATAATTTGTATGATTCCTGTTCAGCGCTTAGGAGTGTTCGGTAGCTGACTTCATATTCGGGAAAAAGAACAGCTTTGGCGGCGTTAACCCTTTCACCTACTCAGGGTGCCGTTACAGAGCACAATTGTACAAGGAAGGGTGGGG
This sequence comes from Pelobates cultripes, assembly GCA_933207985.1. NCBI lineage: Eukaryota > Metazoa > Chordata > Amphibia > Anura > Pelobatidae > Pelobates > Pelobates cultripes. Next base: position 93,381,098 of record OW240923.1, on the reverse strand, counting down.
TCAGACAATAGCAAGGGCTGATGCTAGATTGAGGAGGGACAGTTTAAAGTGGTCTGGCAGTGTCCCAGGGACAACGTCCTGCTGAGGAAACAATAGGACATGAAAAAGGGGGAGGGGAAGAGGCACAGACAAGCAATACATTCAACATACTCCTCCTCTGTGTCTCAGAGATAATTATTTATCTGCAGGTACAGAAAAACACACAATTTACAAACACCCCAAAAGTACCCCCAAGATCCATGGAAACCCCACAAGAGTCACATCCTCGGAGAGCCCTGATCTGGGTGTGCAACATATCCAAAAATCACCCAGATTGGTTGACAGGTTTGTTTTTTCCATGGAAGTCACTTTTTAACATGTCTTTTTGTAGGGCTTAAAATCCTGGAGCTTACTTTCGCCACAAATATATATATATATATATATATATATATATATATATATATATATATATATATATATGGTAGAAAACTGTGACAGATCGCCTGGCACCCCGACCGGTTGCTTCCTAGTACTGGCGAGTACCATAAGCACTGTGCTGGAACACCATAACAACCGTAAACCCCACAAACCGCCACAGCCTGGTTGGGGTCTCGTCGTCCTCCACCCACCCTGGACCCAAGACCAGGATCCAGCTTCCAGTGAGTAGGCCTCTCTTAGTCCTGATTGCGTAGCAGGAACAGCTCTTTCAAGAGCTTAGTGATTA
>OW240923.1:93366952-93380295 GCA_933207985.1 Pelobates cultripes | reverse complement strand
AAGACAGGGAGCTCTTTCACACTACGCGCGCACACACACACAATGCATCCCTATACATACACAGAAACACAACATGCTTCCCTTACACACAGAGAAACACACAATGCATCCATTACACACACACACACAATGCATCCATTACACACACACACAATGCAACCCTTACACACAAAGACAATGCATCCTTTGCACACAGAAACAGACAATGCAAACCCGTACACACGCATGCAAACACACACACTTCTTTTCTTACATACACACAGAAACACAATGCATCTCATGCACACACATACAGACACACACCTTGCATCCCTTATGCATACAAACACAGATTCACACAAAGCATCCCTTACACACAACCAGAAACACATAATACATCCCTTATACACAAATACACACTGCTTCCACTACACACAAACACACTGCATCACCTGCACAAACTGGTAACCCTAAACACTACATACCATAAGCACACATATTAGATCCTCTACAATAACACATAACACATCCCCTACACACTCCACTCCCTGTGAGCGAACTCATGGGTGGGTGGAACTTATGAGTGGGCCTTATGGGCATACTCACCGTCAGGCCCTGGGGCTCAGACCTTGAGCTGTGTAAGGGGCCCCAAAAAAATTGAGCTGCTTCCAATTCTCCCAGAACATTGAATTTTGTGACCACAGTTGCAAACAGCCTCCAGAGATCCTGTTCTACACCAGACCAGTGGAGCCAAACTGCAGCCCATCATCATCCTCATCTGCTTGTAAGTAGGCAATCTAGTATATTATTAGTGACACTAATCTATAATTTACCTCACATTAAAGGGACACTATAGCTTAATGAAGTGGTTCTGGTGTCTATAGCTGGTCCCTGCAGGCTTTTTAATGTAAACACACACTGTGTGCAGCACTGGCGTTAGTTCATATGGCAGATCATATGGGTGGGGCATTGTGATGTGACATGTGGGGGCAGCAAATTTTTATTTTGTCTAGGGCGGCAAAAATCCTTGCACCGGCTCTGATCCTGGGCAGGTGCACCAGTCTACTTGACTGGTTTTGCCCCCCAGGCCTAAGGCTGCCAGCCCTCCCCTGGCCGCTGGGGAGGTCTTTCCTGGCGGCCGCTGAGGGAGCTGCGCGAGCTGCGCTGGCTCTGCTCCCCAGCACGCAGCTGAATGAGACCGGCGCCGGAATATGACGTCATATTCCGGCGCCAGTCTCATTCAGCAGCGCGCGAGGGCGGGAGGGCACTAACACAGGAAGCACCTCTAGTGACCGTCTGAGTGACTGTCACTAGCAATGTCACTTTGAAGCAATGTAAACACTGCCTTTTCTCTGAAAAGTCAGTGTTTACGTTGAAAAGCCTGTAGCGACATGCTATAGACACCAGTACCACCACATTAAGCTGTGTGTGCGTCTGCTAGTGAGTGAGCTTGCTTGCATGCGTGTGCCTGCTAGTGAGTGAGCTTGTGTTTTTATGTCAATGAGCTGATGTATATCAGTAAGATTGTTTGTCTATGAGGCTGTGTATCAATGAGCTTGTGTGTGTCACTGAAATGTCAGTGAAATTGCCTGTGTCTGCATGTGCGTATGCTTACTGTATAATTAAACGTTTTACCCTGAAAGGACCAATATTTTATATTAGAAAAAGCAGTATATATATATATATATATATATATATATATTACTCAATTATCTGTCCTGGCAAGACATAGCCTTACATATTACACGCGACAATATATGGCGCAGTGACTTATGGGGCTGGCACAAATTTTTTTTCCAGGGCTGCTTTGTATGCCCAGTCCGGCCCTGCCAGGAACACAACTATAGTGTTAAAAACATGTTTATCCTTTAGCCCCCTTAAATAACAAAACAAAAATCACCTTATTTCTAATGCCACACACGTGTCTGTCAGCTATAGCCCTGCCCCTGATCTCCCTCCTTGGCTGACATCATCAGAATTGATGATCTCATCCAATCACAATACTTTCCCAATGCATCTTTATGGGGAAAGGAAAGGGGTAAATTTAACAATTTCATAGGCTGGTATCTACTCCTGTTTTAGCTGTTTTTTTTCACTCCCTGTTAATCTGTGCCACTGCTTTGCTACCATTTTACATATGTACCCTCTATAATGAACTTAAAAGAACACTATATGGCCAGGAACACAACTATAGTGTTAAAAACATGTTTATCCTTTAGCCCCCTTAAATAACAAAACAAAAATCACCTTATTTCTAATGCCACACGTGTCTGTCAGCTATAGCTCTGCCCCTGATCTCCCTCCTTGGCTGACATCATCAGAATTGATGATCTCATCCAATCACAATACTTTCCCAATGCATCTTTATGGGGAAAGTTCAGCGTCTCCACTGAACATCAGTGCTGCACACCCAGGAAGCACCTCTAGTGGCCATCTGAGGAGTGGCCGCTAGAGGTGTTCCTAGGCTGTAATTTAAAGACTGCCTTTTCTCTGCAGGGAGAGGCTATAAACACCAGAACAACTACAATAAGCTATAGTTGTTCTGGTGACTATAGTGTCCCTTTAACACACAGGTTGCATTTTCAAGGGTGTCAATATTTTCTTTGGGTTAGAGGATGCATTCGCCTGTTGTCCTTGCCTACATTTATTTTCTTTTTTTGAGCCCAAAAATACTTAAACATGTTAACCACGAACTATGTTGTAGCATTACTGTCATTTAAAGTCTGTTATTCTCTTTTCTAATCCTTCTCCTATTACTTCTATTGAGCACTATTTTGGGTACCTTCTGCAGTAGACTGGGATTGGGTGGAGGTTTTTCTTTTAATACCTTGACATCTTTTCATACAGTGAGTGATATGGTGAAAGTTGTTTCCTAACCTGGTTATCATGGGCTATTTATCCTACTCTTTGTTAGGTTTATCATTCAGGCCTGTATAATTGAGTGCTATGGTCTTGCTCAGGAGTGGATGAGTGTTGGATTCCTAGGTGTTGTGGAGCTGCTGCTTTGCCATTCTAAAAGCTGGTAACTTATTCTGACGGCTATGGTTCTGCGGCATCTAGGGTCCTGCTGTTTACACAACCCTGATCTAGATATTTTTGAGAGCACTACATAGTTGTAACAGATATTTTTCTCCCTAGTCACCTATCTCACGATTTGTATACACTATCATATGAGCCTTATTGTCCATTTAGGAAAGTTTCCATAAATTATACAGGACAGAGGCTGTCTTTCCTTTCTGATTTACCAAATATTCATGGTTGCTTGTCATATTTCCCTCTAATCGGATGTTTAGTGTGGGTATTACCTTATTGTGATGCTGTCATGGATTAGCAAGGAACCAGGAAAATGTATCCATATTTATCGTCATTTTCGTTTCCTGGATATATCCATGGCAGCATGGCATCCCTCTCTTATTTATTATTTATTTTTAGGAGCTTTGAACATAGAATGGAGATCCTATCTGCTGGAGTGGTATCTATAGCTTTTATTTCCTGTCCTAAACAGCTAAGTGGGTGTCACATTTTATTCAAAGTAATTGTAAGTGACTCCACAGTACACAAAAAACAAAAACATCATTATTTAGTAGATACAACCCCAATGAAAAACATGCATGCATTGAAAGGACCACTCTAGGCACCCAGACCACTTTAGCTTAATGAAGTGGTCTGGGTGCCAGGTCCCTCTAGGATTAACCCTTTTTTTTTTATAAACATAGCAGTTTCAGAGAAACTGCTATGTTTGTAAATGGGTTAATCCGGCCTCTAAAGCCTCTAGTGGCTGTCTCATTGACAGCCGCTAGAGGCGCTTGCGTGATTCTCACTGTGAAAATCACAGTGAGAACACGCAAGCGTCCATAGGAAAGCATTATAAATGCTTTCCTATGAGACCGGCTGAATGCGGGTGCAGCTCTTGCCGCGTGTGCGCATTCAGCCGAAAGAGAGGAGAGGAGGAGGATTGGAGGCGGAGAGCTCCCCGCCCGGCGCTGGAAAAAAGGTAAGTTTTAACCCTTTCCTCTCCCCAGAGCCGGGCGGGAGAGGGACCCTGAGGGTGGGGGCACCCTCAGGGCACTATAGTGCCAGGAAAACGAGTATGAGTAGTGATGCATTCTGTCTGCCATCTTTGCCTGCTCAGGCTTTGTGGCTGTCCATTGCAGCTCAATGAGAAGTCTTTGCAAGGCAGGTGTTCTGGGCAATTACTGCCTCTTGAGTTTAACTCCACTGAACTAACTAAACGAGGAAGTAACAAGACCTGTTATCTAATTGACAGCCATGGAAGTGCAACAAGGTTAATTCTTCACTTTTGGTAAAATCGAAAAAAGAGGACATGCTCTTCACACATAAAGCACCTAAGCATACTGTAGTGTTTTGCGGATCTGGAGATCTCAAAATTTGTGTTTCATTTTATTTTTATTGAATTTTGTGTGACTAACTTTTTCTGGATGGAAACATTAGATTAATAAACTATGTCATTATTTTGTGTGCATGGAGTGCTATGATTAATTATATAGCAATTTAGAATAATTATTATTTTGTTAACCATACTTTAAAGATAAGCAAATATGATTAAAAGGCTGGTATACATCTTTTCACTAAACTCACAATTTTAACAAATTGAAATCCCAATTGCAAAATTTAGGTAAAAATATCCTAGATTTAATAATTTTGGGATTCGCTTTCCAAATGATTTAATATTTTTCAATAAACTTTTCAAATATATTTTTCAAAATATTCAAATGTACAAAAATATATATCATATATAAAAAAATATTAAAATATTAAAAAAAGTTTAAATATGAAATAATTTTAAATGTTCATCCAAACATATAAAAGCATTTGAAAAGCTTATTCAAAAATATTAAATCAAGGCCAATGTCAGTCTTTTTGGTTAAATGTTATTCACAATTCAAGTAGCCACAATTCAGAATTTAGCAAATAAAACCCTTTGAGTGAAGGGTTGATTTTTTTGGATCAAATTTCACTCACATGAAAGCAAGATTTGTGCTTGTAGGACATCTAGCCAACTCTTTACCCAGTCATTAATAACTGAAATTGTCCCACTTGATTGGATAATTGCACATGTTGTGACACTTCATAAAATAGCTTCTAACAAGGTAATTAGAAGCTGGTGAGCCTCATGTGTATAGTGGCAAAACTAATAGTATTGCTGCTGAGAAAAGGAAGCATGTTTACAAGTTTTAACTTTAGAATTTTTATTGTTTTTAATACACTGTGTTCCTACAATTTAATGGTGTTTAGTGAATATATGATATCTACATTTAAATACATATTTTATAATCTTAGGGCTATTTACTAAACAGGTCTATGTACTGAAGTGTAAATTTGACTTTTTAGGCCAACATAACAGATTTGGAAGAATTCTAAAATGTCAACTAGATTTTCAGTTTCAGAGTAAGAATTTAAAATCCACTTTGAATTTCCATTGATCCACAAGTCAGTGAATAACCCTGCTGTTGTTTTTTTTTCACAAAAAAAGTTATTAACATTTTTTAAATTGGTGCATTGAAAAGCGAATTGCAAATTTTAGGCTTAAATGGGCACACTGTGACTATAGCTGATTTGGAGAATTTTCTCAGTCAATAGTTTTTGCCTTAATTATTCATTCTAGCTTTGGGATAGATATTGAACACAAACTGGTTTATTTTCAGATAGAAAATTAACTTATCTTTGCCCTTTTCATATAAATTATAGCTGGTTATAGAGAAACTCAATAGTCAAAATATATCTTTTGGCAAAATGTATAAAATTAGCAACACCATAAACTGCAAGAAAGAATGTGGAATTAATATGCAAGAAAATATAAAACTCTAAAATGAATATATTTTGGATGGAATTTTATTAATACCAACCGAACAAAGGTGTCAGATGGTTATTATCTAGAACACCTTATAGTGGACCTGTCATGGATTAAAAATTGCTTTGAGTGTAGCATATATTAATTTATACATTCTGCTGACAACATTGTCAGTTAATGTATAAATTAAAGATGTTGGTTCATGAAGATAATTTCTCCCTTCACCACCACTGTGAATATAATGAAACGAATCACTTGGACCCTCAATTTTCCACAGGCATTCAGTGGATGACCACACAGGCATTTCTTTATACTACAGGAGGGGTTGTTGCAGTGAGGGTTTATAAAACCTGTGGATGGGACATTGTTTAACATTTCTCAAACTGCTCCCTATAAAGTATGTTGGACCAACACATATCATGTGCTGTTGGCGATGTAGTCTCCTGGACTTGTGTTCCAGATCCATGCATAATCCAAGGCAAGCGGCTAAATAAGGCAGCAACTCCAAAGAAATTTTAATATATCTTTAATCCATTATCAAACAAACTGACCTGGCTATGTTTTGACTTTAGAGGAACACTCAAATCCCTAAGGCACTTTAGATTGCTGGAGTGTTTTATGTGTAAAGCGTGTGTCCTCTTTTTTTCATTTTACAAAAAGTGCAGATTTCAATAGAAATTGGCACTTTTATAAATGAACCTTGTTACACCCACCCGGCTTTTAAAATTGCCATTCTGTTTTGTTAGATCCGTGAGATCACAATGTATCTTCTACAAGATTTCTTGAACTGTTCTACTGCATTAAATGGACAAAACTGGGAGAAAATGGACTCCTGGGTAAAAAGGAACTAGGTGGCTATAGAGCAGACATATGTTCCCTGTCATCCGACATGTGAGTTTAAAGAAGGATCTATATCAACAGATTTCACCAGGTGAACATTCAAGAAAGCACAGTGACTTTCCTGGCTCCAAGAGGCATCTTTCATTGCTTTGAACAAATACATTGGTTATACTACCACCAGTGCATATAGTGGAGCGCTAAAGTGATATAAATACCAGTACACTTACCCTTATACAATAAGGGATGCCAGATAAATAACTATAATACAAAAGAGAGCACTATATGGTGCAATAAGGTCTTAAGACTAAAATGTGACTTGCGGTGTCTCACTCACAAGTGTAGAGCCAAATGGGATAGGCTTAGATCATTTTTACTAGATTTACTTTTAAAGTGACTCAGTGCATAATTGTATAAATGAACTGCTCACCTTCTTTAGGAGCCTCAATACTTGGCTCCGAGTAGAAGAACCCTGTGTCACTTAAGGTGGACACTACCCTTCATTGATGATGAACTAGTTTCTGAAGATGGCACCAGACAGTATTAGCAAAAAAATCAGTAAATATTTATTTTGACAAATAAAACTATAAAACAATAAAAACAATATATGTAAAAGTCTAAGGTACGGAATCCTCCTGAGATGGGTTTTGCCATTTTCTAAAGTTTTTTCAATCAGATCTAAAGTGTGGAGTCAAATGCGATAGGCTCAGATCACTTCAGCAGTAAATATTTAGCAGTACATATTTATTTTGATAAATAATACTAGAAAACAGAAACAATATATGTAAGTGCTGGATCGTCCGGAGATGCGTTTCGCTGTGTTTTAAGGGTTTTTCAATCAGATCTGAAAATATATATTGTTTCTATTGTTTTATAGTATTATTTGTCAAAATAAATATTTACAGATTTTTTTTGCTAATATTGTCTGGTGTCATCTTCCGAATCTATTTCATCATCAAAGTAGGGTAGTGTCCACCTTAAGTGACACAGGGTTCTTCTACTCGGAGCCAAGTATTGAGGCTCCTAAAGAAGGTGAGCAGTTCATTTATATGATTATGCACTGAGTCACTTTAAAAGTTCCTGACATACTTCACAGAAGCTTTTTGCTTCCCCCTGTTTTATTGTCACCATTTTTGAGTGTACCCAAAATAAAGACAAGAGGAAGGATAGGGTCACCATAGAACACAACTGCTGAAGTGATCTGAGCCTATCCCATTTGGTTCTACACGTGTGAGTGAGACACCACTTATCACTTGTCACATTTTAGTCTTAAGACTTTATTGCACCATATAGTGCTCTCTTTTGTATTATAGTTATTTATCTGGCATCCCTTATTGTATAAGGGTAAGTGTACTGGTATTTATATCACTTTAGCGCTCCACTATATGCACTGGTGGTAGCATAACCACTTAGTTCATTTGTTCATATTATCTTATGTTGTGTGTAGTTTTGGAGGAACTCACATAAGTGCGGTAGCAGCTTGTACATTTATATTATTCATCCTAAGCACAAGAATAGACAGATTTTCCTTTTTTTAATCTTTCATTGCTTTGCTTGAGATAATCTGTTTGAGGTTTTTATGGTGCTGTTCAAAGCTAACTTCTACAAGCCTTGCAGTGAACTCAGTCCTGGTCTTCATTCCCCCCTTTGGCCATTTGGGGGTTACCTGCCTCTTTTGTCTTGTTTACACTGACTAGCTCCATAGTTTACCTACATAGTGGTTAACTCTAAATTCTCCCCTGGGATGACCACACAAACATTTGTCCTCTGAGACTGATTCCATGGTGGTGGAAATTGATCAACCCAATAATTTACTTTCACATTTCACAAAGCACCATTGTGATGTCAATAAACCCCTTATCCTATCTGAACTGTCTGAGAGATTGCTACCTGTGGCTGGCCGGGAGAATCACGGAGGGAGTAATTAAAGACAAAAAATGCTGAAAGTGTTACTTCATTTGGTCTTACATTACTCTAGATCTCAGTAACACGAAAGGATCATTTTCAGCACAGATATATAGCTCAACAAGAAATCAAACCAGAGACTCCAAGTACTTAAAGTGCTACACAACTTGAGAAATGGGTTCCTACTCTTTTTTTTCTCTTACCTTTTCTACCAGCAGTTATTATTTTCTGCCTTTTTGTTTACTCACTTATCACAGAACTCCCTTTCAGTAATGTCCTGGTAATCTGGCCCATGGGATTTTTTATGTATTGGCACTGGCTGAACTTGTTTTGCACTAGATCCTAGTGACCAACTGACTGCCTCCTACTATGCTCTCCTTTTTACTACTGATCTTTACATGTTGAGCATTACATACCTTCATGTTTTCTGTCACTGGCTATGATTTGATGGACCACTTCATGGTGGTACTTTTGTAGTTATTCTGGTTGATGTTTAATTTGCAAAAATGGTGTTTGAGAATTGTAGAATTCAATTTTATCTGTCTATTAAATATATATTTTTTGCTAGTTTGCACTGAATGCTAATTTATAGTAATGAGGTAACAATTAATGTGTATTTGTAACTCTACAGTCTCTGGTTAAATGTCATATACTTCATATTCATCTAGGCTGCAGCTGAAGTTGCTGTGATATCCTCATTGTACAAATATAGCTTAATTCCTTCTCTATCTCTTTCCGTTTCTTTCTGAAGTGTCTCTCATAACTGTATATCATGTGTCTAAAAAAAATATCTTGGCCACTGACCTCCTCAATATCACGGGGTACAGTACCATCCAAGATTAGCACGTTACTACTGTGTGTTGTGTTTCTATTTCTTCGTAAGTTTTATTTATATTCATCAACATTTCTTTCCTTTCTTCTGCCTTTTTCTTTCATTCAAGCATTCTCCATAATATCGCACTCCTTGTCTTGTCTTTGATTTTGCAATTACCACATTAATGTATTATTACAATATGAACATTCTATTAGCATTAGCTATTAGCATTCATACATTATCTGCCAGGAACAATGATACCTTATTGCATTGCTGCTCATTTAAAAATAATAAGATAAGATTCTTGCTCACATCTATATATATATATATATATATATATATACACATATATTATATATACATACATTCTTATATATATATATATATATATATATATATATATATGTATATATATATATATATATATATACATATATACATACATATATAAAACCAAAAATGAGAAAATACGGCACTCTGCCAAAATAAATCACATAAAATCTACCTCAATTAACCCATGGTGCTGCACGGTGCTGAAACTATGTAGAAATCAAAAAAGATGAGAGCACATGCTGGATTTAGTGAAAAATAAAATGTGCATAAATTCAACCGTTTTTACCAGAAAAGGTCTTTATCGAGATGCTGAAATCAATCAAGTGCAATATATTTACAAGATAAGATTCTTGCTCACTTATTTTTCTGATGTTTTCCGTCACCATGGCAATAGGACGCCATTCACTGTGGTACGTCCTGATGCCTTATGTGATCACATTTGCACATCATCACGCATGCAAGGGTTTCCCAATCAGTAGATCGATGTGAGGGACTGGAGGCTTGTAGAATCACCTGTACCTGGATAGCCTATTTACATTATTGTTTATAAATATATTGCACTTGATTGATTTCAGCATCTTGATAAAGACCTTTTTTGGTCGAAACGTTGACTGAATTTATGCACATTTGAATACACAGATTTGATTTTCTTCACTATATCCAGTGAATGCTCTCTCTTTTAAATAAAGGCTTTTATTAGGCACCACTATTATTTCACCTGATACAAATTTTATTGTAGTATTTCAGGCTCCCATGATATGTATCAAGGGTAGTGATGTCCCGAATGGTTTGCGAACGGTTCGCCACGAACGGTTCACCGCGGACTCATCATTGAGTAAACTTTGACCCTGTACCTCACAGTCAGCAGACACATTCCAGCCAATCAGCAGCAGACCCTCCCTCCCAGACCCTCCCACCTCCTGGACAGCATCCATTTTACATTCATTGTGAAGCTGCATTCTTAGTGAGCTGTCCAGGAGGTGGAAGGGTCTGGGAGGGAGGGTCTACTGCTGATTGGCTGGAATGTGTCTGCTGACTGTGAGGTACAGGGTCAAAGTTTACTCAATGATGAGTCCGTGGCGAACCGTTCGTGGCGAACAGTTCGCGAACCGTTCGGCGAACCGTTCGGGACATCACTAATCAAGGGTGCTTACTGGTTTTTCTATATCAAGGTTTAAAGATTAAAAAATACAAATGTAAATGACAATCTGAAGCATATTTGGCTGTTTGTAATGATTAAGTTGTTTTTTTTATTGCTATTTCATCCCCATTAATTATATAATTACCTTACACGTGACACCTGCTACCCCTGGGACTGCGCTGATTGTCATGTTATCCTCTCCACAGTGAGGTGTGTTAAATGAACATACAATATTGCTGAGTCAAATGTCAGATGTAAGGGTTTATTTACTAACCATAAATTGTAGTGAGTATACAAGTTACATCTTCCAATAAGTAATGTTTGGGAAAAAATATTAATACAACTGGAGAGAGAGTATTTTCAAAGCTCAGTTATTTCCTTTAATTTTAAGAGTAGCTTGTCAAAGCACTAAAGATCGTAATCCCTTTAATATGATATGTTGTGAACTTCAGCAATTCTGAATTGTGCAAATTACGACAGATAGTATAGTCTACATCAGGTGTTTGCAACCTTTAGCACTCCAGATGTTTTGAACTACATATCTCCTGATGCTTTGCCAGCATTATGGCTATAGAGTAGAGAATCATAGGAGATGTAGTTCACAATACCTGGAATGTCGAATGTTGCCTAACCTTGGTCTACGTCATCTTCGTCATCTTACAGTATGTCCCTAATAACCCTAATATCTCCCCTACCAATGTTCTCTCAAACCCTCTACTCAAACCTGTCATGTGTTCCCGTTATACCATAATGGAAGGTACTTAAAAGTCCTGCCTGAAAATAATTTTTAATAGTGCACACCTATGTACCAATACATGCACCCATCTCACTGCACATGCATCCATCAAATTATCCCATTCAGATTTGGGAACTGTTATTTTTTCGGATTGTATTTGTTACTTTCTGACAGTTGGGTGCTTTTCAATTAAAGGAACACTATAGTGTCAGAAATACAAACATGTATTCCAGACACTACAGGTGTAAAACACCATTAAGCTCCCTGGCTTCCCTTGCCCCCATTAACAAAGTAGTTTACTTACCATTTTCCAGTGCCACATGGGTCTCCTAGTGGCTGATTCTGCCCCTGCTCTGCCTCCTTGTCTAAGATCATCAAAATTGACAATCTCAGTTAATCGGATGTTCTCCTATAGGAAAGCATTGGTAGGCTAATCCGCAAGAGCATCAAGATGCAGTGGTGCACCAATCAGCATCTCCTCATTGAGATGCATTGAATCCATGAGGATTGTTCAGTGCCTCCATGCAGTGTGTGGAGATACTGAACATCATCACTGACCCAGGAAGCACCTCTAGTGGCTTTCTGAGTGACTGCCACCTCCTAGGCAGTAATGTAAACACTGCCTTTTCTTTGAATTGGCAGTGCTTAAATTAACATATCTGCAGGGACAGGCTATAGATACCAGAACCACTTCATTAAGTTGTAGGTGTCCTGGTGACCATAGCGTCCCTTTAAGAATTACAATCAAAATTGTATATGCACCTTAACATTGCTTAATATTGCTTTGGTGGCTACATAAAATATCAGGCTTGTTTAAGTCTTATTAAAATACATAATGCTTCAGCAGTAAGCTGCAAGAACAAAAACCATATACAAGCAACCTGGGTGGTGATATATAAAACTTATAAAAGGTTTACAGAACAAGTTAACAAGTTTCACGTCACACTGTACATTTCTTGGCAGGTCAACTTGGTACTGAGTTTAAGAGCAAATATGTATATATATATATTTATTTTTTTATTATTATTATTTTTATTTTTTTCTTTCACATTTTTTTTCCATTGGATTGCCTGAAAGAAAGAAACCTGCATCACCAGACACAAACCGCAACATAACTGCAAGTTATCCCAAGTTAAGGATTCATTATAATTACAACTCTAGTACCATTCTATTCTAAGAAAATTTGCCCAGGACATTATACTCATTTCTTCATACAATTTCTTTCTATTTGACTCAGCTCCATATGATTAATGCCCAATGTACATCTCTATAACCATACACTAAGTATGAATGAGGCTGCAGTAAAGCAGTGATATTTAATGTTCTTCTCATAATATAACTGTTGAAAGAACTAGGAGTTTTGTTATTCACTACTATTGAATAAGAAGTTATATATTCAAATGTCTTCCATGTATTGTGCTAGGCGTAAATTATTTAAATAATGTCCACCTTCCATCAGTCTGTGCTAACCAACACCAATTCTTGGCATTAAAAAAAACAAACATAGAAATTCCAAAAAAATCTTTATAACCAAAGAGTACAGCTAGAGCCACCAGGAAACATAGGAATCTTCCATTTCACTGGTCACGATTCAGGTGCTGGTGGCACCACAATTTCGGCCTGTTTCCCATAAAAATATATATTTTTTAATACATGGGCCTTGCATGGGCACCTGCATATAAGGCCAGTTGTGGCTGCCAATAAACATATTCCAGCTTTTACTCTAAGAACTATGTGTCATCTGGTTACTGGGAGGGGAAATGGCTATTCTTTTATCACTGTTCCA
>OW240923.1:93247313-93366852 GCA_933207985.1 Pelobates cultripes | reverse complement strand
AAAAAAATCTAAACATATATTCTGCAATTCAATGTTTTTAAAAATAGGGATAAGGTAAACGGTTAAAAAATACCCAATGCTGTTAAATATCATCGGCCTCAATTTAATATTGTCCCCAACTTAATATTGTTTGATAAGATTTTTGGATAAACTTTTAAAATGATTAAATATAATGAAAAATGTTAGAATGTTTTAACATTCTGCTATTCTTAATATCTTTATATAACTTTTTATATATGATATATGACATCTATATATTATATATTTGTGATATTTACATTTTTTTTAAAAATAAGTTTTGAAGCTTATAGAAAAATAATACGTTATTTGGAAAGATTTTACAACAATACTGAATTGAGACAATAGATGGCAGAGAATGAAGAAATATTTCAAGTACAAATGACAGATAAAAAAAAAAGACCTATAATTAAAGTTTTTAGAATGCATGCAAAATCGTCTGAGCTTTATTACCAGATATAGCAAATCCACTGAATCCAACGGCTAAGATAAGGAATGATATAGCCACTCCTTTACTATGAGAATATCCAACCACCAACAGAAGAGTTGCTTCCATACCAAATCCTAGAATGCGATAGAAAAAGTGCATTTAAATATATGATATATTTACCAATCTAGAAGGCTTCTCATTTTGTAGATTTTGCTTTTAAAATGTTAAGATTAGCACAGTTTTCAGATGTTTAAAGGCTGTCTATTTTTATGCACATTAAAATTAATAATTTAGAAAAAACAAAAATCAAACACAATGGGGTACATTCACTAAACAGTAAAATGTAACAAATTAAAACCTGAATGGCAAAATGCAGCATAACATATATAAATCAGAACCTTTTGCTTACATTTAGCAATTTGATTTTCAATTCACTACTATTTCAGTGCTTAGTAAATACATTCAATAGTCATGTCTAGTAGACGTTCCCATTTTTTTTTACTTTCAAGCGAATTTACCGGGAATATCATATTTTTCATATTATTCTTAAAATAAAAATATTATACCAATGGCTGTGATTGGTTGATGTGATTAGACAATGCAGATGATCTGGTTTGATTTAATGAGGTGGTTGGATGACATTTTAGGGGTTGTGTTTAAATTTAAAGGGGGTTGTTAAGGGTATCGGGTGATTTGGATTGATTTAATGGGGATATTTGGGTGATATACTAGACATGTTAAGATATAAAAAGGCTTGTTGTTCGATATTAGATTAGATTCAAAGTGCGTGGTTTCTGTAATGTATTAAGGGTGGCTTGTGAGCTATTTAGATGAAAGGAATGGATTCAATAATATTGTCATCTAGTAATCTCACCTCCACAATTCATAATTTTCCTCACAGTCGTTGTCGATAGAATCTGCTTACTTCGCAGAAAATCAGCAATTTGTCCTCCAATAGGCACAATAATTGTCATGACCAAGTGTGGAACAGCAGACAGCAATCCCACCTAACACAATGCACACAGATTTGGGCTAATAATAAATAAAAGTACCAGGAACATGCATTAGACATGTCTATAATAAAATATGACACGATTTCAATAATTTAATTACCTTGCCGATTTCAAATCCAAAGACTTCTTTAAAGTATGCTGGTTGACTAATTAGCAGCAGATAAAATGTCCAACTTCTGCAAAAGTTTGCCACAATAATTGCATAGACAGGCATCGAGGTAAAGAATTTTTTCCAAGGAGTCTTGAATTTCTGAAACATTGAGAAGGAGAGATGATTCATGGGTTTAAACATTTACTGAGTAGTGATGTGCCGAACTGTTCGCCGAACGGTTCGCAAACAGTTCGCCACGAACGGTTCGCCACGGACTCATCATTGAGTAAACTTTGACCCTGTACCTCACAGTCAGCAGACACATTCCAGCCAATCAGCAGCAGACCCTCCTCCCAGACCCTCCCACCTCCTGGACAGCATCCATTTTACATTCATTGTGAAGCTGCATTCTTAGTGAGCTGTCCAGGAGGTGGGAGGGTCTGGGAGTGAGGGTCTGCTGCTGATTGGCTGGAATGTGTCTGCTGACTGTGAGGTACAGGGTCAAAGTTTACTCGATGATGAGTCCGTGGCGAACAGTTTGTGGCGAACTGTGGCGAACCGTTCGCGAACCGTTCGGAGAACAGTTTGGGACATCACTATTACTGAGTGATCTAGCATGTCCTAGAAGCATGATTAAACATGGCGATAATTATATAATTTACTCCATAGTTTCATGAAAATAGCACAAAGGTTTAATCAACTTTTTAACCATGAGTGACTCTTCCTGTGTCTGACGATTACAGGTTACAATTATTTAGCCCAGATTGATAGGTCAATATGAAATAAATCCAATATTAAATTTAGTAATAAATAAGTGTTTCATGCCAAAGGCAATGTGTAATATATTTCAAAGAAACAAATGTAAAACGTATTACCAAAATATTTATCTTAGAATGTGAACTTTTATAAGTAAGTAAACACACTTGAGTTCTAGGGAAATGATTCCCAAATCCAGTCTGAAAGACACCACAGGATTTAGGCTTTTCCCTTTTCTGTCTGAAAGATCGGAGGCAGATCATATGAAATATACACAAGACCAAATAATCTCCTACCTCTAAAGGACCCATAAGATTAGCACTTTCTCCGATGCTTTCCTCGATATAGATACGTTCTTCATCAGTTATGGTCGGATGCTTTGCTGGACTTTCATAGGACACCAGAATCCAAAACATGTACCAAACCAGACCAAAACTACCTACATAAAAATGTGAAGAGAGTCTCACAACTGATCAGCACATCTCTATATTGATTTTAGTATTAGAATTAATATACAAAGTTCCTCCCTTCATACAATGCCCTCTAATAATAACTTGGCAAGTATGAGAAAAGAAGGTTGTGCAAAATTGTCTATATTGTTTAAACTTTTCATCTTTTGTTCAAAAAATACACAACAATACGCTGCTCTCATGGATATCAAACAATTATAAACACAACAAAGGTTTATAATATATATATATATATATATATATATATATATATATATATATATATATGTGACACAATTACTGGCACCCATTTAGTCAATACTTTGTGAACCGTCCCTTTGCCAAGATAACAGCTCTGAATCTTCTCCTATAATGCCTGATGAGGTTTGAGAATACATAGCAAGGGATCTGAGAGCATTCATCCATACATAATCGTTCCTGATCCTTCAGGATTCAATTTTGAAGTTGACACTGGTAGACTCTCCTCTTCAGTCCCCCCTGCAGATTTTCTATGTGGTTTAAGTTGAGGGACTGAGATGGCCAAGGCAAGAACTTAATTTTGTGAGCAATAAAATATTCCTGTGTTGATTTTGACGTATGCTTTAGATTGTCTTACTGGATCCAACTACGGCCCATTTTAATCTTTCAGGTAGAGACAGTCAGGTGTTCATTTCATATCTGTTGATAATGATAGAGTACATGATGCCATGTATCCTAAAGAAATGTCCAAGTCCTCTGTCAGAAAAACAGCCTTAAAACATCAAAGAGCCACCATCCTATTTAACGTCGGCATAAGGCACTTTTCCATATGGCTACCTTTCTGTGTGCACCAAAAAGCTCTATTTTGGTTTCATCTGACCATAGAACCCAATCCCATTTGAAGTTCCAGTTTTCATGGCAATGAGAGTATTTTGAATGAGAGTATTTTCTTGAAACCCTTTCAAAAACTTGTGGTGATGTACGTTATGTCGGATTGTAGTTTTGAATACTTTCTGACCCGAAGACGCAACTAACTACTGCAATTCTCCAGCTATGATCCTTGGAGATTTTTTGGCAACTCAAACCATCCTCTTCACAGTGCGTTGAGACAACACAAACTCTTCCATGTTGATTCATAAAATTTCCAGTTGACTGGAACTTCTTAATTATTGCCATGCTGGTATAAATGGACACTTTTAATGCGTCTGCTATTTTCATACAGCCACCTCCTATTTGTGAAGCTCAGCAATCTTTTGCCGCACATCATTGTGATAAATAATTGAGAGAAAGACCTATGATTTACCTCATATTTATACCCTTGTGAAACAGGAAGTGGTGGTTGAACAATTTCCTGTTCCTTGTCACCCAGGTGTACTAAAAATGTAGAATATCATTGGCAGTATACTTCAAATATGTTTATCTCATATGAATTCATAGGGGTGCCAATAAGTGTGCCACTTACTCTTAGACTTATACCTTCTTATATTTTATAAATAAAAGGCACCTTGTATTTTGCCAAATACAGTTTAGTGCATTGTGCTTCTACTTGTGTTTTTGCACTAAGTTCTTATAAATATCAGGGACCTTTTTTATGTCCATAATTAGACCTAGGGCATTGGACACATTGTATTTGTTCAATTAATACTATCGTTGCTGGAGTAGACTTTGAGTCTTTTATGTAATTTCTCTTATTAGAGCGCTTACACACCTATATATTTTTTATGTACCATTTATTGATCAGTCGCTCTAATTCGTTGTGAAGCAGCCCATGGTGATAGTGATAGTGATATCTGATTCTTATAGATAAAAATAAAAATAATTATTTCTTCCTTATTCAGCTACCCATTAGATGTTTATTTTCACTCATTTAGTGAGACCATATGTGTTGTCTCACTAGATGTAGCATTTATGCCATAAAGAATGTTGATGTTTTTTTCAGCCTGTTAAACTGTGACACCACTTGCTAAATAGTAAATGGTGTTGCAGTTTCCATAGTTACCTAATGGGAGCTTGGTAGAATCATTTTACAAATTAGCGGAACAGCAAAGTTACATCAATTAGTAAATTGCATTTTTTATATAACATTGCTGAGAAGCTAATTACTACAGCATCGGGTGCTAGTGAATTAACATAGATGTTTAGTAAAATAAAAGAGGATACTATTACATTGCTTTGTTAAATAATTACATATACCTTCATTTCAAACTGCGGTGAATTTAGTGAAGTACTGGCAGCTGCCCTGTGACCAATCATTTGGGGGGATCAATTGTTGATGTATTTTTAATGTATAGGGCATTTAATTTTGATTAACATCTAATCTAGTCATTCATTATCTTTCAGGTCCTCATCAATGTTAAATTAAGCTGCAGTACTTATGGAATTAGATTTCAATAACAATGTTGGTCTAGAGTTCTAAAAGTAGCTCAGTGAGCAGGAACATTCTACGGGTTTCCATAGTGATTGCTCAACTTGTATAATTTTGATCCATAACTCTTTTTAAGAAACCCCCTTACTAATTGAATGATTTGATAATTATCTTTCTTTTTTTAGTTTGGATAAGTATACAGACTACAAAAAGGATCTCCCAATATGAATACCTATCCATACTATTGAGGTTTGCTGATATATGGGTTAAAAAAGCTAAATATTTCCATGGGAATGCAGCAGACACTATCAATTATTTAGTGATTACACTGTCATCGTTTGAGTTGAAATGCACGCTTGGATTACTGTGCAAAAACAGCCCTGTGTTTAGTTTTTGTTTGTTTGTTTGTTTGTTTTTTACATAAATTAGTTCAAAGCGAGATTATTGATGTAAAAGATTAGCTTTTTGTCTAACTAAGTTATTTTAGCATAATTATCACTTGGCCATCTTATAATTGCACCACAATTTTGAAACCCTGAGTAATTCACTGATACAAAAAGGTTACGAAGAGGATGCAATGATATATCATCAGTTGATCACTATTTCAACTAAATTGCTTATATCCCAGAATTCAACTCCAAAGTGAAAAAGAAGTGATCCATTAAGCTAACCCTTGCCTCATTGGGAGGTATGCAACTTGAATGGTAGAGTAGGACCACGGTCATGACAAATGACACCACCGTGTTGCAATTGACACCACTACATCACCAGCGACATCCATAATAAGACCATGCAGGAAGCACTGTTGAAGCAGTGTCTACATTGTCCTAGAGCCTGTTGCATAGCAAAAACATGTCTAATAATGCTGCCCAGGTAAAGTTCCCTGGTGTCCCTGGAAGCAGGACAGTCAAATTGGGACTGACCTGCCAAAAGTGTGACTTTTGGTTGACATGAACCGCATACTAGCTATCATTTACTTAATTTGTGTTAGAGTCATCTGAACAGCTCAAATTAGCAACACAAAGTATACACATTATTACACAGTTTTAGAAGAAAGGGCACAGAAAATATTTGATGACAGACATAAAATCAATCAACAATCCACAAATCACAAACCTCTATCTACCATTCTCCAGTCACAGTCACTATCCTTAATGGCTTGATGAAGCAAGTATCCAGCTTTATACTGATTACCCAAGTTTAATATGTGTATAAACTCTGCATTTCCTCATGAGTTACCCTTTCGATGACCACATTGGCCATGATTGACCACAAGTATCATGTCCTGTTCAGAGCTAATATAGGTCACTGTCTAATATTTCCAGATAAACTTTTCCAAGTATTTAATATTTTTTGATAAACTTTTAAAATAATTAAATATTTTGAAAATGTTTAAAATTGTAATATTTTTTTTTCTAAGTTTATATTTTTTTTATATATATGATAAATTTTTGATATTTTAATATTTTGGAAAAATCCTTATCTAAAAACATTAAATCATTTGAAAAACCTATTAAAAAATATTAAATTGATGACATGATTGGTGAGTAAACATTTGACATTTAAAAATTGCCCTTACAAAATGTATACATTTTTAACAGTGCTGACCCTAAAATTGTGCTTGCTTCCCATAGTGACAAAATATCCTTGAGTCTTACTCACCATACACATAAAAAACAGATGACCATCCTGTGTATTGCACTAAAATCCCTGCGAGAGGCATTGCGACAACTGCTCCTGCATAGGACCCTGAAAACAAGAGGATAAAATGAGGTTATGATGGCCACAACTTCTGGATTAATGAACTAGTAACATTTTAATTACCGCAAAAAGAGGTGGTTGCCAGTCTACTTCTTTCTAACGGTGGCGCCCACTTGCTCCATATGCCATGGCACGCAGGATAAGTCACACCCTAGAATAATTTAATATATTTATAGAAAAGGAAGAGTTACTAACATTATATATCGCAAACAGTTTAGAACAGCAAACGCCAGAATTTAGATATTAGTTTACCTTTTTCTGAATTTAGGTCGTTGTGTTTGCTAATTTGTGATAACTGGTGTTTCTTCAGATTTATCTTTGAATCTATTTTATAAAATTCAATTTTTATTTAAATGTTTTGTTGATGTTTATAGTCTTCTTATACGACAAGACCAAAAAAAGGTAGATCGCCCAGATGTTTCAAAAAACTACAACTGCCACAATGCTTTGTCATTCTAAAGGCAAGGCATGCAAAGCAACATGTGTGTTGCAGTTGTACAACATCCAGGGATCTACCTTTTGGGCTCCCCGTGACCTAAACAAATTACTAGTACTAACATCATGATACTGTCCAAGCTCTCACAAATTATTTCAAGTATGAATTCCCAAAACTTATAACGTTTTCTGGGAATTGATACTGCAAATAATTTGTGAGATTTCCCTTCATATTCCACAATGATGGACATGAGGCCCTCAGCAGGATCTCAAACGTACTTCAAAAATTTACAGGTTCAAAAACTTTTATCATCTAATAAAATCAAAACATTCATCATGCAATAAAATATGGATCACTTGCCAATATTTGCATTCTGTAGATTATTTGAATTCATTTTTTTTTTGTGCTTGATTTTTTGTGCCTTCTAATTAAAGATATACTATTCTAATTAAAACAATGTTTCCAATCTTAGTCCTAGTGCATTTTGCTTCTTTATTTTTTCCCTGGGAATACATTGTGTATATTTACCCAAACCTATATTGATATAAACTATAGTGAAGAGAAGTACACTGTACATTTAATATTCCCATTCAATCACAGTCTATCTTAGCTGATAGTATCGTCCACATTTTATCTTTTTATTTTATGATTTCAGAAGGAAATTGTTAAAACATACACAGGGTTATTTACTGACATTGTATAGGATCCAGAAAATTTACAAAGCGCCAATGTTAAAAGAAATTGAGACAAAATACATCCAGAAGGATGCACGTTTGCAAATTTTGGTTCATTCGGTTTTCATGAAATTGAATAATAATTTGCAAAGCCAGCAGACAAACAATAAAAAAAACCAAAAAACACATGTTTGTTAGCCTCAAATAAGAGAAACACAGGCAGCACTCCAGGATATAGAAGGTAAATTTATTTGTGGGTTCACCACCTCACCAAAATAAGTGCGGCGCTTCGGCTCCTCAGAGCCTAAATCATGCATGATTAAGGCTCTGAGGAGCTGAAACACTGCACGTATTTTGGTGAGGTGGTGAAGCCAGAAATAAATTTACCTTCTATATCCTGGAGTGCTGCCTGTGTTTCTCTTATTTGATAATACATTGGTGGATTAAGCGGTGTCCATCCTACACGCCCTTTGGTGGAAGGCCGGAGCATATATGTGGAAAGTGAGTGCAGAGTATACTGTTTTTGCTGCAGTGTTTGTTAGATAGCCACCACACAAAAATACAAAACACTTTTTTAAAAGCCTGGTAGAATATTTCCTTTTTACCCCCACCTATCATGCCACAGGTAGGAGGATGTCTACTAAAATGTGAGCAGCCAGTGGCTGCTCACTGTAATTAAATCTAGTAGGCATGTGCATGGGCAAAAAATTTGGTTCGGCGCTTCCGAAAGTCAGGACTTCAGCAATTCAGGACTTCGGCAATTCGGCACGGCACTTCCGAATTTCGAACTTCGGAAGTGCTGCCTTCGGAAGTGACCATTCTAAGGTTCGGTAATAGGTGCTTGGGTTTTCTGTGGGTAACATACTGCATGTTGGGTTATCACACGACTGTGACAGCCCCATAGCAAAAATATACAGCAGTCCTTTTTTTCTCACCCAATCTCTAAATATACAGGGTATGGAGGGTCTATAAAGGGTATGGATGTCTAATGATGGGTACAACTTTTTATCATTTGCCCAAATAGTCATCCTTAGTAATTGACAGAATAGCTTACAAAAACAAAATGTTCAGCATTGTCATTGGTTTACGTCCATTATACTAAGAACATCCTTGCAGACAGGATTCTAGTGGATCCTTATCCCATTCATTGTTAGGGATGTAATTGCAACCTAATTTAAAAATATATTCAGCCTTTTTTGTAATTAATGGATTACAACTACTGGAGGGAGATACAAAGTGAGGACAGTATTCCTGGCATTTGACATACTGTGATTGTTTGGCTGCTCACGGTAACGTATAATATGTTTTCTTTGGTTTTATAGATACATGTTTGGGGGAATAAAATTGTTTGATTTGTTTTTTATGTTGCAGAAGCGCAAAAAGAAAGAGTCTCTGATTGTCCATAAACATTACAATCTCTAAACATACATACAATCACAGACACAAAAACACACATACAAACATACACACACAGAAACGATCATACTTACAGACAGACACATATACACACAGACTCAAACATGCAGAGAAACACAGACATATACATACACAGACATATGTGCACAAACACATGCTCAAATACACCTCAAGACATGCACAAACACTCACACCTGCATAGGAAAAACACACAGACATGCAAATATGCATACACTCTACTGAACCAGTCTTTAAAGGACCACTATAGTGCCCTAAGGGTGCCCCCACCCTCAGGGTCACCCTCCCGCCTGGCTCTAGGGTGAGGAAGGGGTTAAACTTACCTCTTTCTCTAGCGCCGGCCGCGTGCGCATTCAGCCAGTCTCATAGGAAAGCATTCACAATGCTTTCCTATGGACGCTGGCATCTTCTCACTGTGAAAATCACAGTGAGAAGCACGCAATTGCCTCTAGCGGCTGTCAATGAGACAGGCACTAGAGGCTGGATTAACCCTAATATAAACATAGCAATTTCTCTGAAACTGCTATGCTTATAGAAAAAAGGGTTAAACCTAGCTGGACCTGGCACCCAGACCACTTCATTAAGCTGAAGTGGTCTGGGTGCCTATAGTGGTCCTTTAAAGGTGCTTATTATATAATATTTTTTTATTATAGCAATCTCTAAAATTGACAATCTCTGCAATCTCTACACAGTGAATTGAAAAGGCAACCAAATTAAGTCAAAGTTTGAAACACGAGAGAATTTCAAGAATTCTGCAATTGCAGCCTGAATTTTGCAATACCATGTCAGCTAACAAGTCCTCTACAGAGAAATCTTGAAAATGAAAGAAATCTCACTTGTATCCTTCCAGATAAACCACAATCAAATATTGAAAATAAGATTGGAAAATAAAAATCATAACAACTGTTTTAAAAAAAAGTCAGCCATAGTTACATCTATTTTAGCCTGAAGTTTTGCAAATCCTTTGACAGTTAACTTTCTTTTGTATGTATTCATCCGTTTGTGCGTATTTACTAAACTCAGAACTGGGCAGAACTTAAAAAGAATCACAAAAATTAGGCTCGTAATATGAGAGTTTCAAAAAGATCTTTAAAAAAAACCTCTCCATCTTCTTTCTGTCTCAAACTCAGCTGCCTTTTTAAAAAAAATGTATTTCTAGTGAATAAATTAAGCACCCCCACAATGCTCTCAGTTCATTTAAATTATGCTTTAGCTGAGAAAGCACATATTTAGGACTATCTGCTCCGCATGTATTTTAAATATGTTATATTTTCAAACAGAGGGTCATTGCCATGACAACAAGCATCTCTAAAGACCAGAACAAAGGTAAGATAAATTCATTCCTACCTCAACAAGCCCTTGTAAAATCCTCACAAATATTACACAGCCGTAGTGTACCCGGGCTGCAGACGGAATTAGCATGTTCAGAGTAGAAGTCAGGACGATGGCCGCACCAAAGACCCTACAATATCAACCAAAAACATGTTTTTAGCCAGAAAGTTTCCACAAAGTATTCAGGATTTCTCAACAAACAAAAATATTATTAGGAGAAATAATTTAAGATTGATTGAATTTATTCTGAATATTTTAACAAAATAAAAACTGAAAAGAAAAACTGTTAAGTAAACATATCATAATTTGATCAATATCAAAGTAAAATTATCACTAATAAACACATTGTATAAAAGTACTTGCTTCCCAGAACATAGAATTAAAATATAGCATGACTTGCAAAATACACATTCCAGAGATTAATGTTTTAGCAAAGACAATTTAATGAAATTATTTAATTCTTCAGATACAGTGCGTGTTACAAATGTAGAAATTAATCATAGGTAAAATTACATCCAGAGTAATACGTAATAAAATAAACAAATACAATGGATTAAGGAACCTAGTCCATGGGCTTTCACCTAATATTTGCTACCCTTTTCAGTAAAGTTTGAAATTTTTAGGCAGAAAAATCCAAAATGATGACTTTTAAAATTGTAACAGTCATGGATTGAGTAGGACAGTCCTGATTCATGAATCCAGTCTATCCATACTGTTTTATTGTCCTTTATTCCTCTTCGTGAAATAACAGAGGAAGGCCCCCAAACAGTGCTCTGTGATGCCTAATGTTTGCACCTTTTCTGTATGAGGTCAGAACATTTTGACCTGTGCAAGGGCATCAGCTCTGTGCTTCGTCAGCCTGGCTAATTAGCAGAGCCTCCCATCATGGTGTGTGTGTGTGTGTTTGCCACTTTATCTCACCAGTTCCATTCATACACTGTTTCACATGCACTGCCCCACACTAGTCTCTCATACCACTAAATGTGTTTACATGAGACATGCCAGTTTGTCATCATTTATCACATTTTGTAGGAGAATCAGTGGTAATTAACATTATCACAGTAATACTGAGAAAACAGCTATCTATTTGCTAATTAAATTCACAAACTTATAGAGAGAATGTTTTCATTAAAGCAGATATATAACTTTAGGGAAGTTCTATTCAAGTCTCCAGAACTCTGAGAAGCATGGGTATTTAACAATTTCATAGGCTGGTATCTATTCCTGTTTGAGCTGGGTTTTTTTCACTCCCTGTTGGTCTGTGCCACTGCTTTGCTACCATTTTACATATGTACCCTCTATAATGAACTTAAAAGAACACTATATAGTCAGGAACACAACATATCTTTCTGACCCTATAGTGTTAAAAAACATGTTAACCCCTTTAGCCCCCTTAAATAACAAAAAACACCTTATTTCTAATGCCACACGTGTCTGCCAGCTATAGCTCTTCCCCCGATCTGCCTCCTTGGCTGACATCATCAGAATTGATTATCTCATCCAATCACAATACTTTCCCAATGCATCTTTATGGGGAAAGTTCAGCGTCTCCACTGAACATCAGTGCTGCACACCCAGGAAGCACCTCTAGTGGCCATCTGAGGAGTGGCCGCTAGAGGTGTTCCTAGGCTGTAATTTAAAGACCGCCTTTTCTCTGCAGGGAGAGGCTATAAACACCAGAACAACTGCAATAAGCCACAGTTGTTCTGGTGACTATAGTGTCCCTTTAACACACAGGTTGCATTTTCAAGGGTGTCAATATTTTCTTTGGGTTAGAGGATGCATTCGCCTGTTGTCCTTGCCTACATTTATTTTCTTTTTTTGAGCCCAAAAGTACTTAAACATGTTAACCACGAACTATGTTGTAGCATTACTGTCATTTAAAGTCTGTTATTCTCTTTTCTAATCCTTCTCCTATTACTTCTATTGAGCACTATTTTGGGTACCTTCTGCAGTAGACTGGGATTGGGTGGAGGTTTTTCTTTTAATACCTTGACATCTTTTCATACAGTGAGTGATATGGGGAAAGTTGTTTCCTAACCTGGTTATCATGGGCTATTTATCCTGCTCTTTGTTCGGTTTATCATTCAGGCCTGTATAACTGAGTGATATGGTCTTGCTCAGGAGTGGATGAGTGTTGGATTCCTAGGTGTTGTGGAGCTGCTGCTTTGCCATTCTAAAAGCTGGTAACTTATTCTGACGGCTATGGTTCTGCGGCATCTAGGGTCCTGCTGTTTACACAACCCTGATCTAGATATTTTTGAGAGCACTACATAGTTGTAACAGATATTTTTCTCCCTAGTCACCTATCTCACGATTTGTATACACTATCATATGAGCCTTATTGTCCATTTAGGAAAGTTTCCATAAATTATACAGGACAGAGGCTGTCTTTCCTTTCTGATTTACCAAATATTCATGGTTGCTTGTCATATTTCCCTCTAATCGGATGTTTAGTGTGGGTATTACCTTATTGTGATGCTGTCATGGATTAGCAAGGAACCAGGAAAATGTATCCATATTTATCGTCATTTTCGTTTCCTGGATATATCCATGGCAGCATGGCATCCCTCTCTTATTTATTATTTATTTTTAGGAGCTTTGAACATAGAATGGAGATCCTATCTGCTGGAGTGGTATCTATAGCTTTTATTTCCTGTCCTAAACAGCTAAGTGGGTGTCACATTTTATTCAAAGTAATTGTAAGTGACTCCACAGTACACAAAAAACAAAAACATCATTATTTAGTAGATACAACCCCAATGAAAAACATGCATGCATTGAAAGGACCACTCTAGGCACCCAGACCACTTTAGCTTAATGAAGTGGTCTGGGTGCCAGGTCCCTCTAGGATTAACCCTTTTTTTTTTTATAAACATAGCAGTTTCAGAGAAACTGCTATGTTTGTAAATGGGTTAATCCGGCCTCTAAAGCCTCTAGTGGCTGTCTCATTGACAGCCGCTAGTGGCGCTTGCGTGATTCTCACTGTGAAAATCACAGTGAGAACACGCAAGCGTCCATAGGAAAGCATTACAAATGCTTTCCTATGAGACCGGCTGAATGCGCGTGCAGCTCTTGCCGCGTGTGCGCATTCAGCCGAAAGAGAGGAGAGGAGGAGGATCGGAGGCGGAGAGCTCCCCGCCCGGCGCTGGAAAAAAGGTAAGTTTTAACCCTTTCCTCTACCCAGAGCCGGGCGGGAGAGGGACCCTGAGGGTGGGGGCACCCTCAGGGCACTATAGTGCCAGGAAAACGAGTATGAGTAGTGATGCATTCTGTCTGCCATCTTTGCCTGCTCAGGCTTTGTGGCTGTCCATTGCAGCTCAATGAGAAGTCTTTGCAAGGCAGGTGTTCTGGGCAATTACTGCCTCTTGAGTTTAACTCCACTGAACTAACTAAACGAGGAAGTAACAAGACCTGTTATCTAATTGACAGCCATGGAAGTGCAACAAGGTTAATTCTTCACTTTTGGTAAAATCTAAAAAAGAGGACACGCTCTTCACACATAAAGCACCTAAGCATACTGTAGTGTTTTGCGGATCTGGAGATCTCAAAATTTGTGTTTCATTTTATTTTTATTGAACTTTGTGTGACTAACTTTTTCTGGATGGAAACATTAGATTAATAAACTATGTCATTAATTTGTGTGCATGGAGTGCTATGATTAATTATATAGCAATTTAGAATAATTATTATTTTGTTAACCATACTTTAAAGATAAGCAAATATGATTAAAAGGCTGGTATACATCTTTTCACTAAACTCACAATTTTAACAAATTGAAATCCCAATTGCAAAATTTAGGTAAAAATATCCTAGATTTAATAATTTTGGGATTCACTTTCCAAATGATTTAATATTTTTCAATAAACTTTTCAAATATATTTTTCAAAATATTCAAATGTACAAAAATATATATCATATATAAAAAAATATTAAAATATTAAAAAAAAGTTTAAATATGAAATAATTTTAAATGTTCATCCAAACATATAAAAGCATTTGAAAAGCTTATTCAAAAATATTAAATCAAGGCCAATGTCAGTCTTTTTGGTTAAATGTTATTCACAATTCAAGTAGCCACAATTCAGAATTTAGCAAATAAAACCCTTTGAGTGAAGGGTTGATTTTTTGGATCAAATTTCACTCACATGAAAGCAAGATTTGTGCTTGTAGGACATCTAGCCAACTCTTTACCCAGTCATTAATAACTGAAATTGTCCCACTTGATTGGATAATTGCACATGTTGTGACACTTCATAAAATAGCTTCTAACAAGGTAATTAGAAGCTGGTGAGCCTCATGTGTATAGTGGCAAAACTAATAGTATTGCTGCTGAGAAAAGGAAGCATGTTTACAAGTTTTAACTTTAGAATTTTTATTGTTTTTAATATACTGTGTTCCTACAATTTAATGGTGTTTAGTGAATATATGATATCTACATTTAAATACATATTTTATAATCTTAGGGCTATTTACTAAACAGGTCTATGTACTGAAGTGTAAATTTGACTTTTTAGGCCAACATAACAGATTTGGAAGAATTCTAAAATGTCAACTAGATTTTCAGTTTCAGAGTAAGAATTTAAAATCCACTTTGAATTTCCATTGATCCACAAGTCAGTGAATAACCCTGCTGTTGTTTTTTTTTCACAAAAAAAGTTATTAACATTTTTTAAATTGGTGCATTGAAAAGCGAATTGCAAATTTTAGGCTTAAATGGGCACACTGTGACTATAGCTGATTTGGAGAATTTTCTCAGTCAATAGTTTTTGCCTTAATTATTCATTCTAGCTTTGGGATAGATATTGAACACAAACTGGTTTATTTTCAGATAGAAAATTAACTTATCTTTGCCCTTTTCATATAAATTATAGCTGGTTATAGAGAAACTCAATAGTCAAAATATATCTTTTGGCAAAATGTATAAAATTAGCAACACCATAAACTGCAAGAAAGAATGTGGAATTAATATGCAAGAAAATATAAAACTCTAAAATGAATATATTTTGGATGGAATTTTATTAATACCAACCGAACAAAGGTGTCAGATGGTTATTATCTAGAACACCTTATAGTGGACCTGTCATGGATTAAAAATTGCTTTGAGTGTAGCATATATTAATTTATACATTCTGCTGACAACATTGTCAGTTAATGTATAAATTAAAGATGTTGGTTCATGAAGATAATTTCTCCCTTCACCACCACTGTGAATATAATGAAACGAATCACTTGGACCCTCAATTTTCCACAGGCATTCAGTGGATGACCACACAGGCATTTCTTTATACTACAGGAGGGGTTGTTGCAGTGAGGGTTTATAAAACCTGTGGATGGGACATTGTTTAACATTTCTCAAACTGCTCCCTATAAAGTATGCTGGACCAACACATATCATGTGCTGTTGGCGATGTAGTCTCCTGGACTTGTGTTCCAGATCCATGCATAATCCAAGGCAAGCGGCTAAATAAGGCAGCAACTCCAAAGAAATTTTAATATATCTTTAATCCATTATCAAACAAACTGACCTGGCTATGTTTTGACTTTAGAGGAACACTCAAATCCCTAAGGCACTTTAGATTGCTGGAGTGTTTTATGTGTAAAGCGTGTGTCCTCTTTTTTTCATTTTACAAAAAGTGCAGATTTCAATAGAAATTGGCACTTTTATAAATGAACCTTGTTACACCCACCCGGCTTTTAAAATTGCCATTCTGTTTTGTTAGATCCGTGAGATCACAATGTATCTTCTACAAGATTTCTTGAACTGTTCTACTGCATTAAATGGACAAAACTGGGAGAAAATGGACTCCTGGGTAAAAAGGAACTAGGTGGCTATAGAGCAGACATATGTTCCCTGTCATCCGACATGTGAGTTTAAAGAAGGATCTATATCAACAGATTTCACCAGGTGAACATTCAAGAAAGCACAGTGACTTTCCTGGCTCCAAGAGGCATCTTTCATTGCTTTGAACAAATACATTGGTTATACTACCACCAGTGCATATAGTGGAGCGCTAAAGTGATATAAATACCAGTACACTTACCCTTATACAATAAGGGATGCCAGATAAATAACTATAATACAAAAGAGAGCACTATATGGTGCAATAAGGTCTTAAGACTAAAATGTGACTTGCGGTGTCTCACTCACAAGTGTAGAGCCAAATGGGATAGGCTTAGATCATTTTTACTAGATTTACTTTTAAAGTGACTCAGTGCATAATTGTATAAATGAACTGCTCACCTTCTTTAGGAGCCTCAATACTTGGCTCCGAGTAGAAGAACCCTGTGTCACTTAAGGTGGACACTACCCTTCATTGATGATGAACTAGTTTCTGAAGATGGCACCAGACAGTATTAGCAAAAAAATCAGTAAATATTTATTTTGACAAATAAAACTATAAAACAATAAAAACAATATATGTAAAAGTCTAAGGTACGGAATCCTCCTGAGATGGGTTTTGCCATTTTCTAAAGTTTTTTCAATCAGATCTAAAGTGTGGAGTCAAATGCGATAGGCTCAGATCACTTCAGCAGTAAATATTTAGCAGTACATATTTATTTTGATAAATAATACTAGAAAACAGAAACAATATATGTAAGTGCTGGATCGTCCGGAGATGCGTTTCGCTGTGTTTTAAGGGTTTTTCAATCAGATCTGAAAATATATATTGTTTCTATTGTTTTATAGTATTATTTGTCAAAATAAATATTTACAGATTTTTTTTGCTAATATTGTCTGGTGTCATCTTCCGAATCTATTTCATCATCAAAGTAGGGTAGTGTCCACCTTAAGTGACACAGGGTTCTTCTACTCGGAGCCAAGTATTGAGGCTCCTAAAGAAGGTGAGCAGTTCATTTATATGATTATGCACTGAGTCACTTTAAAAGTTCCTGACATACTTCACAGAAGCTTTTTGCTTCCCCCTGTTTTATTGTCACCATTTTTGAGTGTACCCAAAATAAAGACAAGAGGAAGGATAGGGTCACCATAGAACACAACTGCTGAAGTGATCTGAGCCTATCCCATTTGGTTCTACACGTGTGAGTGAGACACCACTTATCACTTGTCACATTTTAGTCTTAAGACTTTATTGCACCATATAGTGCTCTCTTTTGTATTATAGTTATTTATCTGGCATCCCTTATTGTATAAGGGTAAGTGTACTGGTATTTATATCACTTTAGCGCTCCACTATATGCACTGGTGGTAGCATAACCACTTAGTTCATTTGTTCATATTATCTTATGTTGTGTGTAGTTTTGGAGGAACTCACATAAGTGCGGTAGCAGCTTGTACATTTATATTATTCATCCTAAGCACAAGAATAGACAGATTTTCCTTTTTTTAATCTTTCATTGCTTTGCTTGAGATAATCTGTTTGAGGTTTTTATGGTGCTGTTCAAAGCTAACTTCTACAAGCCTTGCAGTGAACTCAGTCCTGGTCTTCATTCCCCCCTTTGGCCATTTGGGGGTTACCTGCCTCTTTTGTCTTGTTTACACTGACTAGCTCCATAGTTTACCTACATAGTGGTTAACTCTAAATTCTCCCCTGGGATGACCACACAAACATTTGTCCTCTGAGACTGATTCCATGGTGGTGGAAATTGATCAACCCAATAATTTACTTTCACATTTCACAAAGCACCATTGTGATGTCAATAAACCCCTTATCCTATCTGAACTGTCTGAGAGATTGCTACCTGTGGCTGGCCGGGAGAATCACGGAGGGAGTAATTAAAGACAAAAAATGCTGAAAGTGTTACTTCATTTGGTCTTACATTACTCTAGATCTCAGTAACACGAAAGGATCATTTTCAGCACAGATATATAGCTCAACAAGAAATCAAACCAGAGACTCCAAGTACTTAAAGTGCTACACAACTTGAGAAATGGGTTCCTACTCTTTTTTTTCTCTTACCTTTTCTACCAGCAGTTATTATTTTCTGCCTTTTTGTTTACTCACTTATCACAGAACTCCCTTTCAGTAATGTCCTGGTAATCTGGCCCATGGGATTTTTTATGTATTGGCACTGGCTGAACTTGTTTTGCACTAGATCCTAGTGACCAACTGACTGCCTCCTACTATGCTCTCCTTTTTACTACTGATCTTTACATGTTGAGCATTACATACCTTCATGTTTTCTGTCACTGGCTATGATTTGATGGACCACTTCATGGTGGTACTTTTGTAGTTATTCTGGTTGATGTTTAATTTGCAAAAATGGTGTTTGAGAATTGTAGAATTCAATTTTATCTGTCTATTAAATATATATTTTTTGCTAGTTTGCACTGAATGCTAATTTATAGTAATGAGGTAACAATTAATGTGTATTTGTAACTCTACAGTCTCTGGTTAAATGTCATATACTTCATATTCATCTAGGCTGCAGCTGAAGTTGCTGTGATATCCTCATTGTACAAATATAGCTTAATTCCTTCTCTATCTCTTTCCGTTTCTTTCTGAAGTGTCTCTCATAACTGTATATCATGTGTCTAAAAAAAATATCTTGGCCACTGACCTCCTCAATATCACGGGGTACAGTACCATCCAAGATTAGCACGTTACTACTGTGTGTTGTGTTTCTATTTCTTCGTAAGTTTTATTTATATTCATCAACATTTCTTTCCTTTCTTCTGCCTTTTTCTTTCATTCAAGCATTCTCCATAATATCGCACTCCTTGTCTTGTCTTTGATTTTGCAATTACCACATTAATGTATTATTACAATATGAACATTCTATTAGCATTAGCTATTAGCATTCATACATTATCTGCCAGGAACAATGATACCTTATTGCATTGCTGCTCATTTAAAAATAATAAGATAAGATTCTTGCTCACATCTATATATATATATATATATATATATATACACATATATTATATATACATACATTCTTATATATATATATATATATATATATATATAAATATGTATATATATATATATATATATATACATATATACATACATATATAAAACCAAAAATGAGAAAATACGGCACTCTGCCAAAATAAATCACATAAAATCTACCTCAATTAACCCATGGTGCTGCACGGTGCTGAAACTATGTAGAAATCAAAAAAGATGAGAGCACATGCTGGATTTAGTGAAAAATAAAATGTGCATAAATTCAACCGTTTTTACCAGAAAAGGTCTTTATCGAGATGCTGAAATCAATCAAGTGCAATATATTTACAAGATAAGATTCTTGCTCACTTATTTTTCTGATGTTTTCCGTCACCATGGCAATAGGACGCCATTCACTGTGGTACGTCCTGATGCCTTATGTGATCACATTTGCACATCATCAC
Source organism: Pelobates cultripes (assembly GCA_933207985.1). Taxonomy (NCBI): domain Eukaryota; kingdom Metazoa; phylum Chordata; class Amphibia; order Anura; family Pelobatidae; genus Pelobates; species Pelobates cultripes. Next base: position 93,346,795 of record OW240923.1, on the reverse strand, counting down.
GCATGCAAGGGTTTCCCAATCAGTAGATCGATGTGAGGGACTGGAGGCTTGTAGAATCACCTGTACCTGGATAGCCTATTTACATTATTGTTTATAAATATATTGCACTTGATTGATTTCAGCATCTTGATAAAGACCTTTTTTGGTCGAAACGTTGACTGAATTTATGCACATTTGAATACACAGATTTGATTTTCTTCACTATATCCAGTGAATGCTCTCTCTTTTAAATAAAGGCTTTTATTAGGCACCACTATTATTTCACCTGATACAAATTTTATTGTAGTATTTCAGGCTCCCATGATATGTATCAAGGGTAGTGATGTCCCGAATGGTTTGCGAACGGTTCGCCACGAACGGTTCACCGCGGACTCATCATTGAGTAAACTTTGACCCTGTACCTCACAGTCAGCAGACACATTCCAGCCAATCAGCAGCAGACCCTCCCTCCCAGACCCTCCCACCTCCTGGACAGCATCCATTTTGAAGCTGCATTCTTAGTGAGCTGTCCAGGAGGTGGAAGGGTCTGGGAGGGAGGGTCTACTGCTGATTGGCTGGAATGTGTCTGCTGACTGTGAGGTACAGGGTCAAAGTTTACTCAATGATGAGTCCGTGGCGAACCGTTCGTGGCGAACAGTTCGCGAACCGTTCGGCGAACCGTTCGGGACATCACTAATCAAGGGTGCTTACTGGTTTTTCTATATCAAGGTTTAAAGATTAAAAAATACAAATGTAAATGACAATCTGAAGCATATTTGGCTGTTTGTAATGATTAAGTTGTTTTTTTTATTGCTATTTCATCCCCATTAATTATATAATTACCTTACACGTGACACCTGCTACCCCTGGGACTGCGCTGATTGTCATGTTATCCTCTCCACAGTGAGGTGTGTTAAATGAACATACAATATTGCTGAGTCAAATGTCAGATGTAAGGGTTTATTTACTAACCATAAATTGTAGTGAGTATACAAGTTACATCTTCCAATAAGTAATGTTTGGGAAAAAATATTAATACAACTGGAGAGAGAGTATTTTCAAAGCTCAGTTATTTCCTTTAATTTTAAGAGTAGCTTGTCAAAGCACTAAAGATCGTAATCCCTTTAATATGATATGTTGTGAACTTCAGCAATTCTGAATTGTGCAAATTACGACAGATAGTATAGTCTACATCAGGTGTTTGCAACCTTTAGCACTCCAGATGTTTTGAACTACATATCTCCTGATGCTTTGCCAGCATTATGGCTATAGAGTAGAGAATCATAGGAGATGTAGTTCACAATACCTGGAATGTCGAATGTTGCCTAACCTTGGTCTACGTCATCTTCGTCATCTTACAGTATGTCCCTAATAACCCTAATATCTCCCCTACCAATGTTCTCTCAAACCCTCTACTCAAACCTGTCATGTGTTCCCGTTATACCATAATGGAAGGTACTTAAAAGTCCTGCCTGAAAATAATTTTTAATAGTGCACACCTATGTACCAATACATGCACCCATCTCACTGCACATGCATCCATCAAATTATCCCATTCAGATTTGGGAACTGTTATTTTTTCGGATTGTATTTGTTACTTTCTGACAGTTGGGTGCTTTTCAATTAAAGGAACACTATAGTGTCAGAAATACAAACATGTATTCCAGACACTACAGGTGTAAAACACCATTAAGCTCCCTGGCTTCCCTTGCCCCCATTAACAAAGTAGTTTACTTACCATTTTCCAGTGCCACATGGGTCTCCTAGTGGCTGATTCTGCCCCTGCTCTGCCTCCTTGTCTAAGATCATCAAAATTGACAATCTCAGTTAATCGGATGTTCTCCTATAGGAAAGCATTGGTAGGCTAATCCGCAAGAGCATCAAGATGCAGTGGTGCACCAATCAGCATCTCCTCATTGAGATGCATTGAATCCATGAGGATTGTTCAGTGCCTCCATGCAGTGTGTGGAGATACTGAACATCATCACTGACCCAGGAAGCACCTCTAGTGGCTTTCTGAGTGACTGCCACCTCCTAGGCAGTAATGTAAACACTGCCTTTTCTTTGAATTGGCAGTGCTTAAATTAACATATCTGCAGGGACAGGCTATAGATACCAGAACCACTTCATTAAGTTGTAGGTGTCCTGGTGACCATAGCGTCCCTTTAAGAATTACAATCAAAATTGTATATGCACCTTAACATTGCTTAATATTGCTTTGGTGGCTACATAAAATATCAGGCTTGTTTAAGTCTTATTAAAATACATAATGCTTCAGCAGTAAGCTGCAAGAACAAAAACCATATACAAGCAACCTGGGTGGTGATATATAAAACTTATAAAAGGTTTACAGAACAAGTTAACAAGTTTCACGTCACACTGTACATTTCTTGGCAGGTCAACTTGGTACTGAGTTTAAGAGCAAATATGTATATATATATATTTATTTTTTTATTATTATTATTTTTATTTTTTTCTTTCACATTTTTTTTCCATTGGATTGCCTGAAAGAAAGAAACCTGCATCACCAGACACAAACCGCAACATAACTGCAAGTTATCCCAAGTTAAGGATTCATTATAATTACAACTCTAGTACCATTCTATTCTAAGAAAATTTGCCCAGGACATTATACTCATTTCTTCATACAATTTCTTTCTATTTGACTCAGCTCCATATGATTAATGCCCAATGTACATCTCTATAACCATACACTAAGTATGAATGAGGCTGCAGTAAAGCAGTGATATTTAATGTTCTTCTCATAATATAACTGTTGAAAGAACTAGGAGTTTTGTTATTCACTACTATTGAATAAGAAGTTATATATTCAAATGTCTTCCATGTATTGTGCTAGGCGTAAATTATTTAAATAATGTCCACCTTCCATCAGTCTGTGCTAACCAACACCAATTCTTGGCATTAAAAAAAACAAACATAGAAATTCCAAAAAAATCTTTATAACCAAAGAGTACAGCTAGAGCCACCAGGAAACATAGGAATCTTCCATTTCACTGGTCACGATTCAGGTGCTGGTGGCACCACAATTTCGGCCTGTTTCCCATAAAAATATATATTTTTTAATACATGGGCCTTGCATGGGCACCTGCATATAAGGCCAGTTGTGGCTGCCAATAAACATATTCCAGCTTTTACTCTAAGAACTATGTGTCATCTGGTTACTGGGAGGGGAAATGGCTATTCTTTTATCACTGTTCCAGTGTGGAGGATTCAACAGGAAAAGTCTTTGTAAGGACAAGAGCTCCCAGGGCTGAGTGTCGTCCAGTGCCTGGGAGTGTCTAGAGCAAATTCCCCATTAGGCTCCAGGAGGGAGCGGTTCCAGGACCCCAGTCAAGCCACGGCAACTGTGGGCAGAAGTGCTGCGGTTTGTCCCCTGATAGCGCTCGGAAGCGGTCCTTGGCGGAGGTACCCAACCAGGGTACAGGGAGCTCTGTTACACTCTTCATGAGAATTTTTGACTTTGTTCTCTCCATCAATCTCTGTTCTCAACCTTTAAATCCTAGTTTAATTTGACCATCTCTTTGTCCTCTAATTCTCGGTTGTTTTGATACTAATGGCCACTAAAATAACATACCACTAGCATTTTCCTGTCTGCCCATCAATTTTCTTTCTATCACCAGCCACAATATTTCCCCATTTTTTAAATATTTTCTCTGTATCGACAATCATCTTTTCTTTCTTCTTCTCTACAGCCTACTCAACTTTAGCCTATTGTCTTACCTAGTCTTATCTATGTTGCACTCTCTCCAGTCTATTTTTATTGTCTTTCCATCAGCTCCCCAACCAGTCTCTACTTCGCCTATTCATTATTCTTCAGCATGTCCTTGTATCTCTATCTCATGGTCACATCCCTTGCTCCCTTTGATAACTAGTCTCTTGCGTCCATTCTTTTATGGACTCTTTCTAATCCTCCACCTCTCCTGTTTTGTGTGTCTTCCGCATATGTCTCCCTACTTCCTAAATCTTTCCTAATTCTTTTTTTGCCACTTGTGTTGAACATAGCTTTTTGCCCATCTTGACTATTCTGACTTAAGTTTTGCTGTTTTGCTTACAGTATACCACAACCACTGTTAAGTGAATATACCCCAGAATATTTTTCTTTCCAGCTGCCAACTAATACTGCAAGATTTAACCAGCCATCTTTGAGATGTGGTATTAGATATAAAATGTAATAACAGAACTGTATGGAGAGACAACATGAATGAAAAATGTATCACTAGATGCTACTACTCTCAGGCACTCCCTCAAGTACCCCAACAATACTAAATATAACAAAATGAAATTGCAAACTAGAACCACTACTAAGAGTTATATAAATGCTTTAATTAAACCAAAAAAGGTATTACAAACATAAAGCAAAAAGTAAAGTGACAACACTTAGGCAAATAAGTAAACAATAATAATTACCACAATTTTCACAAGCCTACTATGGCAGAAACACGAGCCCCTAATACCCAACGTTTCTTCCTTTGACTTCCTTTCTCACTCTTGTTATTACAATACCATGTTATTGTATAAAAATCCAATCCTGTAGATTTTTCTTTTCAAGGGTGCTTTGGTGTGGGTCCTTTTGACATAATATTAACAATATTAATATTAATTAATTATTGACTAATCATTATTAGAACTCATGATTTAGGAGTGTCAGTTTGTTTAGCACTGAGCTACAATTGTTACGTTAATGTAAAATCTTTCTTTTTGTACCAATGATACAAATTTTCAAATTGTCTAAATTTTCGGACTTATATTTTCTGCTTAGGTTATTTTGACATACAATTTGCAATTTTTTTGTCCATTCTACACAATTCCTGTTTTATACAATAAAGTCAGTGCGGTTTATCCATCAAATAGTGAATTGTGGAGAATTGAAAATAAAATTGCAAAATTCAGGTCAAAATACATAGGGTTAGGAAATTCTATAGCCCAGCTACAGTCACAGCTTGGCTATTTTAATTGGACTAAAAGTCCACTTTTAGTGAATAAACCCTTATATATCTATATTTGACCATTTTTTGAGATGCAAGCATATTTTAGCAAAGGGAACGAATGGATTAGCTGCATAAACTTTGTTTTTAAAGCTCCGGAGATCTTCTCTTTGTTCTCCTAAATTCATTATTCTGAATAGAGACGTGTGTCAGGAGTGGTGTGAGATTTTATCTGCTAAAGCGTGGTTTATCTATTTATCTATCATGTAATCATCCCTATCCCTTCCTTCATCCAGGAGTGTTAATATGCTAAAACAGATCTTTGGCCTTCCAATCTAATAATAAAAAACAACAAAAAACCCAACCTTTCATTCATTAAAGAAAAACATCTGAGGCTCACTTATATTAGACACAATTCCTTGGTGAATCATTAAATTGTGGAAATGTCTATATTACTAGACAGACAATGAATCTGGTGTGGAGCATATGGTAAATAGAAGTCTGTGAGTCTGCTTCCAAGCTCGTGTTAATCCCATAAAACGGAAGCCCTTTCTCTTGCTGCTCGCTTAGGACAAAACAATCGCCTTCACGGTCATCGCAGCTGAAGAGACGGCTATTCAAAGGGGTTGTTTATTGATCAGTCAGTTTACTTAGCTTGTATTGAGGACTGCATTATTCTGGAGTAACTGCAATTCCTTCTTCAAACAGACTTTTATTAACCAGATGAAAATTAGTGACAGAACTGATTTGCATTCCAGGAGGTTTAAGCTTTAATGAATCGTGTGCGGTGGATGGTATTAAACTACCTTCCTGTGATCTGGGGGACATTTAGCCTGATATGATGAGCAAACTCCTTAAACTGGGTTCTCCAAACACCATAACAACTTCATCTTACTGAATTAAAAATATTTAATTCCTGAGAATTAAATACCTTTATTTCTGTATGTAGGGCAGCCTCCTTGAGCTGTCAATCATCCAGCTGGAATGCTTACTTCCTGACTACAAGTATGAGATTTGTGTAATGTTTGTGTCTGGTGTCAGCACACACAGCATGCTATAAACCCAGTTTGATCAGGCTGTCCATGGTTGGGTGAGTTGCACAAGGTGTCATAGATCCTACTGCCTGTCTCTCACTTAATATGAATTTTCCTGATAATGATATAAAAAAAAGTATATTGGTTCTCATTTTATACTTCGGTTCTAGTGTAGATATCAGAGAAAACCAACTATGACTAGTTGAACAGGGTTAGAAAACGGACACATTAAAATTAAAGGTTTCATATAAAAATCATACTTTGGACGCTTTGGATTGGAGATTTTTTTATTAGTTCTTCTGAGGAGTATTTGATTGGACAATGCCATGCACTAACAAAAACATAAATGCTGGGTTAAAATGGGGTGAATCTACGTTAACTGCAGAAGCCAAATCTGCAGCTTACAATATGTATGTCTTAAGGTTTAAGAAATATTTCTGTAAGTTTTAGTAAATGGATATTTTTCTACAATTATTAATTATATGCATTGAAAAACATATGCACTTTTGACAATACTCTAATGTCTATTCATCCCTCTATTTGCCCATCATTCCTTGTATCTGCCCCAATCTCACATCTTTTGCACTATCTTCCCTTTTGCTACAATTCTTTCATCTATCTGCTCGATGACATACATACTTTCCTTTTTCCACTATTGCGATAACACCAGCACCTTAAATAGCCTTGCTCCATGGACAAGAACACAATCTGTTTCTCTTGGTAGAATATTCTACTATAAGAAATCTATGGGTCTTTACTTACTAAACAGTAAAATGACAACCAAGTTGCAAAAACCTAAGTCAAAATACTAGAGAATCACTACAAACACAGTCCACTTCTTTCATTTCATAAAAAGTGTTGGTTGTTTTGCACAGCCCAAAATGAACCCAAAAAGATTAATATGAGAAAATGAAAACACAAATCAAGGTTACATGCACAACATAATAATCTAGTGATAAATGACCTTGAAATATATTCTCTAATATCTGCAGCTGCTGGTCACAGCATTAAATTGTACACTAGCAGTTGATATAGTATAATGTCATCATAGAAAACCAGGTTTGTCTCAATGCCTTTAATAAAGGGATGGGTATAACATTAAATTTAACTGCTAGTTAGTGCGTGGTGTACATAAAAGGGACTGCCACGGGGGGTGTGGGGGATTTATTAAAATAAATGGTAGAAAGAAAGGTTCATTGCTTGTTCTATATTTAAAAATAATCTAGCAATGGCTTATTCTATTTTAGACTTTTGCATTGTTAGAAATAAAATATTCACTCTTACACTGGAGTCAGACTCACTGTATCAATAAAAATAATAATGATATAGAGATGAGTTGAAAAGGAAGGGGGTTAATGCTACCCTTGTCAATTCTAAAACCCAAGATGTTATAATATGACCCGGGACCTACAAGCAATGTTATCGTGTATATAAGCAGGTGCGTGACAAGTACATTTGTGTGGCGCGTAATTTAATTTGTTCTACCTCCTTAATCCTGACTCGTGGTTATTGGCCAAAGTCACACCCCCTGTTACAATATTACAAGACACCCATTTATTATCAGCTGATGCAACGTCTGCTGCCAATATATCTTATGGTTAGTAATTAAACTCCTTCCTTGCAACATTTACATAATTCTCATGTTAAATTCACCAATATGTTCCACTCATCCCCTAGAGAAACAGGGAATATGGGTCAGAAAGAAAATTACATTTTGTTAATCCTAACGGAAAATACAGAAAAGGCTATCGAAAGTAGAACACAGAAACATTTTACTCAATAAAATTGTTGTGTTTTTATTTTTTATTTTTTTTATAAACATCTAAAATGCAATATACCACAACATATACAAAGATATACACTTGAATAACTTAAGTCTGGGACAAAGTACCATTTTACAAAAAAACTTTTTACAACGATGAATTCTTATCTAAATAATCAGTATATTTAAGAAGGATGAGTTGCGTAATGTAGTTGAAATATATATTCTTATTCTGCAGGTCGGATAAGCTAAAATAATCTACAATTATTTTTTGAATTGAAGTATAAATAAAAAAATAAAAAAATATTCCCACTAAACTCATATATTCTCATTTATTTTTCTGCTTTGATTTTGAAAGTTGAGAAGACTTTTTCGGTCCGATATAGTTTTAGATCTTTTGCTAAACTTATTTGAAGACGAATAATTACTGTTATTAACATTAATTTATTCTAGTTATTGTTATGGTAGTACAAGAACAAATCCCACAGTGCTAGATATTGAATTAATATATATAATTTTTCTTATTTGTTGCAATAATTAAACATTAGGATTTTTTTCAACAAAATGTCCTATTTCTACATCTCCTCATAATCAGACTGAAATTATATCTTAAAGCGGAAAATACTCAGAGCGTATGACCATCATGGAGAAAAAAAGAGAAAGAATGATACAGGATAATTCAGATATTTTTTCTCTATCCATAGTAACATGTTTTACTGACTATGAATTAAAATAAATAAAATAAGGCAAGGACAGTGCAACAGAAATATTTACAATTCTAAAAACATAGAGAGAATTGTTTAAAAATATATATATTTTTTATTTCTCTGATATCTCCCATAGTAAATAGTGATTCTAAGATCAATAAATGAAATTCAGGACAAACAGATTAGCTGAATAATCTTTGGCAAAGATCTCAAGACATGGATAAAAAACAACATTGGTGCTCTGTGACCAGATTGAAATGGGGCCCGGATATTAGTAGACAGACCAAAAATACAGAGATGGTGGAAAGACAATTATCTATTACTAGCTAGACCAATAAAACTCTGATAATGGGTGAAGGACCATATATTCTTAGAAAGACCAATAAATACACTGAGAATGGATAAAGGACCAGCTATTACGTAATGTATCAACTGTATTCTCATAATGGATAAAGGGCCACCTATTATTAGATACACCAATAATACACAGAGCATAGAACGGCTATTACTAGATATGCCAATAATACCCCAAGAATAGACCAGCTATTACTAGATAGTCCAATAATACCCAGAGAATAGACTAGCTATTACTAGATAGTCCAATAATACCCAGGGAATAGACCAGCTATTACTAGATAGTCCAATAATACCCAGAGAGTAGACCAGCTATTACTAGATAGTCCAATAATACCCAGGGAATAGACCAGCTATTACTAGATAGTCCAATAATACCCAGAGAATAGACCAGCTCTTACTAGATAGTCCAATAATACCCAGAGAATAGACCAGCTCTTACTAGATAGTCCAATAATACCCAGGGAATAGACTAGCTATTACTAGATAGTCCAATAATACCCAGAGAATAGACCAGCTATTACTAGATAGTCCAATAATATCCAGAGAATAGACCAGCTATTACTAGATAGTCCAATAATACCCAGGGAATAGACCAGCTATTACTAGATAGTCCAATAATACCCAGGGAATAGACCAGCTACTACAAAATAATCCAATAATACCCCGAGAATAGACTAGCTATTACTAGATAGTCCAATAATACCCAGGGAATAGACCAGCTATTACTAGATAGTCCAATAATACCCAGGGAATAGACCAGCTATTACTAGATAGTCCAATAATACCCAGGGAATAGACCAGCTATTACTAGATAGTCCAATAATACCCAGGGAATAGACCAGCTATTACTAGATAGTCCAATAATACCCAGGGAATAGACCAGCTATTACTAGATAGTCCAATAATACCCAGGGAATAGACCAGCTATTACTAGATAGTCCAATAATACCCAGGGAATAGACCAGCTATTACTAGATAGTCCAGGGAATAGACCAGCTATTACTAGATAGTCCAATAATACCCAGAGAATAGACCAGCTATTACTAGATAGTCCAATAATACCCAGAGAATAGACCAGCTATTACTAGATAGTTCAATAATACCCAGGGAATAGACCAGCTATTACTAGATAGTCCAATAATACCCAGAGAATAGCCCGCTATTACTAGATAGTCCAATAATACCCAGGGAATAGACCAGCTATTACTAGATAGTCCAATAATACCCAGAGAGTAGACCAGCTATTACTAGATAGTCCAATAATACCCAGAGAATAGACCATCTATTACTAGATAGTCCAATAATACCCAGGGAATAGACTAGCTATTACTAGATAGTCCAATAATACCCCGAGAATAGACTAGCTATTACTAGATAGTCCAATAATACCCAGAGAGTAGACCAGCTATTACTAGATAGTCCAATAATACCCAGAGAGTAGACCAGCTATTACTAGATAGTCCAATAATACCCCGAGAATAGACCAACTATTACTAGATAGTCCAATAATACCCAGGGAATAGACTAGCTATTACTAGATAGTCCAATAATACCCCGAGAATAGACTAGCTATTACTAGATAGTCCAATAATACCCAGAGAGTAGACCAGCTATTACTAGATAGTCCAATAATACCCAGGGAATAGACCGGCTATTACTAGATAGTCCAATAATACCCAGGGAATAGACCGGCTATTACTAGATAGTCCAATAATACCCAGGGAATAGACCAGCTATTACTAGATAGTCCAATAATACCCAGGGAATAGACCAGCTATTACTAGATAATCCAATAATACCCAGGGAATAGACTAGCTATTACTAGATAGTTCAATAATACCCAGAGAATAGACCGGCTATTACTAGATAGTCCAATAATACCCAGGGAATAGACCAGCTATTACTAGATAGTCCAATAATACCCAGGGAATAGACTAGCTATTACTAGATAGTCCAATAATACCCAGAGAATAGACCAGCTATTACTAGATAGTCCAATAATACCCAGAGAATAGACCAGCTATTACTAGATAGTCCAATAATACCCAGAGAATAGACCATCTATTACTAGATAGTTCAATAATACCCAGGGAATAGACCAGCTCTTACTAGATAGTCCAATAATACCCAGGGAATAGACCAGCTATTACTAGATAGTCCAATAATACCCAGGGAATAGACCGGCTATTACTAGATAGTCCAATAATACCCAGGGAATAGACCAGCTATTACTAGATAGTCCAATAATACCCAGGGAATAGACTAGCTATTACTAGATAGTTCAATAATACCCAGAGAATAGACTGGATATTACTAGATAGTCCAATAATACCCAGAGAATAGACTAGCTATTACTTGATAATCGAATAATACCCAGAGAATAGACCAGCTATTACTTGCTAATCTAATAATACCCTGAGAATAGACCAGCTACTATAAGAAAATCCAATAATACCCATAATAGACCAGCTATTACTAGATAATCCAATAATACATTTACAATAGACCAGCTATTACTAGATAATCCAATAATACCCTAAGGATAGGCCAGCTATTACAAGATAGTCCAACAATACCAAGAGAATACACCAGTAATAATTATAGAGTCCAATATAATGCCCTGAAAATAGACCAGCTGTTTCTAGATAATACCCCCAGATTTTAGCACCTATTACTAGATAGTCCAATAATACCATGAGATTAGACCTATTACAAGATAGTCCAAAAATACCACGAAAATATGCCAGATATAATTAGATGGTCCAATATAATACCCTGAAAACAGACCAGTTGTTGCTACATGGACCAATAATACACCGATAATAGACCAGATATTACGAGATTGCCCAAAATACCATGAGAATAGAGCAGCTATTACAATATTGACCAATGATACCCCAAGAATAGACTAGCTATTACTCGATTTCCCAAAATACCATGACAATAGACCATTGTAAGATTGACCGATTATACTATGGAAATAAACCAGCTATTACTAGACAGTCCATAATACACTGAGAAATGACCACCTATTACTAGGTAGACCAATCATACCCTGAGAAAGATTGACCAATAATACCCTGAGAATAAACCAGCTATTACAAAAATACTAGATTGACAGATAATACTCTGAAAATATATCAGCTACTAATAGATCGACCAATAATACCACGATAACAGACTAGCTATTATTAAATCTAATAATACTCTGAGAATAGACCAGCGATTACTATATAATCCAGTAATAAAGTGGGAATAGACCAGTTAGTACTTGATAGATTAATTAAGCTGAGAATATGCCAGCTATTACTAAACAGTCCCATAATAACATGAGAATAAGACAGCTATTCCTAGATATTCCAATAATAACATGAGAATAAACCAGCTATTACTAGATATTCCAATACTAACCCAAACCTAGACCAGCTATTACTAGATAGTCCATTAATACCCTGAGAATAAACCAGGTATACCAGATAAACCATTAATACCACGAGAATGGACCACCATTGCTAGGCAGGCCATGTGTTACCCATTCCGTGTGTACACATGCTCTTCAATTGTTCTATAATAACTTTAAGCTCATCTTTCATAATTATTTTTGTTATCTGAATATAACCCCATGACTATGGATTTACCCCGAGAATAGACCAGCTATTGCTAGATAGTCCAATAATACCCAGAGAACAGACCAGCTATTGCTAGATAGTCCAATAATACCCAGAGAATAGACCAGCTATTTCTAGACATTCCAATAATACCCAGGGAATAGACCAGCTAAGGATGACTGGCAGCATGACATGTAGAAGAAAAGCAATATGTATGAAAGGAATATATAAAATATAATTTAATTCAACAAAGTGCTTTTACAGTTCAAAGCCTCAACACGAGCTACTAAAAATCTGGAGAACATGGTATTTTCTAATTGAAATACCAATAGTATACCCTTGAAAAAGAGGGCGATAATTGGATGTGGATATTGGAGATGGATTCAAATACTGTAATTTACACACCTGTTACTAAAATCAGGCAACTATTACTTCCTCGACTGACGGCCTTTAGCTTTTGAATTCTGCTAAAATAATCCATTCACTAGTTAACCCTTTTTAATTCCCGCAGTCATGCATACCATCTATCAAACCCTTGTAAAAGACACAGCCAATGACCACACCATTAAAATCAAGATATAATTGTACATCTGTAACAATTAGACAGAGAATGGCAGAAATAGATTGCTCTGCGGTGATAAGCTGGAGTAGTATGGCTCTATCTCTGTTATCAGACTGACAGTTCTGTTAAAACAAGTGGCAGCATCTCAAATCCCTTATCTTTTCTTGTAACCACAGAATAGAGAGCTAAAGGATCACAGTACTGACTGCATGCTCAATCCTCAGTAGATCTAATTAACAGGTAGACTCACACCCAGGGTGCCTGGGATATTAGCAGACACCATAGAAACCGAGGTGCGAGCTCAGCCCTCGCCATCTGTGCCTGCTTCTTTATTCAGCCAAGACAGCCCTCACTCTGTTTTAATGCAATAAGCTTAGCATGATAAACATTCTAACACAGGAATTTTCTAAAAAAAAAAAAAAATTCTTTCAAAAATGGTATTAATAACAACAATTATTAAGCAAATGTTAATATTGAATACATTTTACAATGACAAACATCGACACCTCAGAATACAGAATAAGTAAATAATATTTACTTAATACAGAAATATTAAATATTTCAATACAGAATAAGTAAATAATATACAATATGATCCTTTGGCATAATAAAGCTTTTCGACCATCTTCAAATGGATTTTAAACGTGTATATCTCATATTCTTTTTGTAATTGTTTGTTTGTTGTAGAAATCCCAGACAGTGTTTACCACTAATTGTTTACATGTCAACATATGAAATACAATTTAAAATAGAATTCGTCACGTGATATTTTATGATTTTTTTTTTCTATTAATCATTTTAACCATTTATCTGCTTCTTATTCCTGGTCTGGGATCTTCATTTTTTTAAAGAGTTGAATTGGGTTCACAGTACCTGTTAGCTGCTAATCTGGATGCTATATATCCTCCGGGAATTTGAGTGACAATGTAACCCCAAAAGAAAGAACCATGTATCATTCCAACTACTTCTGAGTTCCAATCAAATTCTGCTTTCTGCAGAGAAAAAAAAAATGCAAAGTTCTTAATAAACAAGCCTGTCCTATTTGTTTCCTGTTTTAATTTCCTCATCATCTTTGCCATTATATAAAACAGATTCTACATCACCTTGCATTTTTGTATTTTATAGCAAGATGGCTGCCATGGAAAGCGTAAACAAAATGGCTGAACTGATATGACTTTTTTTTTTTGTCACCTCGTAAAATTATATAAAATCTTATTTGTATCTTACTAATGTATTTCTTGAAGGACTTGTAGGTTTTCTCAGTAATGCACAGTTGATAAATGAAGAAACCACCTCAGACAGAAATTTATTTTAATTATAATCTGTTTCTCTGTATAATTTTTAAATATTGATAACTACTCAATGCCAAACTGGCTAAACATTCAGGCAGCAGCAGATGGCTTAGAAAATATTGGATTCCACCATTTTGACAAACTGAAGGGAAGAAGGATGAATGAATTTATTTGCTCACATGTTTGATGATTTTTCCTCCATGAATGGTGCTATTAGTAACCATATCCACGATAGCCATTCCGAGATTACAGCGAATCCCAAACGAGATACAGAAGCCTATACCACTCATAATGGCAATAATATACCTCCGGGGTAAACCAAAACAGGTGCAGTCACATAAAGGGGCTTTTTTCTCAGATGCTCTGAGTGGTTTCCCATCTTCGGTTAACTCAATATTTTCACCTGATTTGGGTTTTTTCTCCAGAACCCTTTGAAAAAACAAAATAAATTATATGGTTATCAAACCACGACATTGTTAAAATTATGCAGTCTAAAAATGATAATTATTATTCTTAAAAAAATCTGAACTATTTTATGTCACTTTATAGCACAATAAAATATTAAGGTAGAATCGTAAATTTGCACAAACAATAAAACGTATTGAATTCATTTTGAAATAGTTAATTTGCTAAATATAGTTTATTTATTTATTGTTTTAAGGAAAATAATAATTTTCATACAGTTTTTGTTTGAACCTGTCATCGGAATTATTAATGAATAAATATTTAACATGCCATTTTAACCTGTAGTCTTTATTTTTTTAAACTGAAAGGATTAAATAAACTAATAGCCAAAAATGTATATGAAATGCTTACATCTTATTGAAATTTTTGACCAGAATAATATATTGTGTGAGGGAAAAAGAGACGAAAAATGTGAAACAACAATGTATGAGATAGCTAATCAATTTAAATGTTATAAATTGTAAATCCTAAAAAAACAAACAATAGTTGCAATCATTATTATTTTAGGAGACATATGTTGTTTTTACAAAAAAAATTATAATTTTTGGTAATGTAAATTGAAAAAGGCAGCTTTTATATGTATGCTTTCCAAGAATTATTTATGTTTATACATTTCAAAAGTAACTATTTGTATGTATTAATATGTATTTTAGCAGTACATTTGAAATGTGATATGGCAATATTTGCTAAAATAGCAAAAAATAAGGAACTGCTTGATTGTGACATTTCTACAGAATAGTCTTACGACTTCACTGGCATAAAATCTTTGGGAAAATATAAAATTCACTATTACTTCAAAATTATAAAAAAGGACTAACTGAGAAAAAAAATTTACTTAGACAATTTTGTATTGTTACTTACGATTTAGTATTACTCCACAGCAAAATACACACATATTAAAACAATATTTTAACAGCCCTTAATCGTTTTAATTTAAAACACACTCAGTTTGAATGTTAAATATTTATTTTCTTTCTTCACATATTTTCCAATAGAACTTAAACATACTTTTAAGTCTGCTAGATCTTATGTGGATTTAACATTACAGTACTTGACATTTAATTTTTGTATAAAATATGTCTAAGACATGAAGCGGTCTGCTTATGTATAATTTACTTAAAACGTCACATAAAATGTGTGGTTGTTTGTGTGTGTGTGTGAATATATATATGTGCATGTACACACATACACATACATACATTTACACACACACATATCTGTATATGGATATATGTCTGTCTGTCTGTCTGTCTATCTATCTATCTATCTAATATATCTATTCTATCTATCTATGTATCCACACCCATATACATGCATATCACTATAAACATGAATATTTATGTTCGTTGTAGATTCATGAGTTATTCATCATGTTACTAAACACAAATATGAAGAGTATATGAGGTTTAATTATAAGAATTGTATAAATATAAAAAACAGCCATTTCTGACATCATTTTCTCAAATATGAAAATTTGATCAGAATGTTGTATTATATTGTCCATGCAAAAAGGTGATTTAAAAAAAAAAAATGAAATATAGTAACTGTTGTCTATCAAATGATGCTTATATATTTCCCCCCCTTTTTTATAAACACTTTGTTTATGCCTTTATTTGCACACGTACTATAACAATCAATAAAATCATTTTTAGAGAAAACTATATAGTGAATTTCTTCAATAGAGAGAAGCAAAATAGACCTTTGTAATGTTGTGTAATGTGAAAAATGTTTAATTCTCATCATGGTTGAAAGTGGGTGCACACTAATAATAAATATTTATAGGTACAGGGGAAACATTGCTCATGGGATTCTACTAATCAGATACACGTCTCATTATCTTGGCAGATTTTAGGCAGATGCAATATTTAAAATAAGCCACAATTATAAAACATTTAAACACAAACACATATAGTATAACTTACTATCTTTAATATCTGTAGCTATATTCAACAGTTCTCGAAAGATGAGATTGTTTTGTAAGTATTCCCTACATATATTGCATATCCCCATTAATCATTTATTAAAGCTTATTACTGCCCAAAAGGACCCACCAAGGACACTAGCAGCAATGTTAAAATAAACTGTCCATCAATACATACCTGTGTAGGTGACCAAGAGATTTTCCTGCAAAATTCTTCAGCCCTTCTTTACCAGGAGTTAAAATCCTTTGTTTTATTGAATCCATTATTGCTTCAGTGAATCTTGAGATTAATTGTTTAATTGTTAAGAGATAGAAAGTGGCAGATTCTCATATTGGTTATATCCCAGGGATACAGTAGGTGGCTAGCAGCAGCAATAGGTACAAGGTGAATGAGCCAAAGAACCAGCAGACACAGTTACAAGATGCTTCTAGCAGTGAGGAGGATTCTTACTTTTCTTAGTGCAGGTAATGTCATTATAACACCACAGTGTGCAAACCTCCTCTCTCCTAGTACTTAGTCCTCCTCACAGCTCCTTCACCATCAGCACTAGAATAATCCCAATTTAAAGAAGATACAGTATCTCAGAACAGAGGAACAATGACTTCAAATATAAAAAAGCTCCACTATTATTCTGGATACTGACTTGCATGACTTCATGGCATTAATGAGCTGCTCAGTGTTGTTTAATTGACCAATTAAAGGATTTTCATGTTACTGAGAGGCCAGTTCATTGTATCTGTTCTGTCAGTACCATGGACAAGTCCAGACAGGAGGTCTTAGGCTCCCCTCCTGATGCTCCTTCTAACTTTCCAAGGGATTTTGGGGCGGGTCACTGGCTGCAAACCAGTTTCAGCATCTTCTGGGCTGATACTATGGAAACCAGGGCATGGAAGGCTGTATCTCAGAGGAGACTGCTATGCTAGCTTATTAAAAATTGAAGACTTGCACTTCTAGAGTGGAGATCTCACCCAAATAATTCTCATCCTCTGTTAGCAAGAAAACACAATGAGCAGAGCAGCCATGGAGACAGGACACATAATGCATGGGAGCAAAAACTGGCTATTTCTAAATCAAACCTGGCATACAGAACCTTTTTGAATTTAAGAGAATATTCTGCAACTGTAAATATAGATTTGTAAAAAAATAATAATAATAATTTTAAAAACTCTTTTTTTTCTTTGAATGTTTAATGTTTGTGAAAAACTGTTTCTTTCTATAATATATGATACTTAGATAATAAATAACAATCTCTGCAAATATTTAAACATAATAAACTACCAAAACTGATTTATTCTCTAATCTGTGACATACAAAGAACGTTGCACCTGCAGAACAAAACAGAACAAATTAATCCTTGCTTTGAAGATTCTTTTTTTTTTGCACATACAATAAAGGTGTTCATTGAATATTTATGTCTTCTGCGATAGACATCTTACAAACACAATCTGCTCAGAGGGTAAACAAGCAAAGAGAACCAAAGTGTGACAAGCCTGCCCTCTAGGGGAGAAATTCAAACATTACACTTTTATACATCATACATGAAATGAAGAAAACTAAATGGAAAACCTGATTTCAAGTAATTTGTGTCCAATTTTCATTAATTGGATTATGTTAACTTTAAAGATGTATATTCCATAGCATGCTTTAAAGTGTTAAAGTGATATTCATGGAGAGAGTTGCAATAAAATAATAATAATAAGGCGGCGGGGCCTGGCCGCCGAGCTGGCCGGTCGAACGGCACAACAGCTCCAGCAAACCTCGTTTAATAATCTCAAAAAATGGACCTGTTGGATTCACCTGTCGACCTACCGCGGTGGACCGGCACCTATGGAGACACTGGACCCGTGGAGAGGCTTGCAGCTGCTGTTTTAGTCCCCCAGGGGGGTACGCATCGCTCCCTCTGGATGAGGCCTATTCGGGCCACCCCCCACTATCCTGCCCGATGCTATCCAGCCAGACTCCCTTGGCTGGGCAGACCGGGCCCTGTTCCCCCCCCCTCTGGGTTGGTGGGAGTGATACCGGCCCACACCCTATACACCCTGTGGCCCTGGCTAAGACCGAAGCTCTCAAGGCCCAGATGGGTCGCCAAATCACAGCTACCACATCTGCTTTCCTATGGACGCTTGCATGTTCTCACTGTGATTTTCACAATGAGAAGCACGCAAGCGCCTCTAGCGGCTGTCAATGAGACAGCCGCTAGAGGCTTTGGGGGAAGGCTTAACCTATTCATAAACATAGCAGTTTCTCTGAAACTGCTATGTTTATTTAAAAAAATGGGTTAACCCTAGAAGGACCTGGCACCCAGACCACTTCATTAAGCTGAAGTGGTCTGGGTGCCTAGAGTGGTCCTTAACTCTCAGCAGCCCACGTACATTTACCACTGAGCGCACATAGTCACCTCATAGTCCTCATGTCTAGTTAGAAAGGTGTGCAGCCTAGTCGTGTCATGACATTGTTTGCATTGTTATTATAGTTTGTACTCTTTCTTCAAGTTTGACAATGCCTGTAACTTATGCACCCGGTCAACATTCAGTTAATGTGGTAGCACATGGATGCTCACTTGTGTCCTTAAAGCCCTTACAAGCACACATCTACTCACTTGAGCAGAGATTGTTGTTTACTGTCTAGCTTGCACTTAACCTGATACATGTAAACTACGCCACGCTTGTTTATGCATCATCATATAAACCGTGCTTCTACTCATGCCACTGTATGTCTTGTAAAAAAAACGTGTATGCTGTTGTGGCATTTGATCTTGCAATGTACTCACCTGCACGACAAAAAATAAAGAATAATTAAAAAAAAAAATTTTTTTAGAATAATTATAATATACTTGTGACGAAATGCCTTTTGTCACTGGATTTTTAGGTGACAAGCTGCCCTTTGCCCCTGGCTGTTGGAGGAGCCTGAGTGCCAGCCTCCTGCCTCATGACTATGGCCCTGGGTTATATGGCCCTTTACAAACATTATTTGGGCTTATGGACTTTTATTGTAGGGGGTTGGCCCTTTAAAAACAGTGTATGGACATACTGAAACTTTTGAGACACTTTTAATGCCCCTTTGAATTCATGGGAAGGTGTGCCTCTTCCCCTCCCCCAGCTCCATTGTTCTCCAGCAGGGAGTTGTCCCAGGGACACTGCCAGACCAGTAGGAACTGGTTTGGGCAGGAAAAGCCATGCTTCCTTTGGTCACAAAGGACTTCTAACTAACTTTTGAACTAATGGAAGGATTTGCATGATTTTTGGGTATGTTTGTATTTGGGATGTGCTGATTAATAATATGTGACTTATTTATTAATATTGAATGTATAGTTTTGGAGTTATGAAAGTTGGGTAAAAAGTGTGTTTTAAAATGTATAGATAATTGGGTTACCTCTCAGGCTAAGGGGAGGAGATGTGTGGGATGTAACCATTGTGTGATTGGGTAATGTATACTTGTCTGTGGGCAGCTCCCTTGCAGGGGAGAATTGCATAAAAGCAGAGTATGTGCCATTAAAGGTACAGATCATCTTGTACCTTCATGAAGTTTTGGCTCATGTTTGGGGGATTGGAGAAACTACACTCTGGGGATTGCTATAATCACTATACTCCCCAGGGTATAATCACTAAGCTCTGCTAAGAGCTTGTTCCTGTTCCTGCTCTCTGGAATTCAGAGAGGTCAACCTACTGGAAGCTTGACCCTGGTCTTGGGTCCAGAGTGGGTGGAGACAGCGAGACCCCAACCAAGCTGCAGCGGTTCGTGGGGTCTGCAGCGGTTATGATGTCGGGGAGAGTGCTTGGAGTCCTCGGAAAGCACTAGGAGCATCCGTCAGCGGAAGGTACCCGGTCGGGGTGCCAGCGGTTCCGTTACAATACTCCCGTTTGAAGTCCGGTCATTTTCTGAAGTTTTTAAGCTGTGAGCACCAGAATATGGCTGAAAATCCCTCTGCCAATCCTGGTGCTCTCTTTGCATTTCATTGTTGCATATTACCCATAAGCAGGTGGAACATGATGGATTTAAAGTTCACCTGTCAAGCTTTGCTTTAAAGGCATTCGTTTAATAACCCTCCCCCTCCACAAAAAAAACCAAAAAAAAAAAAAAAAACCCACACACAATGATGTTATTTGTACAGTGGACAGGAGCAAATATATTTTATGAATTAAGTTCACTGTGGCTAGGTATTTTACAGGAAACATCATTTCTCACCAGTAGTAATTGTAACGCAACCAAAATACAATTCTGTTGATTGGGAGAGAGAGAGAGGATGTGAAGAAAGAGGGATAGAAATATATATTTTATTAACAAAAAGTAAACAGAACTGGAGAAAAAAATAAATGCTAATTGAAAATTAACCTTTCCATTAACCCTGTCTTGTATCGGTGCCTAGAATGTCACTTTAAATTCTGAATCCCTTATAACACGAGAGCCTGTGTAGATGCTATTAGCAAGTTCTTGTGATACAGTAACTATAACTAATGCTTTGGTTTAAAATCAATATGAGCAAGCAAGCATGAAGCTAACGTTTGGGAAATGGGAAATGTAAATTGGTTAAATGAAAACTCTTGTCTGGACCTCATTAGTGTGAGATCCAGTAACTGGAGCCCTGTTCACTGAGCTGTCTCAACAGTTTTTTTTTTTGTTTGTTTGTTTTTTTCAATACTTGTCTTTATGGTTTGCTTGAGTTTCACCCTCAGTATTGAGCTGGTTTATTTTCTTGCTCTGTGATGAGTTATTGTGCATCTTATGAGCCACGTGGATGTGACATGTGAGTAGTTGGGTCCATGGCTGGTTTCTTGTCACTGTTCCTTTTGGATCATAACCAATGCTTTGGTTTTAAAAATGCAGTCTGAAGTCTAGAACACTATGCTTGTCTGTGCTCATTTACATGTCAAGCTTGAAACTCTGAGATAGTAATGGACACATGATTTCTCTATCACCAAAAAAGGAACCCTCAAAGTCCAACTTGAGACATGCAGGTGGTGGATAGATGGTGTGATGGATAGTGTGTGTTTGATGTAATGGATAGTGAGTGGATGGTGTGATGGTTAGTGTGTGGGTGATGTGATGGATGAACTGTTGGGTAATAGCTCCTTGATCAAAGGATAAATCTGACTACTATTCTGGGGTCAGGAAGGAATTGTTTTCCTAGTTTGTTGCAAAGTTAGACCAACATAGATAGTGCTTGGGTAGAGTGATAGATAGTGTTGGGATGGTGTGATAATGTAGTGATACTTACCTGCTCCGTGCCAAGCAGCTCCCCCATAGTCTACTACTTGCTCATTCGGTGCCGGCAAATAGCTCCTCATCGCCATGTTGCTGATTTCTGCATTTGCGTACCTAAATATGAAAATTATGACATCACATTCACCATTAAAGGAACAACATCATCTATGCGACCCTATGCTGTCTGGAGTCACAGAGATGACGTGGACCAATCAAAACACACATGAACCTATTTAAAGCCTGTTTAGCAGTGTTAATTTTGTCAATTAACAATTTTAGCCAGGTTTTAGTCGACTAAACGTTTTGAGGTTTGGTCGACTAAAATGAGGCTAAAACTAAAACAATTCAGATGACTAAAATACGACTAAAACTAAAATGACTTTTTAGTCAAAAGACTATGACTAAAACTAAATTGAAATTTGCAGCCAAAATTGGTTCAGCATAATGCATCTTCTACCTCTCTCTAAATATATACATATAGTGGGTAAATTGCAGTTTTATTTTGTCACACACAATAATATGAAGGTATGTCTAGACAATTTCAGTGATAATAAAGAGCGTTGTCACAAGACCAAAGCCATCTCTAATGTATTAGCCCAAATGAGTTTTTCCCACCAGTTAAATACAGATTTTCTAAAATACATATATACAAAATACTTCAACACTTCTGAATCTTTAACATAAAATGTAATTTGATTCGACTCTTTAATAATTTATTAAGAAAAGTTTGAAACCAATTGACCTATTTACAAATAAAGAAACCTCTTTCTCTGTCTTTAGGTTTATTTAAGTTCTGCAGATACAGAATAGAGGCATTTATTTAATATTATTGGATAAGCTTTTTCAAATGATTTAATATTTTGAAATTTTTATATATTGATTTTTTTCTGTTATTTTTTTAAATTGTAATATTTTGAAAAAATATATAATTTTAAAAGTGTATCCAAACTATAAAAGCATTTGAAAAGCTAATCCAGAAATATTACATTTTGGCCAAGGTGTCTTCTTTCAATTAAATGTTGTAATGGAGCTCCTAGTACTGCGACCGAGTACCTCCGTTGATGGATGCTCCTAGTGCTTCCCGAGGGCTCCAAGCACTTCTCCAGACACCATAAGCACTGCA
This sequence comes from Pelobates cultripes, assembly GCA_933207985.1. Classification (NCBI taxonomy): domain Eukaryota; kingdom Metazoa; phylum Chordata; class Amphibia; order Anura; family Pelobatidae; genus Pelobates; species Pelobates cultripes. Next base: position 93,323,836 of record OW240923.1, on the reverse strand, counting down.
GACTGAACCTCTCTTCTTGCCGAGAGCGAAGCTGGAACAAGCTCTTAAAAGAGCTCAGTGATTATAGCTAGGGGAGTATGTAGAGTATAGCAATCCCCCAGTGTAGATGCAATCCTATCCCCCATCATGAGACAAGGCTCTATGTTGAGGGTCAAACAGGAACAGACAGAGCTGTGGTTTTATTGTTCTTATATACACATTTTTACACAATAGTACCACCCACATGGTTTTGTGGAGCAGCCAATCAAACACGTAATATACAGTAAAACACTCCCATTCATTCCCACAAAATCCTCCCCTCTGCCTGTGATATAATTACTGAACACAAGGGGTTAATATAATTATCATAGACAGGAAAATATACAGTTTTACACAATATTCATAACTTTAAAAGTATACATCACATTCACATAAACTTACATTTTCAGAATCAGCATACTCCAAATACAAACATACTCAAAAATCAGGCAATTCCTTCCAGGGGTTTAAAAGTTAGGTCAAAGTCCTTTGTGACCAACTGCAAGAATGGCTTTCCAGCACAAACCAGTTCCACAGAGTTAGGCTGTGCAGCCGGTCTATCTTCTCCTCCATCCTGGAGATAATTGGCTTAACTGGGTGTGGTAAGCCAACTATCTCCAGGTACAGAAAATATCTCTATTCACAACATCAGCAAAAATACACAAAAATACATAATTCCTATCATACTGAACAGAGCTCCCACATTCAACCTATCCTCATATAGCTTGGATCTGAGTGCTCAATCTATCCGAACAGTGCTCAGATCCCAGGAACAGAATAAAATCGCCATGGGGTTAAAGTTTAGCACGGGCTGATGAGAGATTGAGGAGGGTCAAAGCAGCCAGTTTCATTTAGATGGCCAGAACAGTCTTTTAAAACACCAATAAGTCCAAATAGTGTTTTTAAATGGCAAAGTCTCCCAGGGGCCATAGTCACATGGCAAGAGGCCGGCAATTAGTCCTCTCCAGGCACAAGTGGCGAAGTTCGTTTCGCCACAAATGTTTATCAGGTTTATTTACTAAAATGTGAACTGTCAGGGACTCAAATGAAATATGAAATGTTCAGACAAAATAGTCAAACTGAAGACATACCTGACTTATTTTTTTTAATTAAATTTAACTACTTTTTCTTACTAGAATTTGAAATTTAACTTGAATTCACTTCCAGGGTTATCAAATAAACTAGCCATGGAGAACTAAGCTTCATATATTGTTACTATAGCTGAATTGCAGATTTTTTTTCCAGATAGTTATTTCTGCCATTTGAATGTTAATCCACTGACATTTGTTAGTAAACTCCTTTGATGTCCCAACTATTCATTTTCGTTAATAAATGTGCATGTATGTCTAAGCTGTGCACTTCAAAACCTACTTGTCTGCTGCCATCTAATGGTACAATTAGATATGTGTTTGTCTAAAGACCATTCTAAATATAGATGCTTTAATACTGTTAAGAGAACTTTCCTAATAATCTATCTACAGAAATCACCATTAACGTCTATGGGAATTGATGTAGACAAATAATTTGTAATGTATTTTCTAACTGTATTGAATTATTTGAAAAGCTTTTTAAATTAAGGCCATTGTTATGTGATATGATAAACTTTTCAAATTATTTATTTTTTGACAAACTTTTCAAATTATTTAATAATGTGACAAATATTTAATTTTCTTTCTATATAGACATTGTTTTTATGTATTTTTTTATTATTCTTATATTTTATAAAAAAAATTCTTTTTAAAGTTTATAAAAAAAAATATTATATATTTTGCAACAAAAAATTGTTTATCCAACAATATTAAATCAAGGCCCTGGTTCTGTATCTGCAGAACTTACATATATCTATAGACAGAAAGAGATAAGGTTTCTTTATTTGTAAATAGTTCAACAGAGATACTGAGTAGGCACAGAGAGGACTTCTTCTACTGTGATGACTTAAAACACGTTGTTGGTATGAACTTATGACATATATTCACAGCATTTATAAGACAGTCTTGTTTTTTATTTGAATTTTAATAAATGTGTCATAAATGCTTCATTATTTTGTCCTATTTTTTTTAATTTTCTGCAAAAAAGCACAGTGATATCTTGACATTGATTGCTCTTTACAATAAGTTATGACAGTAATAGCATTTTTTGTTTCTTTTCAAATAGTTTTTAATAAATTATTTTCAGAAAATGTATATAGCTAACATTAATAAAAGGGATAAAAGTAGAATAGAAAAAAAATAGGAATTTTCAAATAGATAGATATGCAGACACACAAATTAACACATGTGCAAAAAGTAAAAAAAAATTGAGTCGCCCTCCTGTTTCCTAATTTTTAGGTGCATGAGGTTGGCTTCCCTGGAGTCCAGTCAGCTGGCTGATGCTGTTGCATGTAAGAAGCTCTCATTCTGCACTCTGCTCCTCTCCTCCTCCCTCCAGCGTGGTGCTCAGTGTTAGCTGGGAGGAAGTGACCAGCTGTCACTTCCTCTGAGCGCTGAGATCATTAGAGGAACCCTGTCATGATCATAAAATGCCACAGAGCTGACCGGGCCCCTAAAGACATATTACCATCGGGTGGCCATAACTGCATGAGCCACTCAACATGCGGGGCCACTGTCCACAATAATTTCTTTTAGAATCGATGATCCTAAAAGAAATTATTGCAGGCAGAGGGAAAATGTGTCAGTTACCCCATTTGCCCCATGTTAAAGATGGCCCTGGTGTTACTCATTTAAGAGCAAGTATAACTCTAAGTCAATAATCCAATTCATAATGGTAATTTAGATATTTCTTCCACCTTAACAATATATCTAATTTAGAGATGGATGTTGATGTAATGTAGGAGTTGCATAAGGAAATAGTGTTATTATGTTTTGGATCAAAGAAATAATTTTTTTCTAAATCTGAGTTGTCCAATTTATTACATCTTTGATCCAAATTGGGATCATCAAAACACTCCTGAAGTTTGCAAGTTTGCATGCATTTTGCAATGTGGTGTTCAAGAGACTTGGAGATCCACTTCAAGCCGAACTGTAGTTCATCTGAATTTGGGTCGATTAGTTGATCAGTCAGTTTCCCGAATGTACCCAAATCATGGACCATCCGAAATCTGTTTGGGTAGTGATTAGGATTTCCATCCATCACAACAAAATAAGAGATGCTTAATGGAAATAAAAAATGATTGATGGCTAGAGGACAGTCATTAAATTTTGTTTTTATTCACAGATCAAGTGAGAAATGGCCAATAAATAGAAAAAATGGAACAATAAAAGTGTCATATTTGTAAATCAGTAAGAATATCCAGTTTTTCCACTATCGGTTACTTTTTCTCACTTAATCTGTGCACCAAATGGTGACAAACATTTCAGTGAAAAATCCTTCTGTCTTAAACTGGAGTTTGAATATTTTGAAACAGATACACTTGTATCCGTGAGGAGCTGCAGTGAGCGTGCTGCTCAAGTACTGATGGTTATAGGAGGTGTGGAGAACTATAATTACCATGCTGTTCAGGTAGTGTGGGCAATAGAAGGTGTGAGGAGCTGCAGTGCGCATGATGCTCAGATAGTGTGGGTTATAGGAGTTGTGGGGAGCTGCAGTGAAGGTACTGCTCAAGTAATGTCGGTTATAGCAGGTGTGGGGAGTGACAGTGAGCCTGCTGCTCAGGTAGTGTTGGTTATAGGAGGTGTGGGGAGTGACAGTGAGCATGCTACTCAGGTAGTGTGGGTTATAGCAGGTGTGGGGAGCTGTAGGGAGTGTACTGCTCAGGTAGTGTGTGTTATAGGAGGTGTGGGTAGTGACAGTGATCCTGCTGTTCAGGTAGTGTGGGGAGCAACAGTGAGCATGTTGCTCAGGTGGTGTGGGTTATAGGAGGTGTGTGGAGCTGGAATGATCCTGCTCCTTAGGTAGTGAGAATTATAGGAAGTGTGTGGAGCTGGAGTTATCCTGCTGCTCAGGTAGTGTGGGTTATAGGAGGTGTGGGGATCTGGCATGAGAGTGATGCTCAGCTAGTGTGAGTTATAGGAGGTGTGGGGATCTGGAGTTATCCTGCTGCTCAGGTAGTGTGGGTTTTGGGAGGTGTGGGGAGCTGCAGTGAAGGTACTGCTCAAGTAATGTGGGTTATAGCAGGTGTGGGGAGTGACAGTGAGCCTGCTGCTCAGGTAGTGTGGGTTATAGTAGGTGTGGGGAGTAAGCGTACTGCACAGATAGTGTGTGTTAAAGGAGGTGTGGGTAATGACAATGAGCCTGCTGCTCAGGTAGTGTGTGTTATAGGAGGTGTGGGGAGCAACAGTGAGCATGTTGCTCAGGTAGTGTGGGCTATAGGAGGTGTGGGGAACTGCAGTGAAGGTACTGCTAAAGTATTTTGGTTATAGGAGGTGCGGGGAGTGACAGTGAGCGTACTGCTCAGGTAGTGTGTGTTATAGGAGGTGTGGGTAGTGACAGTGAGCATGCTGCTCAGGTAGTGTGGGGAGCAACAGTGAGCATGTTGCTCAGGTGGTGTGGGTTATAGGAGGTTTGTGGAGCTGGAATGATCCTGCTCCTTAGGTAGTGAGAATTATAGGAGGTGTGTGGAGCTGGAGTTATCCTGCTGCTCAGGTAGTGTGGGTTAAAGGAGGTTTGGGAATCTGGCATGAGAGTGATGCTCAGCTAGTGTGAGTTATAGGAGGTGTGGGGATCTGGAGTTATCCTGCTGCTCAGCTAGTGTGAGTTATAGGAGGTGTGGGGATCTGGAGTTATCCTGCTGCTCAGGTAGTGTGGGTAATAGGATGAGTGAGGAGATGCAGTGAGCGTGCTGCTCAGGTAGTTGTATAGTGAGTGTGCTGCTTAGATAGATTGAGTTATTGGAGGTGTGGGTACCTGAAATGAGCGTGATATGCAGGTATTGTTGCCATTTGAAGGTTATGGAGTGTTTGTAAGTGAGTATTGTTGAGTTGAGTAAATCAGTATTATGTTCAGATAGCATGGACATTTTTTAGACAACTGCTTATGAACACTGAAATATGTACATGTATAAGGTGAAAAGGTGCAAGCATGGCAAAGTAATAAACACTTTATTTGAAGTAAATACATTATTCGATATCTGTAGATCACATTTTCAGCTCTGCATCATTACATCCCCACAGAAGACCATCTAGTAGATCAGATAGTAAAAAACTTCTAATGAAATGTTAACAATCAATAAATAGATCCAGTCATTCCATAGATCTTTAGAATACAATTATTTATTACAAACAATAAAGAAAGTTAATGTACATTATTCCATGATTTCATGGTGTAACAGGTTTTTCATATTTACACATGTAGATCATTAAAGGATAAGATTGTAATGTCTATATGTATATATCTCATCATGGGTGGGGGCAGTCAGTAAGCTGGAAAAATAAAACCGTGAAATCTTCACTAAGGATGGGGCACAGTTACACCTCACTCACTGTGAGGGGCACAATTAGACCTCACTCAGTGTGGGGGGCACAGTTACACCTCACTCACTGTGAGGGGCACAATTAGACCTCACTCAGTGTGGGGGGCACAGTTATTAGACCTCACTCAGTGTGGGGGGAACAGTTACACATTACTCAAAGGGGAGAGGACACAATTATTTTATTTTCAAATCTCAAGTCAATCTCAGCCTCAATGACGGGAAGAACGATTTAATTAAAAATGAAAAGATTTACAGAAAGCCCAAACATGGATAATAGACAGTTTAAACAAACAAACAAAAAAAAAATACAGAACAAATTGATTTAGAGCACTGTTTCTATTTTTTTTCTTAAGTTTGATTTATTTGACCTTTTCTCCACTTGAGTAAATACAGCTTAAAGTGCAATATTGTTCAATCTACAAAAAAAAACCCACAAAACTGGACTTAACACAACAGCACACAACACACAAAAACATAACACAAATAGGACTTTCAAACCATTGTGATAAAGATTTAATATTTCAAGTAAGGCTGCTGAGAACTGATGAGATATTTTATTAAAGATACACATACCCAACACGGTGGATAATGTCAGTCAAATACAGAAAAATCTGCTGCGGAATACCTCTGTATAGAATGCATTATAATAATCTGGGTTAGTTAAAGAGGGCGAACAGTTGCCCTCTCCCTCTGCCTTCTCCATCTTTGTAAGGGGTGAATAGAATTAGTTATTTTGCAAACTTGTTCTCGAAACTCACCTCCTGCGAGCAAACAAAAAAGGGGATTAATGCAGGTGTTCAAACTGCAAACCGCCATCTCCATAAAGAACAGGGCATCTGCTCTCTGAATGATTTGGAGTAGATTTGGCCGAATAGCTCTAAGGAAGATGCAAGCATTTCTGGAGACATGATATGGCAAATATAGAAGGGCAAATATGACTAAAGCAGAGCACATAAGTTTGGTCAACATTTTCCTCTTCTTTAGTCGGTGAAGTTGGGCTCTTCGAAGCTTCCCCACACTGCTACAGTAGCAATAACACAAGGAAGCAAATGGTAGCAAGCAACCAAAGAAAGTAGAATATAAAGAAAAAGGGAGAGTTATGTGTGTTTCAGTTGAAAAGACATAAAGCGAACAGACAGTCTTGTTGTTCCCGCAGACCAGGGTACCTGCCAAGAAAGGGACAGGTAAACTGCTTAAAAAGTTCACCATCCATATGGTCAGACAGATGAGAAGAGCATGGTGCTTCTTTAGGAGCCTCAAAGACTTGAGAGGATGGACAATGGCCAAATACCGGTCAATACTTAAACATGTAACAAAGAAGATACTACAGTAATAGCAAGTGTGGTATACAACTCGAGTGGTTTTACAAACCCCATCTCCAAATATCCAGTGAAGGTGATTGAAATGATAATAAATTAGACAAGGGAGGCACAGAATCCAAGTGATATCAGCCAAAACAAGATTGCAGAGAAAAATGGTACTTCTGTTCCAGCGTTTGATCCTATACACCAAGATCCATATTATGGAGAGGTTCAGAGACAATCCCACCAGCAGGATGAAGAGAAAAGTCAATGGGAATACGGTTTGTTGAATGGTGCCCAGAACAGTGTCCGCTTTCTGACAATAATCTATTTCAAACCTTTGCTGAAAGAAATATTCAGAAGGACAAAAGATTAGAACCCAAAAGAAATGGGTTGCAAACACTCTAAAATAGATCTTCTGCAGAATTATACAGGATGATAGCATGTTTTATTTTAAAAAACTTAGTAATCCCTCTATTTTTGATAAGTATTAATTTAAAAGAAATGAGTAGACCAGTTAGATTAGGAAATAAAAGGTTTCACATATCAAAAATAATCAGAAATGAAAATATGTCTTCTAAATTTACAGCTTGGGTACCTGTTCAGAGGCTTCTCCCATCGTTTTACAGCATATGGAGCTTCTATTGTTTCTCTCTCTGTGTTTCAAAGCCTTTTAAATGTGTTTGTTCCTGTAGTCAGTCTACCAAGGTAACCACAGGGGTGTGAGAAATGTACAGGAGAATACTCTTTATAAATATGAAGGTGAAACTCTCAGTGAGACTAGCAGATGGATATACATAAAAATCAGGCATGATTAACCATATATTCCAAGGTTTAAACAGGGGTCACAGAATCTTGCTTGGACCCATTAGCTATCCTTATGTAAAGAATGGAGGTGGAACCCAAACCTACAGTCTACAGCCCTGTGGGATCATAATCCTTCTCTGAACAAAGTATACAGTCCACAAATATTTAAAACTGCATAAAAAGCACAATTTCAGATGAAAAATGTTGGAGTTGATCCACAACTTATAGCAGTTCACACAAAGCCCGCAATACCACAATTTTGGTGGTTATGAAATTAAACGTATGCCTTTTATGCCAATGATGGCTAATGTTTGAAGGGACTTCTGTTGTGGACTATATTTCTCATGATGCACAGTGAAACTTAAGTGGAAAGGATTTTGGTCCACTTTCATTAATGAATATTAAATATTGAATAGCGGAGTGGTCCACTGTACATGGTATTGTTATATTTAGCTAAATCCCCATATTTTCTTTTTATATAAAAAAAGGTGTTTTTCACATTTTTTAAAAATATTTATAACATGTGAAATATGTATTCATGGAGTCAATTTCATGAAAATGTGCTTATTTCAGAAGTCATTTCCAATTATGTCACAAAATGGAAAAATCCGATTTCTCCTTGGATCAACAACCTGTTTTCATACATATCAATTATATCCTTGAATATTCTGTTGATGCAAAAAAGCATCCAATATATATCTATAGAAACTGATGACAAGCTCTTCATGCAGAGAATTCTAGATCTTTATTATTGTTACTGTAGAAATATAGTATGATAACAATGAGAGAGATACAAAAAGACTGATGAGAAGAGAAACAGACTGCGATTTGCAGCAGTTCAATATCGCTTACTTATAGATTATTGGACACATAATGAAGAACGTGAGATATGCTCAAATTACATCCCAAGTTGAGGAGGTGGGTTTTGGGTGCAGGGGATTTTTTTTAATATAAATATCAGGAGGTTGGTCCCTTTTGAATCCTTGCATCGTAACCAAAAGTGCAATTCTGTGTTCACTTAATAGCCTTATTTGATGGGCACTGGTCCATCAAATCAGCATTTAGTGTTCACTATGATATGAGAAATATATTGCTAGTTTCCCTTTCTGAGTATAAGTGAGTAGGCAGCATTTAATTAAAATCAACAGAAACATTACTCAAAGCATGATGTATAATAAACATTTTAAGGAATCCTGTATAAAAGCAGATTTCACATTAACTCGGCAGGTTTTTGGATGGCTGTGTAACTAACCAGGGGAGCAGCAGAGTAATACGCACATTATTAAATGGGATGTTCGCAGACTGAGGATCAAGTGCTCATTAATGGTCCTGCTTCCAGATAAGAACGAACAAAGAGAAACACCGTTAACATCTGGTTATTAAAAGTCACCTTCTGGACAAGACATTTCGCAGTGATCATGCCAGAAGATAAGAGACCAACAACCTATTCGGAAAGCAAAGACTAGTTTGCTCTTTAGGATAGCCTTTTATACACTCCAAGTATTTTTACCGCTTCTTCTGAAAGGCTATTCTATGCACTTACTGCCCTTTCTAGATCATGGATAGATTATTTATATAGCGCCAACAAATTCTGCAGCGCTTTACAATGGGTGGACGAACAGACATGTAGTTGTAACCAGACAAGTTGGACACACAGGAACAGAGGAGTTGAGGGCCCTGCTCAATGAGCTTACATGATAGAGGGAGTGGGGTAAAGGGACACAAAGGGTAAGGATAGAATTAGACTAATGACAGTTGCGCAAGAGGAATCAGTCGGGAGCTATTAACAGTTTAATTGATACGCTTTTATGAAGAAGTGGGTTTTTTATGATTTTTTGAAGGAGTGGAGACTGGGTGAGCATATAACGGAGGAGGGAAGTGAGTTCCACAGGAATGGTGCAGCCCTCGAGAAATGTTGAAGGCGAGCATCAGAGGTGGGAGTACGGACAGAAGATAGACGTAAACCTTCAGCAGTTCCACTGCTGTTTTTACTGCTTCTGGTATATATTACCCTTACTGTAATATAGCTTTTACCGACAGGATTCTTGGCTTCTAGTTTTTCAACTCAACTTTTTATGCCAAATGATTTCTTTTTTTTTTTTTCATGTATTTATAGGTTTGAAATTTTGGCACAGACAAAGTATAGGATGTTAAAATCATTATAGAGCAAAAAAATACCTTGTGTCATCAAACACACTATTTTTGTTTTGAGATTTTAAGGCATTTACAAACTTTACAGTCAAAATATTTAAATAAACTTCTTTATTAAAAAAAAAAAAGGGAGTCCCTTTTTATATTTAGCAAAATTATTTTTTGGAAATAAAATGTGGAACACGTATTGGTTTTTACCATCTGTTTAAAATGACACACTTGTTTTTCATGAGATTGATTGAGTGAACAAGGAAACTGTGATAATGCACAAAGAGCCAAGAGATCATTTCTATTACAATGTTGTGATTTGTAATATCATTAAATGTAAATTTATTTTTCCAATCATTAATCTCAGGGCAGAACCTTCTCTGAGAGTTATTTGATAAATAGAATTAAAACCGATCCAAAATAAATATGTTTTACAATTTGGAGAGAAGAAAAAAAAATAAACTATCATTATATGATTTATAAGAACAAATATTATATCACACTTTTGGAACACTGTTGTACATAACAAGTAAATATTTGTTTATGCTTTTTTAGTGAACACTTTATAAAATACTAATATATATTATCATTGGTTAAAAATGTAAATCTCTATATTACTAGACAGGTCTACAAATTTCCCCAGTGGCCAGTGGATTAGTGGAAATTTTGAACCAAGGTTAAGATTCATACTGTATTATTTCTGCTGAAATATATTGTTTACATTATGTGCTCAGTGTATTTTAGAAAGTTGCAATTGCTAAATAAGCCAGGGATAAAATGTTAATGCTATTGGTTTGTTTCCTTGCTTATCAGTAAAAAGAAGCAATTAAAGGGATACTATAGGCACATAAATAACTTGACTTGCTCAATTCTACTTTACTTCACTTAATTCTCTGCTATTTAAAAGCTAAATCATTTTGTTTACGCAACCCTAGTCACACCTCCCTGCATGTGACTTACACAGCCTTTCTAAACACTTCCTGTAAAGAGAGATCTAATGTTTATGTGGCAAATTCCCCCTTTTTAGCTGAATTTGCCACAAGTTCTTGGAGGGGACTACTTGCCAGCCTTTTACCCTGTGACTATGGCTCCTGCAATAGACCTGGCTAAACTACTTCAAACAGGCTCTGTTCATGCAATAGAGATTATATGGTTCGTTTATCGAACAACCGCACAAACAGAGACTAACCTGGAGCTTGTTAACACCTATTAACAACTTGGAATGTTTCTCACCACAGTGTACCGATTGTTTGTCTGGGTGGCCGCGATTCCTATGAACAACCACAAGACGGCGGCCATCTTGTTAGCATGAACGCAGGCAGCGGTGTTTGGGCCTGAATCATGAAACTGAAATCGGATACAGAAACTCCCGAACACCGCTGAACTTCCATCCTTGCCTGCGTTTGTTTCTATTCAGCTTAGAAGGGCACTGTTCGGTGAGATCATTCGTCTAGATGAAGGGAACAAGCTCTATCGACTCCGTTCGGTAATTTGTTCATTTGCAAACTACCGAACTAGACCAGCCGCAAGCCCCGATTCTCTGGAACTGTTTTGTTTTCTGTTTTGGGCATGAAATCATGCATGCGGTTGGTTAAAAGAGACTTCCAGGAATTTCCTGAACCCCTGATCTGATCTGGGTGATTTTTGGATATGTTGTTCACCCAGATCAGGGCTATCAGGGGATGTGGGATATGGGGATATGTTCTATTTTGGGGTACTTATTGGACTTTATAAAAATATGTGTTTTTTTTCTGTCTGGGGATAATTAAGTTATTGTATTATCTGCCTTATTTGTATCACAGGCAGAGGGGAGGGATTGTGTACTGTATGTGGGAGTGTCGTTCATTGTTACGTTGGCTTGTATACTTTGTGTCCTGTGCCCAACAAGGTCCACCTGGGTGTCAACCTTGTTGGGAAACTTTTATAAAAGGCAGTGTGCCTCCATTAAACTGATATTCCAGCTTACACTCCAAAACTGTGTGTTGTCCAGTTATTGGAGGGAGAGAAGATTTACTTCTGTGTCTGCTGTTCCAGCTTGCAGGGGATTCAACGGAGAAAGTCCTTGTAAGGACAAGAGCTAATTTCTCATTCAGCTCCAGGGCCCTAGTAAAGGCATGGCGACTGTGGGCAGAAGTGCTGCGGTTTGTCCCCTGTTCCAGCTAGGAAGCGGTCCTTAGCGGAGGTAACCATTCGGGGTTCAGGGAGCTCCGCTACAGTTTACACTTGCTTTGTAAAGCAAGTTTTGAACATGAAACCATTTTGTTTTCATGCAGGCTTTGTGAGTCACAGTCAGGGGAGGTACCAACTTTGCTTCTCCTTCTACATCCCATTACATATTAGAAATTCTGAGCACAAATATACATATATATATATTACTAATTGTGGGCCCTCTTCTCCATCCTATTGTTCCTCTTTTCTTGGAGCTCCATATTGTTTGTGTGTGTGTGAGTGTATAGCAGAGCTCCAGAGCATAAATACTCCCAGTAATGAGTCTTTAAACTACAATAAATGAAAGCATCACTCTTTGTCCATTTGAAATCATGGGAAGCATGTTTGACTAGTGAAGGCCAGTGGGAGGAGAGCGGTAAGAGATGCTCTGCGGTAAATAAAGCAGAATGGTCTTATCTAAAGTTTGAATTTCTCATTTTCGAGCACAATATTTAAAACATTCTCCAGGCAGCTTTTTTTAGTTTGGTTATTTTTTTCTAAGATTTGATATTCAAGTTGAAGTCACACTGAATTCCAGACAATTCACACTAGTGAGTACCCCTGATTATTCTTTCAGATACAAAAACACAATCTGAATTTATTGTACTTCTGCCTCAAAGTCACTACGAAACTGTGCTCTACGAGATTTACCATTAATGCAAAGTCACAAAATGAAACAAGGTAAAAGAAAACTTGGAGACATAATTTGCGGGCTTAAATAGTAGCATTTATTTTCTTCATATGAGTTCACACTGTGTACAGGAAAGGAATAACGACAAATAGAAAACAAACTTAAATATATAACCTAGGCTGTTTATTTCACAGATCAAACTTCAACAGAAAAATATAAAATACACAAGTTAAAAAAAATAATCAGATAGTGTTTTTAAATATTTCCCTTTATATATTAACTTAGCAATTGTTTGACACACAATGTCATTGAAACGTTTACATCATTTGGTTGCCCTGAGGATGTGCCCTCTCTCCTTGCACTGGCTTTAGTTATATCTCACGACCCTCAAAAAGAGTGTTTGTAAAAATTCCATTAAGACCAGTCGCTTTATAACCATTTAAAAAAAATCTGTCTAGATTCTTGAACCGGGGGGATTGGGAGGGGGGAGAGTTTGAAGACCTTTTACCACCTCTGGATCCCAAGTCAACAGCTTGTTTTCTGTAGTTGGGTAATCAGCACCAAACTAAAGCCATTGACAGCAAATCAACGTGTGACATTGAGCGGAGGACAATAATACTGGGAAGGAATTATCTTGGCAAAGCTTACAAACTACGCATCAGCAACAAGCTGTAGTGAGCGGTATAGGATTAGAGTTCCTTCAGACAAGTAGACAAGTAGTAGGGGGTTTGAGCAGCGTTAAAATACAGTTTTGCATATAGAAACCAGCCAGGTACTGTGATGTATCTACTGCCCTCGATAGGCACTTAAGGAGTTACAGAGAGGTAATAAAACAGATGTTCCACATGAAATAAAAAACTAAAGCAGAATAATGAGCAGAAGAATTCCTTGGCTTGTAAAACGTTCAGGCAAGCAGCTCTCGTAGTTTGTGAAATGCGTATGTCATTTCTATATTTATACAATAATTTTAATATATTTCACATGTCATATTTGAAAAATATTCTTATAAATGTTTTACAAAGTATCACAATAACGAAATAAAACCAACAGGCCTAAATTTTATATTAATCCCACATTTTCTATGCCAAGTGATCACCAAAGCATCGCAAAGCAATGAGTAATGAGAATGCGCTGGATTTGACCAAATATTTCTCTCTTCACTTTTTGTTTAATTCATTTTGCTAATTTAAAAATCACAAATTGGATGGATTGCACTCTGTACTTATCGACAAGAAAATAATCCATAATTTAACATTTATAAAACAAAACATAATTCCTGCTATTTATTTTCAGTGCAGTGCAATTATTTGACAAGTTAGTGTAAAGGTACACTAGCAACCTCTTATTGACTAGACATTTCATAATATCAAAGGATTTGTCCAATCACTGATCCTTAAATGGTTAAAGATAATAAAAAAAAATATAAAATAAATAATTATTTTTTTGTGTGTGTGTGTGTGATTTGTAGGCAGAAGCATTAGCAAATATTGAGCATATCCCATAATATTACACAATTTGTTGTTTTTATGCACGTCACTGAATAACTAGCTTAAACACTGATACTTTCTGTGATACCATAGTAAACCAGCACACATCCTGTGATGCTATAAGAAAACTCTGCACATACTACAATAATACATTAGATCATCGTAGACCTGTAACCGGGAACTTTTAAGTGTTGTAAGTGAAACAATTTTAGCCATTTAAAAAAAAAAAAAAAATCTTAACAAAAGTATCTATTTTAACAAGAACACAAAATTTTGCCTAAAGAGAATGATACATCTATGCCCTAGGTAGGATAAGCATTAATAGAATCACAATATATAAAAAAAAATAACAAATCAAGGCACAGCACAAAAAAAGGCTTGGCAGGATATTAAAAAATATTTATATTAAAAGACATACAAATATTCAGAATTTTATGGGAATAAAAATACCCAAGGTGCATTGACAGCATAAACGCAAACAGCTCGTACTGTTTGCTACTTCATATATATTTATTTTAAATAAATGGCTATTGTAGTTACCAGAGGTAGGCTTAGTAAAATGGCTGAATATTATTAGCTACCAGCTAATTGTCATATCCATGTCTGATGGTCCTCCAGCGCAAGTGACTGAACCGTGCTCCACATATTTCAGAGAACGTAATTTAACTGCTCATTTTAGCATTATAGAAAATCTAAAATCTTAAGAATATACTGGGGGAGGGGGTGAGGCATGAAGGGGCTTTGATTCAAGTTGGATGGATCACATTTATTTTAAAGCATTATGTAGATTACACTTTAAAAAATATGCAAAAAAATATTAAATAAATGCAAGAAAAATTACTCATTTTAAAGGTAATGCAGATCCCCAGGATTTGCATATTTTACAGTGAGTAGTCAACAAGCCAGGATATGGCTCAGCCAATCCAGACACTCTGTTTGCATTCGTTAGGAATGCTGAACGTATCTCATAAATTGCTGAACTTAATTTAGGAATCACTGTGCAGCAGGGGATTATGGGAGTTGTAACTCACCGTGTATGGTACAGTAATTTCTATTGTAAACAGCTGATAGCTGAACTACAACTACCAAAGATTCCTGCCGCACAGCATCTCAAGATACGACGACTATGTGTCATTACATAATTTACATATATGTTATTGGAGTAAAAATTGATAAGCTTCAGTTGGGGAAGGAGAGGAGTTGCAGAATAAGTGGGGTTATGAATAAAAAGTATTTATTAAAATTAGTAAATGGAAATCACTGCCAGCATTAATTAATTTTACTCTAACCTACACACTGTTCCTAACGTAGCAGGGTGCCGGAGGGTCCCTTTAAATGCTGTTAAAGGGAGATATGCACATGGAACGTAAGTTTCAGCAGATAAAATCTTGTCTTCGATAATTGACAGAAACATCGCATGCAAAGGACTATATTCTGAAACTTAATTCCTGCGTAATATAGACCTCTCTCGAGGAACAGCAGCACGAATTTAACAGGTACAATTAAAAAAAGTGCAGGTTCAAATGAAAAGCCCCAGCGACAAATATATTTTGTCTTGGATATGAAGATAATCAATTGAAAAGTGGGTTTGGAATTCAAACACTGCACCGATCTTTAATGATGTCTTCTACCACTTCCTGCATGTTTGCGCTGAAAAAGTAAACAGTCATTTAATTAAAAGCCCACAATATATCTTTGGTTGCCACTTAGGGCAGTTAATCTATCATAACTTTGTGCTAACCTATTGGCAAGCTAGCAGTTAAAATTATTTAAAAAATTCTTGTCATTTGAATATGTCACAATTTTAGGTGGCCTCACTGCCATGTTTATGCGGCTGATATGGGAACCCAGCAATTGGTAGGCTGGATTCTGTATACTATAGTTCAAGGTTCTAAGCCGCAGGGTCATCAGTCATGGGTTCCACATAAGTGCCCCATCATGTGGAGAGCACAGAGCGAAAGTCGGATACATGATTGTTACATACGGCTGTCATGCAATAGCTCGAGTGCTCGAAGCAGCAGTGATAATAACAAGTTTATTGTCAGAGGCCGCGGATAGTCGTGCTCTCTCTCGCCAGAGGAAATGAGAGGAAAAAGGCACAGACTGTGGCGGTTTAAGTGAATTTCACAATGTTTCACCAATGCACTTTGCTACATGGCGGCAGACAGCTGAACCTTTCCTTTTGAGGCAAAAACCTGTTTCGCCACTTCCGCACAGTTGCTTTTTTCCCGCAGTTTCTCCTGCCACTTGCAGAGTTCATACTCATGAAGGATTTTTTGGGTGAGATACTTTTCCCGTTTGATTCTCGCTTTGACCTCTGATGGGACGTCAGGAATCAGCCAGGCAACAAAGAATTTCACAACAAAAACAACGTGCTACAAAATACAAAAAAAACACAAGAAAGACCGGTTACATTGAATATTTATACACGCGTCTTCAAAATATGCCAATACTACAAGTTAAAAGATATACAGGGGAGAAATTTCATTTTTATGTTTTTACTTTTTTCTCTTCCACATTAGAGAAAAATGTTCTGCTCTATCGAGAGGACTATGCACTAAACTAGATAATCTCCAAAATTCAAACTATTTATTTGATAATTCCAAAATACAGCAACTTTGGTGTAAATTGAAAAGTTTTGTCTAAAATAGTCCAATTGAAAAAAAAAATCATCAAATCAGCAATTTTGTGAATTTGGATACTTTGAATTCACTTTTAATACCGACAATTCACATTTTAGTGAATAACCCAGCCGAAATTAAAAGGGCTCTCGTGAACGAGGAACACAATTTCTGATCTAACAGACCCTACAACACCTTAAACTGCTTGGAATAAAAAAATGTTACATAGACATGGTTATTCGCCAAACACTGATTTTATTAAATTTTCTAATTTCTAAATTTAGGCTAAAATAGCCAAGCTATCACTATGACAAAGTAGGAGAAATTTTATAAAGAACAGTTTTTACCTCAATTTTGCAATTTATATTTTATTTTACTGCAAAATGTTTCAGCTATTTTTTGAACTTCCATTCCATTTTGGCTTAGATACCAATTCCTCAATCAATTTCTGACAACCCCCAGAAATAACTCAGAGATGTAATATTAAATGACAAATACTCTTACAGTTATGGCTATAGGGAAATCTAAACATGTATAACATAAACAACATAACATTCAGGGTTTTTAATACAGTCATTTTACTGCAAATAACTTAACAACATATTGATCAATATTTGCACATACAATTAGGATATCTACAAACCTCCATAATGATTATGAAAGCCATTTTTGCGGCAAGGATATGCCAGTACTGCATTGTGTGCAAATACTTTCTCCCGTGGTCAGGCGGATAGCGATAATCTCGGTATCTGTGAATGTAAATAGAAATAAATGTAAAGAGGGAAATTGAGGAAACTCAAAACACCATAATGACGTATGCTATGCAAATATACAGCACTATTATTTTTTTTTTTACTTTACTTGTCTCACCATTTCCTTTTGAAAGTTAAAGTCAAAATAGTAGTAAATAAGGTACAAGTGGATTTTGCAAAAAAAAAAAAAACATGCATTTTATACCATGCAAAAAAAATATATACCTAAAGGGTTACTCCAACCACCATGACCACTTCTGTTTTTTGGTGGTAGGAAAACACTGAACAGCTTGAAACACTGAAAACCAAAAGTTACTTTTAATTGTGTGTCGGGGACTAGTTGCTCCACCAGCACACATGACTTAAGCAGCCTAGAACTCTGTTCCGGACTGCCTAATGTCAATTCTATGGATAAATTAAGTCTGTGAGTCAGTGCGCACTGCACACAGGCGACAAACCTCCACTGCTTTCCCCTTAGCAGAGCCTGCAAGGGGAAGCCCGTATTTCCCCTCCCTCCCAAAATGATTGCAGTTCCCCCTCCTTCCTTTCCCATCTGATGTTTTAATGGAGCTTGAAGCACGTACATGCACTCTGAGTCAGTTGAATAGTCTAATCTATGAGAAGCCTTTAATTGGAGCTCCATGTGCCTCTAGTAAAGTTAGACGATTGAGGTACTTTTCTGGGGGGGGATTTAAAGAATAATGCCCAATAGGACATTATACAACAACAACAACAACAACAAAAGGTTGGAAAAACTCTTTAATTTGTAAATCTATGCTTTGAGTGATGGCTTAAATACAGCTACAGCTAAATGTTTATTGACCTAATCTTTCTTCTTGAATAAAAGGGAATCATGACGGAATATTTCCGTCATGTGTCCATAAGGGGTTAAGGAGTTCTAGGCAAATGTGGCAAATATCCCAAGATCTTTTTTTTTATTTTTTTATTAAAGCTTTCCAGAAATCTGGAACTGTAAAATACCAGCATTGGAAAGCAGTCTCTAAAATTCGGGATTTAATTTAAAATGTATCAAAGTCAGTTAGAGCCCCAAGTTGACTATGCTTAAATCTAAATACATGTTACAAGCATTTCACAAACCTGCAAGTGGTTATGTTCATTTCATTTTCTATCGGCATACTATCATTTGAAAAATCAACAACGTCGAAAAATGACAGGCTGCTGTTAATGTATCCCGACATGCGAGAATCCATGTTTTCCGTATAAGCGTAGAAATAGACCAATCGTGGAATCATGTCTGACGTAAAGGCAACAATAAACGCCTGGAATACAGAATGGAATTAATGAAAAAAAAGTTACACATGTATTTAAGAACTTAAACCAAGCACTAAATAGTTGATGGAGGTGACCTAAAAACCAACTTTGCCAAAATTTAAAGCAGACAAGCCCAAAATGGGAATACAGGTAAATTGGGGATTTTTTCAATGTCTGATATTTTAGTCCGAATTTTGCAAATGTTGCATTTCACCACGATTCATGGTTTACTGAAAAAAAAAAAAAAAAATATTTTGATTTAATTTTTTTTTTTTAGAATCAAAACATGTTTTTTTTTTAATTTTAATTAGCATTTACCATTAAAGGATTACTCCAAAAAAAGGACAGTGTTTTTATAACATGGTCACAGAGTAAACCTTGCTGTGGTGGTCCGCTCACCAATGCAAAAAAATTTAAACAAACAAACAAAAAAATAAAACACAACAACAACAAAAAACACAAACCTTACCTCCGTTCAAGTACTGGAGGCCAAGTTCTTCCTGCAGCCCAATCCTCATCTACTGACATCACTCCCTTTCACTGAAGGTTGAGGTATGTCAAGGAGGACATGAGCTGCATGGAGAGGGCCATGCTGCCATTGGCAATCTGGGGCCAGATTGAATGCCTAGCCAATGGTGACCCAATGATGCATATCTTGAAATGCCTAGCCAATGGTGACCCAATGATGCAACCAGAGGTAGCTTACACCTCCAGCAGCAGAGATGTTTGAAATTGTATGTGCAGCATTTCATAGCAAAACTCTGCGCATACAAACTCCAGGAACTATGAGTACTTCAAATCAGTAAAGTGGTTATGGTGCTTGACTTAACCCTTTAATAACATATGCAAAAATAAACATATTACAAAGTATTGTATTATAACAAGCAAAAAAAAAAAAAAAAAACAAGAGAAAAATATACCTGTAACTGAATATTTTGTTTCACGCATTTTTCTGACAATCTCCCAAAGGAATTGCTTATCATGGCTGCCATTTATTAATAAACATTTGAAATAGATTATAAGAAATATTTTATTGACACAACTCTACATATTGTTCATTTATCATGCACCAAGAAAGCCTTTCCCTTACTTACATTGGTTACCACGGACAGGACAGCCATCCCGTTTAAGATTTCTTGCCAGACGCCAATGCTATGAGCTTTGGAGGCTATTGGTCTTCTGAACTGTGTGGTCAGCTTCCATGAGTCCACGCGAATTTCCAGGATGTTGTTTAAAAGAGCAAGAAGTGGAGCCAGTGGAAAAGAAGCCACAAACAGTGTAATAAATCCAAACTGAATCACTAGAATAGAAGAACAGAGAGCCATTAATGGCACACACGGACAAGGGAAGCTCTTCATATATTTATACCAATATTTGCACTCACCCATTTCAAGATACTCATAGAAAAGTCCCAGAGGTCCAAAAGTCTGCAAATCATAGTCCTGCTCCCATCGGCTGTACAAATCTTCTGGGTTATTCCGGGCTTTTCTGCTTCCCCACCAATTTAAAATATATCTGAAAATAATACAATGCCTTAGATATCGTAACCCGAACAAAGCCAACATTTCCATAAATCAGAACATACCCGAAAAAAAGACAAGCACCCCAAAATAACTAGTTAGAAAAAAAAATAAAATCAGATTGTATGCAGGATATTACTCATACTTACGGGACAATTGCCTCTTGAATATTGCCCCAGATCTGCTTCCCAGCCATGACAATTGTGAGTTGGGTGGTGAGTTCAATAAGACAACCAGCTGGATCACACTATATGGGGTACACAATTGTTACATACCATTTATTCTTTTTTGTATAGGTAATTCTGTTATTCACCTACAGTATATTTAGATTTAATAATTTACTAAATATATAAGGAAGGAAAAAATGAGATTTACACTAAAAGTGAAAAATCCGTAAATAAATAAATAAATAAAATATAACAGGTAATATATGTAAAAAAAAAAAAAAAGAAAACATGAATTGCTTTTTCTCTTCTTTCATTCAATTACAACATGGAAGGATTTGGAGGAAGTTTCTGGAATATTTGAATATGTCGTAGATAAAACTAAGGGCATTAGAATCAGTCTGAGTGAATAACTGATTAGATCAATAACCCAAAACCCAAATCAGCTCTCACCTCTTCATTCCTCCAGACATTAAACATGTAGGTGTATTCCGCAGGGTAGCCAACAAACTTTCCCTTGAAGAAGGCCACATAGAAGCAAGATGAGTAATAATTAACAAACTGGAAGAGGAACATTTTCATAGTGAGTCGGTTTTCATATTCCAGATGAGTTCGGGGGATTTCTGTGAGGAAAAAAATAATAATTTTTGAAAAAAAATAAAAATAATTGACTTTACATAGCAGACTGCTTAAATGAGGTTATAATTCGCCCTCTGCTGGACAACAGAAAAAATACAGAAAAAAAAGTAAATTATTCTAACTATTCTAAACAATATAAACGATATAGAAACATAGGTGTATGTTACAATATTTTGAAGCAAAAAAAAAACAAAACATACAGCTCTGTGCACATAAACATACTTAGGGAAAAGTAGGGAAATCCCTCTTCTTTTGATGGTATACAATATTTATTTCTTTGACAATATGAAATAGAAAAAGGAATATATAGTGCAAACTGTAAAAAATACCAGGAATAAATGGTAAGAGCCAAACTCACATTTGACAGAGCCATTTCAGGCTCTACAGGTATCACTCAATGGGGCCTCACCAGGCCTCGGAAGATCTTCCATCAACAGAACAGTGATTCACCTACTGTTGGATCCTATAGATGCATTTTTATGTGCACAGAGGTTTAAGTGTATGTTTTTTTTTGTTTGTTTGTTTTAAATCATGCAGTAAGTCCGAGTCTACAGAATGCTCAGTGTACATGTTATACAGTCTGTACAATTTCTTGGAGTAATATTTTTCCTGGAGAGCATGTTGGATATAGCATTCGTATGCACAGCTGACCTTTTGGTGAATGCAACATACACCAGCATTACAAACTGTAATTAACAGGTACTGCTTGCTTCTAACAGACTTTCTGTGATGGTAGAAACAGATAATAAATCACATAAGAATGATGGCCACATCAAAAGTCATTGAAAATTTGCTGAAAAAAAAAATATCCATCATATTAGTTAAGGCTTACAAATGGTCTGATCGCAAAAGAAGGAGACTCATTATGAGTGTATTAAGAATCTTGTGCAGAAATATAAACATATACTCTACATCTGGGCTTTTTATAGACTTGTGCAAAGGTGTTCTGCTGAATAATTTTTCCCGAAATTGATATTTTTCTCAGGATGTCTGACACTTTTGTTATGGTTAGGTTCCGCCAAATATCGCCCATGGAAAAATATTCAGGGAAACATTTAGACAAAATAGGTAATCAGTGGTCTGCAAAATATAGACATAATATAAATATATACAGAATATCAATATTGGGTATATATTTTGCAGTACACGGACTGGCACCTTTTCCCACCATTTGGTTCACAGTTCTGAAGAGGAAAAATACTGCATATACTCGAGTATAAGTCGACCCGAATATAAGTCGAGGCCCCTAATTTTACCACAAAAAAATGGGGAACTTATTGACTCGAGTATAAGCCTAGGGTGGGAAATTCAGCAGCTACTAATAAATTTCTGAATAAAATTAGATCCCAATAAAATTACAATAATTGAATATTTATTTACAGTGTGTGTATATAATGAATGCAGTGTGTGTGTTTGTGTGTATTGTGTGTATATAATGAATGCAGTGTGTGTGTATATAATGCAGTGTGTGTTTGTATGAATGTAGTCTGTATGTAATGAATGCAGTGTGTGTATATAATGCAGTGTGTATATAATGCAGTGTGTGTGTATATAATGCAGTGTGTGTTTGTGTGTGTAAACTGGGTGAGGGGAGGGCATTTTTATTATTTAAATTTTTTAATTTTAATATTATTATATTTTAATATTTTTATTTTAATATTATTATTTTAATATTTTTTTTATTTTTTATTTTATTTTTTTGGGTCCCCCCTCCCTGCTTGTTGCCTGGCCAGGAAGGGGGGGGCTATGTGAATCCCTGGTGGTCCAGTGGATGGGCTGTGCAGTGGGGGGGCTGGCAGCAAGCTGTTACTTACCTTCCTGCAGCTCCTGTCAGCTCCCTTCTCCTCTGTGCAGCTCCCCTGTCAGCTCCAGTCTGCTCCCAGTGTAAACCTCGTGGTCTGTGTGCCGCGCGGAGCATTGCCACGGTAACCTGTGGCAACGCTCTGACGGCTGCGAGTGTCGCGAGATTTACACTGGGAGCAGAATGGAGCTGACGGGGAGCTGCACGGAGGAGAAGGGAGCTGACAGGAGCTGCAGGAGGGTAAGTAACAGCTTGCTGCCAGCCCCCAACAGGACCACCGGGCTTGCAATGAGCCCAGCGGTCCTGGTCTGTATTATGGCAATGTAAGTTGCCATAATACAGACATTGACTCGAGGATAAGCCGAGTCAAAAAAATGTGCCGAAAAACTCTGCTTATACTCCAGCATATACAGTAATAGAGGAAAAAAAATAATAATTGCAGTAGTAAAAAAATAAATATATAAAGAGTTTACTGAACAGCTGTTTGGCCCAAATTATAATGCACCAACAGACTTAAAACTAATGTCAAAATTTACCCATGTCTGTAATCCAAATTGCGACCCGCTCATATAAAAAGTTCAAAATCATGATAATAATGAAGTTCAGGCAGGATGCAGTGACGGATGTAGCAAGCTGTGGAGTTAAAAGGCTGCTGACCGGCCGGAGAGCATCGTTGTTTTCCATAATGCTGGCAAAGGCGGCGTAGACTGCGAGACGATATACTATAACTGCGATCATACTGGCTATAATCAGTGAAATCTGCAGCAAAAAAAACCCAGACATGTTAACATGTTATCATTTGTATGTGTTTTCTATTCATGCATCGTTCCAGTGTAATAGTGTTAACCTTGTAATATAGCTTTGTGAATGCAGGAATGTATTAAACGGTGACGCGTTTCACACACCCAGCGCTGGAATAAATGAACTTATTACATTATCTAAATCAGGTCTCAGGAGTGGGGGAGTTTAATGGCATGGGGTCAGAGGGGGAGGGGACCAGTCCACCCCGGGGTGCTCTGTCACGGAGGCTTCAGAGCGGGTGCAGAAGGAGATGCAGGTTTCACCCAGCTTCCTTGCACATCCTGTAGTTGTACTAGAGCCAGGATAAGATGCCATCCCAGCATCAGTACAGAGCTGCATGAACTGGGTGATCAGGACAGAGACTAATCTCCGCAGCTCCCTCCTGGACACCAGGGATGGTTGTTTGTGTATGATTCTGTCTGTATGTATACCAACGTGTGTGTCTGCGTACATGTGTGAAGGTATAAATGTAATTACATGTGAATGTGCAGGTGTGTGAAATGTCCCTATCAAAAGGGGGTGGGAGTTGCAGAGGAAGATATAATTATATTTTTTTCTTTATAGTTGGGACTAAACGAATGATCCCATAATATTCAGCTCATTGCCTTGTGTGTATATATCTATCGCCGTAGCTAGGAGGGGGTTTTGTGGGATGTAGCCCCGGATGTGGGACTCTTTAGTCTTGGTCACTACAGGTAGATGAGAGGGCAGTGTTTTTTATGTTTAGTTTTACAGCAGGCAGCAGCTTCATAAAGCAGGCATCTGATGTAAAAAGACAGATCACAGTACAGTGCTCCTCAAGGCTACTAAGGAGTAAGGGACTGTGCTGCACACCCATCTATTAGTTGGGTATTGTGGAGGGATGACATTAAAAACCTGGCTGTCCAGCATTAGATCCAGGAAGGCACAAAGAGTACGCTGAGGGTAGAGGGGGGCATAACAGAGAGGCGAGATAGGTCATGGCACCCCCACTCTCGTGTTGGGGCCAACGAGTTTTCCTTTAGACTCAAGTCCCATGTGTTTCTGGAACCTAGCAATGCTTTGTATATTTGTGTCTAAAGCACACAGCCAAAAACAGATCTGAAATTTTCTAAATTCAGCATGCTCTCTCCAATCTAGTATTTAACATTGTGCTATCATACATGTTTCTGCATGTAAAACAGTGTGTTCAACAAACCTTGACACAAGGTGGTAAAATATACATTCCACAACTTTCACCAGAAAATGGGGAGATTTACTATCGCAGCACAAGAAGGAGGGGATAATATGTTGCAGAAAATTGAATTATCCTCATCCAATACATTGTACATATTTCATGCTCACTGTATGAAATAGGTAAGTAGGCATACTGTTATAGTATGCACCCATAAGTGGGGCAGTAAATGATATTGCAATTTCTTAAAAAATTTGTTTAAACAAAGAAAAACTTCCAAAAAAAAATAAAAAATGAAAATGATCATTTTTAATTAGGGCTACGTTCTCTCTTTCCAATAAGAAATAATATCAATAGTTAATATTTTGTATTTATGTGCTGCGTTAATACATTTCCCTCTGTACATTTAGGGCCCAGTTTAAACTATAGCATTAGAACATCCTGTAAAGCATTTAATATCACACTGCAAAGAGTATTGCGCTTTCCTATAAAATAGTCCAATACTAATAAACAATGACTGCCTTACAGTTTGACATGGGTTGGGGGGGGAGGGGGAGGAGAGTGGTGGATTTGACATAAAAGATCACAGACACCAGAAAATACAGAGCATCTCTTATGTCCAGCAACTAAATGAAAGAACTATATTAAAAATAAAAGAATAATATGGAAGTAAGCACAGGGTTGTTCGCTAAACTAAGAATTCAAAGTGAAATTTAAATTTAAGGTCAAAATAGCTGGACTAGAAAAATTCTCTAAGTCAGCTATGTTTTCCGGTCTGGCATTAGTGGCATTGAAGCTGAAATTCACTTTGAATTCTCATTTTAGTACATAACGCTTTCAGAGTCACTTACAATAATGGACAAATTCCCCTCCCCACCAAAAATTAAATTTAAATATTGGACTCACCTCATCCCAAGTAACAATCTTCTCTTTGTAATGTAAAGAGTGTGATGTAACATTATAGATTGTGTTCTTATTATGAATGTAATATGAATTCTAGCAGAGAAATATGCAGAAACATGCTTTACTTTTATAACTTTGGTCCTTTTTGGCACTTACACTCCAACCTTTCTTTTTGTGAAGGGGTTATTATAAATGTCCTCATGGGCCCTGCTGTTTGCCTCCTTCCCCCTTCATCTTGTAGTAAAATATGTACAAAATAAAAAGAGATTTTTTTTACTCACCTGGAATCCAACGCCGGACGATGCTCCCAGCGCTGTCTTCCACACCTCTGATGTCAAAGTGCTCTGTGCGGTCCAATCACAGGTTTCTCATAGAGTGAGGCAAGGTAGGGCGGGAGTGGGAGGTAAAAAGATAAAAAGCAAACACTATTGGCCTTAAAGAGAGGCCGGAAGGGCTCAATGAATGGAGTTGGGATGTCATCATGGTTTCATTTCTCCTTTTCTCTGTACTGACTGCCAGGTGCATAGGGTGGAGCTTATAACTGACTGACAGGAAACTAAGTTCCTAAACAGAGCAGGGTGGAGTTTCACACCTCACAAATACAAGTTTATTATCCCTGACTTAAACATCCTTCCTTAACACTTCCTGTAAACAGTGATCTAATGTTTACACTTCCTTTATTGTAAATTCTGTTTAATTTAGAATTTCTTATCTCCTGCTCTGATAATAGCTTGCTAGACCCTGCAGAAGCCTTCTGTATGTAACTAAAGTTCAATTTACAGAGCAGGAGATAAATACTTTTAAAGTAAGTTACATCTGATCTAAATATTAAGCTATTTTTTTTCCATGCAGGTAGATTCAGATACATTCAAGGAAGGTGTGGCTAGAGCTGCATAAACAGAAACAATCATGATTTAACTCCTAAATGGCAGATAATTTAGCAGTGGGACTTCAGAGGCGTGATCTAAACACCAAAACAGCTTTATTAATCTTAAATTGTTTTGTTGACTATAGTGTCCCATTAACCCCTTAAGGACACAACCTCTGGGATAAAAGGGAATCATGATGGAATATTTCCGTCATGTGTCCTTAAGGGGTTAAATAAAGGAAAAAAGTTAATATATTGTGAAGAATCCTGAGAAAACTGTTTCCATTGAAGATGAATATTTCCGTAACATTACTAAATTTATAATACAGTGCGCTGTACATGGGCTGCAGTGAGGAGTACCCAAACTTCCAATAAACTGCTATCACAGGAACGCAAATCCTTTTTCTAACATGTCAGATCAATCTTTGTGCACACTGAAATAATTATGCAATTTCTTTTTATTTCATAGGATCGTAAGAGCTAAATAAAAAGTATTTTACAACCTTTCTTATATTCTACAAAGCTGCTTTTTTTAAATTAAAATTTTTTTAAAAAAAACTGAACATTTGTGCATTACATTCTTATTAATTGTAGCTAGTTAAAAAAAAAAATGTATTTGTGTTTTTTATCCCATGTTTAAACTGGGCGACCAAATATTTGCAAACACACAGATCAACCACAAATGCAAGAGACGATGCAGACAAGCTCCCAACACGACAAATAAAAACAAGAAAAGACAAATGTTAAGGACTTATTAGAAGAAGGTTTATGCTCACCCAGAATAACACCGTAGCTCCAGAGAAGCAGAACCTTGCAGCCTTGCTAGTAATGGGCAAATAAGGCTCCATCTCCTGAAACAGTGAAAAGCAAGCAAGGCCACAGTTCACCAGAAAGTAAGACACCAAGTCCCATCAAGAGAAACACATGGCACTGCCAAGCACTGAGTGAAAGTGAAAGCTCCATCGAACCCACCTGGCTCTTTACATATGGCAAATGTGCAGGGATACAAGCTACCACTAGAGGGGGCTGTAAGACAGTGTCTATCGTACACTATCCCATTTAAAAAAAAAAAATTAAAAAATTTTGTTTTCCCCTACAGGATGCATTGCCCAGCCACTTTGACATCTGATTTGGTGGAATAATAAATGTTTGATCATAAATGAACAATTTACGTGGTGGACTATTCGTGGCA
This sequence comes from Pelobates cultripes, assembly GCA_933207985.1. Classification (NCBI taxonomy): domain Eukaryota; kingdom Metazoa; phylum Chordata; class Amphibia; order Anura; family Pelobatidae; genus Pelobates; species Pelobates cultripes. The sequence continues at coordinate 93,296,152 of OW240923.1, read as the reverse complement.
AGTCAGGACAATCTGAAAGTATTGTTATTTAAGTATTTCCACTATAAACATTCCATATACATTAAAATGGATGTTACCGAAAGGAAACAAACTACTAACCATTATGTTATGAGTGGTTAATAAAGCTCTTATACGCATTTATTACCACAAAAACAGAGTCTAGCATTTATTTATCTTTTTAGAAATGATACATTATAAGGACAGTAAGTATATTTATAATATATTTTATACTCTTTTACTTATGGGTAGGTAACAGGTAAATAATGCTTCTCCTTTTTGGTTCCCTGAGAGTTACTGAAGCGTTTGGATTAATGGTAGGGTAGGATATGAGCCATTTCCCTTTATTTAACAAAAACAAAACCTTTCCTCATTGGGGGGCATAAACGGTTTGTCTTATTTTTATTTCCTAGGATTTTAAGAATGCTGAAATAAAAGTATATTTATATTAAATAATATTTTTAGTCAACTAATTGTCCTCACGTGGTTTTATTTTATTTTTGTTGGAGTGCCACTAGGAGTAGAGGAGGTTTGCCTTGTCCAAACGCATGGCTCTGAGATACTGGAATTGGTGTGTTAACCACTGAACTCTTTTGGGGTTTACTATTCGTGCCTTTGGCAAGTTCTACCATGTTTTGGATTCTGAAGGGAATTGACCCCTTTTGGGAGACTCTAAAGTACTGGCTAATAAATATCTATGCTATTTACCTTATTGTTTACAATTTAGACTCTCTTTATGCAGTTTAATATTTATACTACAGTCTGGGAAAACCAAAAACTGCATTCAAGGGATGTATAGAAGGTCAACAGGCTGTTGAGTCACGTTTTTTTCCTTTCTTTACATTTTGTAGACACAACCAAAGGCTTATATAAACCATAAAATGATCTACAAATATGATTTTTTTTAAATGGTTATCCTCTGATAACAGGTCCATTTTATAACCCATAAACCTATAATCGTACCCAAAAGAAATTGGTTTTCATAAAACGACCCAAAGTGAACTAGAGAAAGGGAAGGTTTGAGGAGCATTTCGTAATTTCACTCAGCATCAAGACTGTTATAAACACCCCAAAATCTGAGTTTGACCAAACAGTGAGGTTAATAGTGTTAGTTTTTATTTCTTCCAGCGATGATTTTCTTCGCTTTTCTTACCCAAAATACAATGGACATCCAGCACAAGAACAGTTTTCCAAAGAAATTTACAGCACTTCTCCTCATAACCATCTCTATTTCCTACAAATGTAGAAATGCTAATGTGTAATAAGAATCACATCATCGTGGAGTCCATGAGGAGAAAAAAAAAAAAAAAATACAAAAAAAATATATATAATAATTCGCCACATTCTCCATGTTACTCGGTATCTGGAAATGTAACATTCACATTATTTCCATTTATCTCAAAAACATATAACTAGAAAAACGAATTAAAAAGTGGAGGTTTATTCACTAAACCACTGAGAATTGATGAGAAAATTCTGTAACCAAAATAGTTGAACTGGAAAGATAATCTAGTAAGGAAAACAAATCCACCTCAAGTTTTGTAAAAAAAAAAAATTCACTTTGTCAACTTTTTCAAAATTTTTGGTTTAATGAATAAAATCTCACTAAATCTGCAGTTTCTAAAAATCAAAAGTTAGTGATTAGTTCCTCAAATAATAAAACGTTCAAAACAAAATGGCTATAAAAAGGCATATGAACAAGATCTGTCTATTGTCCCCATCAGGTACAGTAATTATATAAAGTTGACACAAGAATCAAACTAACGATGTACAGAACTCTTAACCTGCACATTCTTCTCTCACAGAGCAAACTACTTAACCCACTATGTTGCATAGTCCCCCCCCTGGAATAAATCACTAGGAGTGGATTCATTTAAATTTGAGGTGCCAGGTGTGACCGTACAACAAAATCGCCTAAAGTTGGACAATAACTCTGCATTGACATCTGCACATGAAACACGCAGCAATCAACTATCACTTCCATAAAAAAGGGGATTGGCAGAGAACCCCATTGATGGGGTCAAATGTATCACATGGATCCCAGTAAGGTGGGAATGCATGCTACATTGTAAATGGCTAAGAACTACATACAACCAATCAACACATAAATAAATACATTTAAAAATGGTGAGATTGGGGACATATAGGGAATACAAATTTTGTTACACAGAAGAAACCGTCTGAATGGCTAAATGGTTTGCTTCTGTTTTTGTTGAATTTTAAATACCTCTTGCCAGCCATGTTAACACCAATTAGTGGGATCTCAGACTGGCCAGTCCCTTAGATGGAATGAATGACTGTCCATTCCCAATTTTCCATAGAGTTATTAAAAAGGATTGGAAAACGGAACATGCTAACACTATTACTAGGTCTTCCTGAAAGATCTCTATACATTTGTTCTGGCAGATGAACTGAAAGAGCTAATCTGACCTTTTAAAAAGGGTGCTATATCACCACGGCCACTGGAGGGAGCCATCAAGTCACATGGGTAAACATTACCTGAGTAACAGGGTTCTTCCGTTTCTGAGTACATTTCACCTCGTATTCTGGTCTAAGCTGAAGTTGTTGTTGCTCCTCTTCAAAGTCAACCAGGTCCCATTCGTACTCCAGTCTGGCCTGCCTCCGTTTCCAAAACTCCAGGAACAGCGTAACTGTAAAGCACATCAACTTATACAAAGCTATATAGATCCTAGTGCAAGGACCAGAAGTTGCGCAGAACCAAGTGCAAGCACCAGAAGTTGTGCAGAACCTAGTGCAAGCAGCAGAAGTTGCGCAGAACCTAGTGCAAGCACCAGAAGTTGCGCAGAACCTAGTGCAAGCACCAGAAGTTGTGCAGAACCTAGTGCAAGCACCAGAAGTTGCGCAGAACCTAGTACAAGCACTAGACAATATGCAGATCTTAGAAGGTTAGTCACTAAGCAGAGAATTCAAAGTGAATTTCAAATTTAAGTCAAAATTAGCCAAAAAGGAAAGATTCTCAAAGTCAGTTATGCTTTCAATCTAACTACTATGGCATTTAATTTTAAGCTCTTTTAGAATTCTCACTTTAGTGAGAGCACCAGTAGTTGTGTAGATCCTAGTGCAAGCCCGGAAGTTAGACAGATGCAAGAAGCACTATTTTTGAGAGAAAGCACTTTTCTTATTAACTCATTAATGCTGGATAAAAGAAAAATAATACAACTTTTCACAAAATAGCGTTGCTGCTGTTGATCTAAAACCGTCAGTGAACAGATACGACGACTGTCTTGTTTTGTTTATTTTCCTAATATTATGTGCCTTTACATTATGTTGGTGTAGGATTTCTTGACAGTACCCAGATATATGAAAGTAAATTTGTGATATTATGCAGGCAAGAGGAGGAATTACAAATTAATTTCTGAACGCAATCATTGTGGTTATTACGTTTTATAATTCATTTTTTTACTGGAAACTCTTTCTCCAATCACCAAACACTGCTAGATATGATTCCCCATCACACTGCACATTTTTATATTGCATCATAATGAAGCAGTGTCAAATGTACATAAAAAAAATATAATAAACTCTGGTTTGCTGGACAGGGTTTTAACGACTTGCTGGTCACAAGGAGACCTTGTGGGAGGATCGCATACAGCAAGGACCGTGTGAGAGAAACCACTTGTGGCTCTGTTAGCAGCCACTAGAACCTACCTCCAGCATAAACTCATACACTGGCCACAGATTAGCAGCCTAGTGGTCAACGACCTAACTAATGCTTTGTGGATTTGAATACTGCATTCCAAATAGTCCGAAAGCTCTGGAAGTCATTATGTATGGTTGTTGTGGCTTTTTACTTTATTATAATTATTGTAAAAACAAAAAATGACAAACTCTTCTCTTCAGAGTAAAGAATACCACTGTAATTAATGGTAAGGTACAGGGCAGCTGGCCAAGGTGCCGATGAAACCCTGCCAATGGCTATTTTATAATATAAGATAATCTATTTTAGGAGCTTTGATTTAAAGCAATGTTGTGCTTTGAAGCTGTGTATTCCAATGGAATTTAACTTGGCATAAGACCACAACTTGAGAAAGGGGTCACCACAAACACATGGGGCCACTATTGCTGGTGAAAGTATATACACACCCTCTCAGATTTCAAAGGTTTCCTTACAGATCCAACCACCTAACCATATATCAAGTTGTAAATATAGTCAACTACTTACCCCATATTCCCATAAATATTGCAAAGAAAAGCGTGGCCACGTTGTCAAACATATGGGAATACTGCATGAAGCAGAGAAAGTGGTTAGAATGAATACCATCACAAATGACAAAACAAAGGCTCTCTAATGAGGAGACCTACCCGTGACGGTTCACACGTGGTGTTTAACTTCCAGAATTCACATGTCTTGTCACAAAGTGGACACATGATGATCTGCCCTCCAATGTCAGGGCTACAAATCTCCTTACTGAAGAAAAAATATGTGATAAGGTTCTAAAGGATACAATCGGCATAATGGTGACATTTCCAGAAGTGCAAAAAAGGAACAATTAGTCTGGGGTTGGTCAAAGGAGAAAAGACTAAAGCAAAATAGGTAAAAACCAAATAAAAACAACAGCTCTTTAGATAAAGAAAAAAAAAGCATAGAAAGGCCTCAAGTTAACATTGTTGGATAAGTTTTCCAAATGATGTAAAATTCACTTTTAAAATTCTATATATCTCAATATATTAAAAAAAAAAAAAGCTTACCCAAAATATTAACTCTTTTAGAAAGCTTATCCAACATCAAATTAACGTCTAAGTAAGAAGAAACACTTTCCTGTTTCATCCTATCAGCATCCCTCTTGCTGGGTAATAGTGTATAATCTAGACGCCCATGAAAACAAATATTTGTCTAATATCTTGTATTCCAAAAAAGAAATCTCACCTGCCGAGATTATCGTCCATTGTAATCCAGCCATACAGGAAACAGAAAAAGCCAACAACCGCTGCATAAAACAGCATTTCCGTATAATATCCCAGCCAAGCAAAATAAATCCCAATCTTTTCACCATAGTATTTCCTGGACAAACGTAAAAAAAAGAAAAAAAGTAATTCCATAAATTAATGACGAAGAAAACATTTAAGATAAATGGTCTTGATCATACTAAAGAAATCAGTGGGGGTTCCAGGTAGGTTAAAAGAAAGCAAGAAAGAAATAGAGAAAACAAAAACAAAAAAAACATCTTCTACAAACCAACTGAGTAGTCTAGTCTATTCATGGCAAGTTGTAAGAAGGGGTGAAACCGTGAAAGAACTCTTTAGAACTTAGAAAAGGAGGAAGAATTGTGTGAACATCAAGGAAACTGGTGAATGAAGTTGGGATATGAGAAGGGCTTTCAATGGGCAAAAGACAAAGGATGCAGGAGAGAATTGGTTTAAAAGTAGACATTAATGGCCTCTGAGAGTCTGGTAGAGGACCCTGAATTTTGGGGAAGACTTTCACACTCACCGGATAAGATCTAGAGGTTGCTCCTTGTAAAATCTTGCAAATTTGGCCCACTGTGAGTACAAGGTGAATCTCTCACTGTGACACAGTTCTTCCTTTGCTTTCTTCCAATACTGACACTGTATAGACAATAAATACATTATATACAATAATTAGTGTCTATAAACACACACACACACACACACACACAAACACCGCATCCTCCACCCTCGCAGCCTCAATACTGGCACATCCCGGTCACTGCTGGAACTCTTCAATTGCTCTCCTTGACGCTCTCATTGTTTCGACCCTTGCCTTTTTCATCATTAACCCTAGCAATGCTTACCTTTTTAGACAATCATATACTCTTGCATACTGATTAACCCCATGTTTATAATCCTCCAAAGATCATAATTGAACTCAGAAACCCAGATATTCCGATGTAGAAATAACCCACTGATTTTAAGCTTTCATTAGAAAAGAAGATTGTCATTCGTAACTTTAATGCCACATACATAAAGACGTACTGTTGAGCGATACATACATCATGAAGAGGGTAAGCTGAGGTGTATGTCCCGTTGTTTTGAAGTCTTTTAATGCCAAACTTTTTCTTTCCTTCCTCTGTTCCATATGGACAACGAGAGAGGATATAATACACCTACAAAACATTATAAAACACATGGAAAAACTGGGAAGAACCTTGGCCTAATGATTAATGTATATTCTCAAAAAAATTATACAAGATGGTTTGAACAAGAAACCAGTATTTGAAGACTGGTTATTCTAATAGCTCTCAGGGCCAGATATCACATTAGGCATACTACACACGTCTACAGGAGCCTGACCACTAGGGGTGCCTGTTCCCAGCACTTACAATGTGCCTTTTCAAGCTTAAATAGTATGGTGGAGCAACAAGTACCAAATGCTTTGGTCTGTGTACCATGTAGTCCAAATAGAGCTGCAGGAGTGATTCTAGAGGGTGTAAAACTCAGTGCGGTCTAAGCTTCTCCAGCGTCTTAGTGTGAAGCTGGACAGTAAGTGGAAGGGATCACTGCCCATCTGCCCACTAACACACTCTCATACATGAAATGCCTTGCAGGAGGAGCAGGGAAACAAAGATGCACACTGTATAACAACTCCTGCAACTCTAATAGAAACATAGAAACATAGAATGTGACGGAAGATAAGAACCATTCGGCCCATCTAGTCTGCCCAATTTTCTAAATACTTTCATTAGTCCCTGGCCTTATCTTATAGTTAGGATAGCCTTATTCCCATCCCACGCATGCTTAAATTCCTAATATCAATCTGACTGGACTACATAAGACATAGGAGGTGAGAACTTTGCAAATATACCCTTTAAACTCCAGCAGTCAAACCCTAGACCTGAAATTAGACAATTTACCTTAATCATATGTTTAACTCCTCTTAAAAACTAAACCTCATGTACCCAGATGCTAAATTTAACCCAATTCTAACCCTAAAGGTAATAATACAAAACAGCTTTTATACCACAACTTCAACCCCCTCAAGCAGTGGGTACCTTTTGTGCCTACAGGCAACTGACATGTAAATCTGACATATAAACCCTGCTAGCTCCCCTGATCTTATAGCACCTTCTACGTACAATGCGGTTGCGGGTGGCTGGTGAGAAGAAGGTATTCTGGTCATTGATAAGAAAAAGTTCCTGCTTTTGTTTGCTGAAGGCAGCGGTGAAGTAATCTGGTTCGGGGTACATGACATGATTGGGAAGTTTAAAAGGCTTAAGTAAGCAGTCCAGAGGATTTTCTCTCGGCGGATCAATGTCGTTCTCCTTGATGGGAACTTTGATGCCAAGAACTTCAGCGTACGTGGACAAAACATCCCATGGAGCATGAATCTTAATAAAATAGATCTTCCCACTTTCAGATTCCTGAAAGACAACCCATATTCATTACAGGTCTGGCAATCACTGGTAGGTCAGAAGGAAATTGGACAATCTTATCTGGAAACAGGGGTTTCACATCACTTTTAGAAAAAGCATGGCATGTTAAATAAGCAGACTGATAATTGTGCTAAATTGGTTGATTTGACTAGAGTTACTCTGTAGAATATTCAATTCTTTGCTTTTAACTTCATGCACTTTCTATGACCCATGCAGCCACCAGAGAGCACTGTATGAGGAATCCTTGGCTCAATATAGCAAACTGAATGTTGTCAATTAACTAGCGGTAATAGACATTCAAGTATCATTGTCAAAACTTGATACTTCATGGAGGAGTTACAGCTGTAAACAAATTTGGAGAGGCCATAAAGGGACACTATAGTCACCAGAACAACTACAGCTTATTGCATTTGTTCTGGTGTGTAGAGTCATTCCCTTCAGACTTTTTGCTGTAAACACTGTATTTTCAGAGAAAATTCAGTGTTTAAATTAGAGCCTAGTGATAACTCCACTGGCCACTCCTAAGATGGTTACTAAAGGTGCTTCCTTGCACAGTGCTGCAGAGTAAGCAGCACTGCCATTCAGTGTCTCCACCCCCGCATGCAGACACTGAACTTTCCTCATAGAGATGCATTGATTCAATGAATCTCTATGAGGAGATGCTGATTGACCAGGGTTGTGTTTGGCTTGTGCCGGCTCTGCCCCTGATCTGCCTCCTTGACAGTCTCAGCCAATCCTATGGGGAAGCACTGTGATTGGCTCAGACCACCACTTCTGATGTCAGCAGACATGGGCAGTTCACAGGCAAACATGGGCAGAGCCAGGAGCTGCAGACTTGAATGCAAGTAAGATTTTACTATATTAAGGGAGGCAAGAGGGAGCCAGGGGAGATAGATGGTTGTTTTAACACTATAGGGTCAGGAATACATGTTTGTGTTCCTGACCCTATAGTGCGCCTTTAAAATAAATAAAAAATGTCCATATTCTTAACCTATTTACGGTCAGTCAGTAGTACCAAATGCTAAGACAAGAAATGACTGCTGTGGGACAAAGGACAGTGCAATCAGAGCCACAAAAGTGGGAGAGCTATATATAAGATTGGGAGGGTGATGGGGGGGGGACTTGGCACCCCTAAATATTTACATTTGCCGTGGAGAAAGTCAGCATTCCTTACTTTTTTGTCTTCAGTCTCTAATTCCAGTCCAGTTTTTATTAAATTCGACTCAAATTCTTTCCTTCTTTCCTGGGAGAAAAGAGAGAAGATTCAATTCACAGAAAGACATAGTGTGATGTAGAAGAACAGGCAATCCCCAGTGTATTTACTGAGAGCAGGTACTACGTATCCAGGCTACGACTCATATTGGATTTTCTGCCATTTTAAAAACCTGACCTTATAAAGAGTGAAATATGACCAATCCCTTTACACAGAGTCTCCATATAAAGATTAGGATTTACTTTTGGAAATTATTTCTTTTATTTTCTGAGTTGTCTACATAATCTTAGAACACTGAGACAGTTCACAGCCATGTTTAAGTAGCGGGCTGCCACACCGAGATAGTATGCACTCTCTCAGAGCGAAGGCACATCTTCAACACTGCAAATGGAGAAAGAGGGGCACTTTAATTTTAGGGGTGTGGCTGTTCTGAGAAATTATAAGTGATTTACTAATACTTTTTGCAACTAAAATGTAATTTACAACAAGAACATTACTGTGAGTATTATTTCTGCAGAGCTCGGCTATACACTCAGACACAACAATACAGAGCTTCTAGAAATGAAGGACATTAGGATAGACAAGATGAACAGAGGGATTTAGGCCCAAAATAGGGACGGTCCCTTCTAAGTAGGGACACTAGGGAGGTATGCTAGTAGCTGCCACTGTGGGACAGTCTGCGCTATAGGTGGTCACACTGGGACAGTCCACACGCACTCTCTGAGCTCCAGACAGTCACATTAAAACAGGAGGTCACACTGGGACAATCCACAATCAGGGGAATGCACAAATAAAAAAAAATAAAAAAAAAATATGGGTATCTTCTCCAATCCTTATAGTCCGGTAAACATCTCACTGTTTAAATTGATACACAAGTTTGTTAATATAAGTTTTCTTTAATATAAAACCCATTCGTTTCCAGAATTGTTGTTGTAAGAACACACAGGGTTATTCACTGAAATGAGAATTTTAAGTCAACTATGCTGCCAATTCAGTTACTTAGGCCTCGTTGAAATCACTTTGAATTCTCACTTTAGCGAATAACGGAGTTAATTATACATTTTTATCATCTAGCGTCTAACACCGGAAAGTGTATTATTCTTACAATCATTTATCAAACAGCTGCAGAAGCAAGGAAGGGGTCATCTTTTCCTGTAAATACACAAGCTGAAAATAGCCTGAATTCTGCACACTCATATACTACAGGTCCGCACAACAAAAGGAACACAATAACAACACAACCCTTACCACTTATTCAATAATCCATGAAAACTATGAGGTTTTAAAATTAGATCGTGGGGGGGGAGGGGGCAGGGGGATTGGAGAGCGAGAGGGTGTGTGTGTATATATGTGTGGGTGGTGGATGACAGAAAGAAAGACAGACAGACAGATTAAGTAAAAGATAACAGACGAATGACAGTGACAGTGAGAAAGAAAGACAGACAGAAAAAGAAAGTCAGGCAGAGAAAGCGTGACTGAAATAAACACAGACATATCTACATTAATCCCTAACTTTGCTACACACATGTTCTAAAGCTGAATGTATTTTCTGCTATCGGTGAATAGTCAGGTGGGCACGACTCCACGGAGCATTTGATCGAATACAGAACAGAGAGCTCTGCACAGTTACAGACTCTTTATTTGTGCACACATCGTCTGCTTCAGTCAGAAAAGCAAAACAAAGCCATTACCAGAATTGGCAAAATATTCTAGAAGGAAATCAAGCTTTAAGAAAAATGCAGGAATCCCATTATTTGTAGCATAACCATTTACCAATGAGTAGAATTGTGTGGCCGCATTGCCTGCTACTTTAAAGTCTATCCAGGGGATAACTCCAGGACAGACAGGAAGAAACCAAGAGCTATGGGTGGGATTATTTGAAGACCTCCAATAAAGTAATAATAATTACTAAATATAACAATAAGATGAACAGAGGCACATATTTATTAAGGTTTAACTTTATTAATTCTGGGGCAAATTGTAACAAACTGTAACATGTAGCAGGGCATTTTATTGGTTTAAATGGCAATTTGCATCTGATTAATAATTTTAGAATTGTGCCTGGTTTGCTAAATATAGATTAATGTCTATGATCTTACTAAAATTATTCTTCGATCTCTGCAATAAAAAGGAACTGAATGTGGTGTACAAGTTTGTACGTTAAAAAGAAAATGTTTCCTGCAGTTGTATATAAATGTTTAACGCCCTCGCTCCACTCAGGGGAAACGCCCTGCAATCCGTCCTGGCTGGAACCCAAAACACACGGTCAGGAAAATCTGCCTCCGTGCCAGCACAAGCCAGACACTAGTTAGCTGCAAATTATTCAGAAACTACTTTTCCTTTCATTTTAACAGTCATCTCCATTTATTTAAACCTTGTAAAATGTGGATCATTATCAAAAGTGATATTTTAATAAGGGTATTGCAATGTTGTAATGTCCATATCCCTTTAGTATAAAATGTATTGGGGATTTAGTTAATTGCCCCCTCCAAGGTGAGTTGATGTGTTCCCAGAGTATTCTACATAAAGCAGTTAAAGGGTTACTCAAACACATTATTGGAGTAACTGTATTTGTGCTTTATTTAGGTCCCTCCTTATCTTCCGGTAAAAAAAAAAAAAAAAAATGTATTAAACTAATTAAAAAACAAACAAACAAACAAACAAAAAAACTTTCATTAAATCCAGCGCCGGGCCGAGTTTTCCCGGTTCTCTTTCACACCTCTACTGACGTGGCGACACATCTTTTGCCCAATCAAATGCACCTCATAGAAAAGCATTCATTGGTCATGGGTGCATGCGCAGAGGGCAATTGCAATTGCATTCATTTCAGAGCTAAAGACAAGAGGGAGGTGAAGGAGGGGGCTAACACATAGGAGGATGTGAGGGGTGAGAATATCACAGAAAATGAAGGGAGAAAAAGTACAATGCAATGGATCTATTGGAAGGGAGGGAGGGATAAATATGGCAGAACACAAGGTCCATAAGCTTTGATTGCAGACACCCTCACGGCACTGCTTGCCAGTGAAGAATCATACTATGACTACGTCTGCTGCCAGCATGCAGTGCTCACAGACGACAAACATAAAATATACACAGAATTGACATTTGGCAGTTTGGAACTGGGTTATGGGCTGCTAAAGTCACGTGTGCCAGTGGTGTAACCAGCCCCTGGAACACAAGTGCAAATAAATCTGGATGTGTAGCATTTCCAAGCAGAAACACTGCACAGCGACAGATTCCTTCCTCCATGACCACGTCGAAAAGTAGAAGTGGTCATGGTGCTTGGAGTAACCATTTACGTTGTAATGCCCATATCCCTTTAGTATAAAAGATATTGTGGTTTTAGTTAAAGGACCACTATAGTGCCAGGAAAACATACTTGTTTTCCTGGCACTATAGTGCCTTGAGGGTGCCCCCACCCTCAGGGACCCCCTCCCGCCGGGCTGGATGGTGTAAATTGATTTAAAGTTGTACACACCACACACAACTGCTGCACTTTTTTCCTGAAATACTTGATTTTATTTTAGTTTATTTTTGGCATTATCATATTTAATTTTTACATAATTTGATTGGCGATATCACGCAACAGCCATTTTAGGTGGATTTACACCAACTTTAGGTTGCCATTTTCATTGTTGCACTCTCTCAGACAGGTCTTTGGTGAACTCCTGTCCTTATCCAGTTTTGAGCAATTCATCGAAAGTCAGACTCCCTCATCCCTGTGTGTTGCAATAGGCATTATACCAGACAAATATATTCTCACTATTCATTATTTGTTTAGGAAGAAAATAGCAAACAGCGCCTGGTGCACCAATCTCCAAACCTCCTCCTCCACACAGACAGATATTCATGTAATCGTATTCTGTGCCAGAGACAAACTATTGTATTTTTGTATGTTCTTTACAGAAGAGGTTAAATTGAACAGATTTCTGTGTAATGCATCTGATTCTGAACTGGCAGCCAGCCTGTCTGCCAAGAATCCCATCAAACAAGTATAATACCAGCTGCATTGAGAAGCATATCTCCTGTGATAAATCGTAAATCACATTTCACATCTTATCTGTGTTACTTATCTAGAACATTCCAGAATGTTCCACAATGTTTAACAGGAGGGAGAACAAAAACCACACCACACACCTGGATTGCACACGCACACACCCAAACATTGAAAGAGCAAAGAAAGGTCCTTCAAGGACTAGGTAGCCAGCCAGCCACCTGTTTCGCTCTAAGAGGTTTTATTGAGCTTTTGTTGCAGACTATGCAATGTGGCCTTGGGTCGGTTCTTTCTACAAATAAATAATTTAGCGAGACAAAAACCCTGAGGATGTGATAGAAGAATCACAATAACCAGAAGTGTATTACCAAAATTACCAAATGCAAAAACAGTATGGCAGGAAGATCTCAGTGTATGAAGAATACACCAGCAGCATCAAAATGTGCCCACACCAAGTTAGAGCCACTCGGAGACCAAGAGTGGAACAATGTCATCTAAGGTAAGTTTAAACAAACTCACTAGGAAACATTAAAGAATCAATATGCTTAACATAAGTAAGGATACAGGGAATTATCAAGGACTAGGTAGCCAGCCAGCCACCCGTTTCGCTCTAAGAGGTTTTATTGAGCTTTTGTTGCAGACTATGCAATGTGGCCTTGGGTCGGTTCTTTCTACAAATAAATAATTTAGCGAGACAAAAACCCTGAGGATGTGATAGAAGAATCACAATAACCAGAAGTGTATTACCAAAAGTACCAAATGCAAAAACAGTATGGCAGGAAGATCTCAGTGTATGAAGAATACACAGGCAGCATCAAAATGTGCCCACACCAAGTTAGAGCCACTTGGAGACCAAGAGTGGAACAATGTCATCTAAGGTAAGTTTAAACAAACTCACTAGGAAACATTAAAGAATCAATATGCTTAACATAAGTAAGGATACAGGGAATTATATCTGCAACAAAAAAAGGAGTCAGCTCTGAAAGAGTTATCTTAGCTGCAATGATGGAGCATACCATCTGTGAAAGGGTTACCTTATCTGCAATGATGGGGCGCATACCATCTGTGAAAGGGTTACCTTATCTGCAATGATGGGGCGCATACCATCTGTGAAAGGGTTACCTTGTCTGCAATGATGGGGCGCATACCATCTGTGAAAGGGTTACCTTATCTGCAATGATGGGGCGCATACCATCTGTGAAAGGGTTACCTTATCTGCAATGATGGGGCGCATACCATCTGTGAAAGGGTTACCTTATCTGCAATGATGGGGCGCATACCATCTGTGAAAGGGTTACCTTATCTGCAATGATGGGGCGCATACCATCTGTGAAAGGGTTACCTTATCTGCAATGATGGGGCGCATACCATCTGTGAAAGGGTTACCTTAGCTGCAATGATGGGGCGCATACCATCTGTGAAAGGGTTACCTTATCTGCAATGATGGAGCATACCATCTGTGAAGGGGTTACCTTATCTGAAATGATGGGGAGAATACCATCTGTGAAAGGGTTACCTTAGCTGCAATGATGGGGCGCATACCATCTGTGAAAGGGTTACCTTATCTGCAATGATGGGGAGCATACCATCTGTGAAAGGGTTACCTTAGCTGCAATGATGGGGCACATACCATCTGTGAAAGTGTTACCTTAGCTGCAATGATGGGACATACCATATTAAAGGATTACCTTAGCTGCAATGGGGCAACATTGCAGCACAGAACCTTTAAGAGCTGAAATCAAGAAACCTGGACGTGGACAGCAGAAAATATTTGTTTTGAGTAAATCACTGTGTCTGAAAATAAAAAATGTTGGGTGTGGCTGAATTTCATGGTAATCAAACAAATCAGACAAGCCAATATGGTGCGAAAATGGGGAAATAGCGTGTACAACAAAATAAATAAATGACCCGGTATGTATTTAAGTGAGAATTCAAAGAGAATTTCACATATCAGGCCAAAGTATCTGAATTGGAAGCATTGCTGACCTAGAGTTATTTTAGATTTAATTCAGCTATTTTGACCTTAAATTTTAAATTCACTTTGATTTCACACTTTAGTGAATTATCCTGATAATATAAATATTATGCATGTATTTTGCAGGACGCGGATAGGCACATCCTTGACAGAAACAAATTGCAAGACAAAGTATTCTCACCGCTTTCTTCTTATCTGTTTCTTTATTTGGGTCATCTGTGTAAGACAGGACAAAATCTATTCTCCGAAGGCCATCCCTGAAGAAGACGGAATCCTTGCTTTGGTGGTGTTTGTCTATCTGTGGAAATAAAATTTTAGGAGTAGTTTTCCCAAAGCTATTTTCACAGTTCAGGAGATCCTAAAGCAGATAATGTGGCACATTTAATGAACGGTGAAGGACTAGGTCACTACCTACTTTATTAATAAACTTTGGAAAAAAAACAAAACACAACCTATGAATCAAAGTAAACCCCTATTTACTCATGTCATATGTATTAACCATCCCTCTGTCCTTTACTTACTCCTCTGTTATCATAAGACCCTGCTAAATCCTTTCGCCCCCTAGAAGCTCCTCCAAAACCCAAATGTTCAAACAGGTTTCTCCAATCCTCCCTGCCCACCATAGATGTCTCCATCTTACGCGTTTCCAGAATGTACTACTCTCCCCAGACCTCTACAAATCCCCTTGTCTACCATAAGCATGTCCAGAACCACTTGTCTACCTCAGACCACTCCATGTCCTAAGCCACCCTACATATCTCCAGCTCCTGTTGACAAACTCAGATCTTTCCAAGACCATATCTCCCAACTGAGACTTCCATAGCTTTCCCTGCCCATATCAGACATTTCCGACATTCCCCTGCCTACCCTCATATCTCCTGATCCTGCTACAGTTTTCATTGTACAGATATATATTGTAATGTTATGTAGCTCGCCAGAAAATATTTTGGCCTAACACAAGTACAACACATATACGTACAAAAAGAAAAAGGTGGAATTGTATTTATCCACAATGGAGCACATAGCTTTACAAACAGGCACCTCTGTTACTTATTTGGCTGTTATGCAAACAGTGCCAGATACATAAAGGCGGAGGGAACAAAGTATCTGCTCATATTACATTCCACTTTGGCGCAGTTAACAGCAGTGAAAGCCCAACGAAGGGAAACACATGGCCTAGATGTCAGTGAAAGATTTGGAGAGAAGACATAGTTTTATACAATGTTAACAGGAAGGTGTAGATACACATGCCAATGTGTGACCATTTTAAAAACTGTCATTTCTAATATCCTACAGCCTCACAAAATGGAGTCCATCAAAAAAATGTAATCTCAGTATGTAAAATAAATTTTAAAAAAATATTACAAGAAAATAAACAAGACGAATAAGTTAAACTTGTACACACAGCAAATATTAAAATATAAAGATGTTAATTTTGTGTTAAATGGTTAAATCCACAAAAGTTTTAGATGTCGCCATTCCTTTGCTCAGATACTGACTGCTTTTCGTTTGTTATTATAGCTTACACATTTTTCACAGTTTAGTAGAGAAAGCCCAATTCATTAATTATTAAGAGTTATACAGGGTTTTATTGGCATGAATACATTTTTGGAATTACCCTTGCCTGCTAAATAAATACATGACCTGCCTTCTCTCTGCTAAAAATAAAAACTCCCATTTCTCGCCTACGTCTCCAATTATTCGACACCCTGTCTTCCACAACCTCTGTTTAAGTCCCTCATCCACCCACAGTGAGCAATTTAACCCTCTGCTGCCTGAAGGCTAACACAAGAGATCATGTTCCAATATAAAGATTTTGCAGTGACTGGACTGATTGAACATGTAAATGTTTGTGTTAAAGGGACACTATAGTCACCAAAGCAACTTTAGCTCAATGAAGTAGTTTGTGTGTATTGACCATGCTTCGGAAGTTTCACTGTTCAACTCTGCCATTTAAGATTAAATCACTTTTGTTTCTGTTTATGCAGCCCTAGTCATACCTCTTCTGGTTGTGACTGACACAGACTGCATGGAAACAGAATGGTTTCATTTTTAATCAAATGTATCTTACTTTGAAAGTTTGTATCTCCTGCTCGCTAAATTTACCTTTAATTACATACAGGAGGCTCCTGCAGGGTCTAGCAAGCTATTAACAGAGCAGGAGACAAGTCATTCTACATGAAACAGAATTTGCAATAAAGTGTAAACATTAGATGACTCTTTACAGGACGTTTTTAGGAAGTCTGTGCAAGTCACATGCAGGGAGGGACTGCTTCATTCAGCTAAAGTTGTGTTGGTGATTATAGTGTTCCTTTAAGCAAACTACTGAGTGTAGCTTTTTCCTTTCCTTCCGCCAACATCTCGTGTTTCAATTAATGGAGTAAAAATAAGGTTGTACATGAGGTCTTGACTCTTGTCCTCACTGCAGAAGATGAACAACCTGAGACTTTGCAGCAATTTCAGAAATGTAAAAATATATATATAAATATATATATATATATATATATATATTATAATTTTTTATTTTTTAATTGACTGTTTTTGGATATTTAGATTTGCATTACAACACAATGAGCATATCCCAGCCTAAAGTGCCTGTGTAAGAATGCACAATGTCCTTCAAAGCTCAGGGTTTGACAAATGCCTATGGGAGAGGTCATGTCTGGGGCCTATGGCAGCACCTTATCCTTAGTTGCTAATTTTAAACAACCAATCACATTGACTCGTCAGTGTGACAGACACCTGATTGCTATTAACTATAGGTTTGTCAGATCCACCATGCACTCCTGAATACGTCTCCTGATGATGGCCAGGGCCTTAAAAGTACTGCATTGTGTATAAAGCATTTGTATGCTGCAGGAGGGTAATCAGTTATTGCGGTACCAGAGTCCTTGTGTAATTGACTTAGACTGGAAGCATGCTGGTATAGCGGAAGACTTTTTGATACAAGCGGTGTTAAAATTGGCGCAAAGCAGTGGAGCACCACATTAAAATGCAGAAATGCCAATCCCTGGTTTACCATCAGCCGACGCTTCAGAAACAGGCGGTGTTTGTGCCATTTCCTTGTGACCTGCAATAGCTACAAAAATGCGCTCATGTCAGACTAAGGATAAACACACCACTTTCTACCAAGCGCAAGGAGACTATTGGAGGGTTTACAAACTCACTATAATGGAATTTACATTCCATTCTGAGATTCTGATAAAACGGAGAGCAGCGCAAGAACAGAGCGCACAAGATAAAGACAGAAACACGATATTTTATACTTCAATAACACATGGTTTGTTTAGTTACACCTGACTGGCTAGTGGGGCAAGCAGCAGCATGCAAACAAGATACATTATACATACGAGGAATGCACATGGTATCGGGAGTATGTGTCTAATAGTGAGGATCTAATATCCAACAGTCCATGCCAGCTATTCTGATACAGAGAAATGTGGTAATATCCAGGCCACACTGGATAATCTAATACAGAGAATGTGGTATTATACAGACCTACTCTCAATCGAATTCAGAGAATGTGGTATTATAGAGGCCATGCAGCTATTCTAATACAGAGGAATGTGGTAATATACAGGCCACACTAGATAACTAATACGGAGAATGTGGTGTTTTACAGATCATGTCAGCTATTCTACTACAGAGAATGTGGTATTATATAGGCCAAGCAGGATGTTCTAATATGGAGTACTGTATGTGTTATTACACAGGCCACATCAGATAAGCCAATACAGAGAATGTGGTATTATACAGGCCATGTCAGCTATTGTAATACAGAGAATGTGGTATTATACAGGCAATGTACTATTCTAGTACAGAGAAGGTGGCATTATACAGGCCATGTCAGCTATTCTAATACAGATAATGTGGTATTATATAGGGCTCAACGGATAATCTATTATAGAGAATGTGGTATTACACAAGCCAAGCAGGATGCTCTAATACAGAGAATGTGGTATTACACAGGCCACACCGGATAATCAAGTAACTCTGTATTAGATGTGGTATGATACAGGGCACGGCAGGTATTCTAATACAGAGGATGTGGTAGTCTAGAAGTGTGACAGGCTGGATGGGGCATCGACTATGAGGCTAGGAATCAAATGGTTGCCAATGACCAGAAATTGCACTAAATCCTGTCTGCTATAAATTGCAGATTTCCTGAAGCAATAGCAATAAAGAGGAGGTGAGATCGATAGGTTTAGGCTTTTCTAAATGTCATTTTTGTAAACAGAAACATTGCTTTTCGAAGTCACGTCTTTCAAAGAGTTAATGCTGACGGCAGACTCATACAATCCACTGGAGACAAATTAAATGCGTAACTAAATAAATAAAATAATGGTTCATGTTAATTACAATAGATTAAATTAATAAAGTGTTTTGGGACCATCAAAGCTCCCAGGACACTCAGCCACAGCTGTCAGCCTAACCATTCAGTATCACTTACATGGGATCAGATAGGACTTGTAGAATGACAGAGGGTTTAGATAACGGATTACAGACTGAGATAACAGGAATCATACAATAATCACTAGAATGCAATAATACCCCTATTCATCTGTCATCTGAGCCACTCCAGAGTGATCATTCATTATTCCTATAGATGGAGTTGTGTCCGTTAATGGTTAATGGATTTAACCTGTTTAATGAGTTTGTTTGTTTAGGCAGGATGTCAAAAAGGAAATCAAATTATAATGATACCATAACAGAAAACATTAAATGAACAAAAAACAAAACAACATTAGAAGAAAGCACAATGAAAAGATTAGTACATTAGTTTTAATGATGGTTAGTAGATACACCACACCAATCTAACCCCAACCAGCACATTCCAATGAAACCATGTATCCTGCAACAATGTATCTGATCCCTAGAAACTGAAAAAAAAATAACTATAAATGATGCTCAAAAGAGGTCCGTACACTGTCAACCCTTTCCTAACAAGAGAATAGTCAAAATCCTTAATATCATGACAGTCGTGGCACGTCATGAATGGGTGCTACTAGAACTGATAAAAGATAGTGAATAACTTTTATTAGAAATGAACCAGGATGGCCATCTCATGCACCATGTGGGATTGTAAAATGTCAAAATAAATAAAATAAAAAAATGATTGATCATTAAGTTAGGGGCATTGCCCAGCAGTTACATTCCTTTTGCTGTTCTTGATCCAAAAAGAGGTACAAGCCCCCCCAAAAACAAAACGGTTTTGTCACAAAAAGGCTCATCCCACTCCTAATCAAAGGTTTCTTTTCTTATTAATGTTTATATTTCTGTGCACTCTGTTAAGTAAAAAAAAAAATGTCTCTAGACTTGAGCTGCCAGACTCTCCATGTTTTGATGGACACTGTCAGTGATGAGAGCGGGGTCAAGCTTTGCGTGTACGGAGAGGTCATCCTGACCTAAGAGGGAGTCCCATCTTGCCATATTGCACAAGGCCTCACCCTCTCAGGGATGTCTAAATGGCTGCTCACTGCAGTCAGGGACAGGCCTAGTAACACTGGTGTGCTGCATGGATACATTAGTTTTATAAAGTAAATTGTTGTCGGCTTTTTGGAATGTGCTAGTTATAAGAGACACAAGGATGCTTGCCCATGTCACACACTTACCACAATAATGGTTGACGCTCTAACTACTCAAAGGTGACACACACCCACTAAAACCATCGAACACCATCTCCAGCTCCAAGCGACACCACCACACTACAAGCCCATGCATTTACCACTATAGCAGTGACACACCACACACCCATGCACCGGGTAGCATGGCCTTACCCTCTGATGGTTGTTGATGAGAAAAGTGCTTTCTGTGCTGCTTAAGCCCTGACAGAGGCATCATGGGAAAAATATAGAATGCAGTTAGTGGCAATGCAAAATATGTCCTTTGATGTTCCAAACATTAATTATGAGGTTAGTAAGTGGATGATGGGTGCCATAATGTTGGGAATACTTGGTGGGAGAGACAATGAATACCATGCATTTACAAAATTGGTCATAACAGTACGTTCTAGGGAAATTCTTTGGAGTAATCAGCTATATAGGAGAAGAGATAGGGAGCTCCAAGGTGAATACAAGGGATATACATCTCGGCTTGCAATGCCTTGTATAATACAAGTGCTTTGTGGAACTGTACATACTTTATGTTGGCACTATTCATCTATAAAGACATTTTTACATTGTGCTGGTATTTGTATAAAGTGGCATTCCCAGAAATACCAACAGATTATTTACAATTCCATTACAAAGGGCATTTGACCAGTTTTTATTTATCCTTCTTTTACAGGAAATCTGCAGGTCACAAGCCTTGTCTTAATGCTTCTATAACAATATTTTCCACCATGTCTGAACTATTACAATAAAAGGGATACTTGTATAATCTTTTCCCTGATGTGAGACGATAACCCTAAATCAGAAGCGTTATATAAGAAAAACAGAAATCTAGTTATTTACAGAAATAAAGTGTATTCTGTGTGAATGTCTAGTAATTCTGCTTCCTCTAAGTGAAGTATAATATAGATATTTACAGAAAAGAGTATTCTGCGTGACGGTCTAGTAAATTCCGCTTCCTTTAAACGAAGTTACGTTTTGGTTTTTTTTGTGCGTTTAGTTTTTTTCGTTTTGAGTGAACACAGTGTATGTGTAAATACACTCACCTCCGAGATTCCAGGGTTATCAGAGTCTATGTTTGAGTTAGTCTCAAAGAATGGCCCGTTTCCGTCCTCCCCTAGAAAGAAGAAAAGAAACACGTTCATTATTATTATGCATAAATTTCACCCCCTGGACGTGAAATCATTAAAAACGGAAAGTTTAAATCATGAAAATACCTTATGAATACATTTCCACAATTTGTGATTCACAAACAAGTAATGACTCATGAAAAGACAAACATTGAAATCTCCCAGACTCCGTCATTCCCCAAAGCAGGGGTGAGAGTCACATGGAGAAGAACATTTTCAGAAACAATATTACAAAGCAGCAGCTTCTCGGATTCTCTAAAATCTGCTACAGAACTGACGACTGACACATACTGATGAATGAACACTAAAAACAAATGAACTGTTTCAGCTGAGTGTTTCTCATTTACTCTGTGTCTCTGACAGACAACGACAGACAGTTTTGTAGAATGGGCAATTATGTTGTGCTAGAGCTTGACCAATCACCAGGAATATTTTCTTTGGTTTCCACTTTTAGATTTTTGCCTGATAGGTTTTATTTAAATAAGCCCCCCCCCCTCCCCCTCCCCACAACCAAGCAAAAAACAATTCAACGGCAATGCAAAAGACACATGGAAGAAATGTAGTATTGGAGATGATAACAAAGAATTTAGAAGAAGAGGTTGATCTGGTTTTCAAATATGTAGACATATTGTCTAGAACTATAGACACTAACTAATCACTCTAAGCATCATATCTACCCATGGGGATCACACAGGTGATGGTACAAGGAGGTCTCTTGTCTTGCAAACAGAGCTGCATTCCTTCAATCATCTATGTTACAGGAATGTATTCGATACCAAGCCCCTTGACCAGAATGAGGGGCTTCTGATTTTTGAAGCATCTTCCAAAATGGGTGAGGGCTGTTTGCCGCAACATTCCCATTTAATTTATTTATTTTTTTAATTTTTCTTTGTAAAATTAATATTTGTGCTTGTGCATTATCTATATCAGTAATATTAATCTGCCACAATTTGCACACATTACTCACTCTAATGGGTCTATAGACTAATGGGGAGTTTATTCATACACCCATTAGAAGCATAAAGCACAGTTTCTGTGGGGTAATTCATTTCAGAGGCAATTGTAACTGATAATATAGGATAAAACTAAGGACACTTAAGAAACCAGCAGATCATGATACGCACAAAACAAGATTGTGCTAAAATAATATCTATTTTGTGATTAAACTTGAGTAATCAAAAATTGCTCATTAACAATCTGTTAATACACAGTATATTTCTTTGTGTTTTTTTATTAGTACATGGCAGAGTCTATTGCAGAAATTAGAGAGATCCTGCACAGTTTCCTAGCAACACGAACCTCTCTCTAAATACAAAATATAATGCTCAGATTAGTCATGTGACTGAGCCATGATAGTCACATGACTGAGGGAATGTATGAGCTTGTTCTAAGGCTTAAAAAAATAAATAAAATAACAGCAGCATGGCCAATGGACCAGGAAACGTAATCAAAGTGTCCCGATTAGGATGACATACTGTGTTCAAGCAGATTATTATATTCCTTTATATTTTTGGCTTTCAGTAGTCTGGGAGGACACACTTACAAAGTATAAGTTTCAATCTAGAATCAGTTCTGAAAATGAAGCCCTGTTAATCTATAAAGATTTCTATTGCTATTACCACGATTATTGAGAAATAAAACATTTGAAGGATTTGAGATTATAGTCAGATCGGTTGGCCAATACCAGGACAGGACACACGAACAACACACAGACTTTACAATATAGTTAGTACAATACCTGCTGAATCGGGGCTCCTGATGTCGGTTAGTACAGAAATATCATCTTTAAATAAATAAAAATAGGTTAAAGGATGAGTATATCGAGTTAATGAGGTTTACTTTACAACCCATGTACAGCAAACTATCAATTCTGATGAAAACTGCATTTTTATTTTTTTAAACCCGAGGTAATAAGATGTAGCAAGATTACATGAAACACACGTATACAGTATATTTTATGATATAAGACTAAATCATTCACATCCAACCAGCAACCAATAGTTATTCACTACTATTCATACAATTTGGGGTGTGTTCCAGTGCCCACGGTAGTCTGACAATTAATGTCAAACAGCATGTACTGCAGTGGTATGGTTCAAGAGCTAAACAGGAACCAGTGACCTCTCACTGCATGGGTACTGATACCAAGAGCTAAACAGGACCCAGTAACCTCTCACTGCACATGTACAGATACCAAGAGCTAAACAGGACCCAGTAACCTCTCACTGCACGGGTACTGATACCAAGAGCTAAACAGGCCCCAGTGACCTCTCACTGCATGAGTACAGATACCAAGAGCTAAACAGGACCCAGTGACTTCTCACTACACAAATACAGATACCAAGAGCTAAACAGGACCCAGTGACCTCTCACTGCACGAGTACAGATACCAAGAGCTAAACAGGACCCAGTGACCTCTCACTGCACGGGTACTGATACCAAGAGCTAAACAGGACCCAGTGACCTCTCACTGCATGGGTACAGATACCAAGAGCTAAACAGGACCCAGTGACCTCTCACTGCATGGGTACTGATACCAAGAGATAAACAGGATCCAGTGACCTCTCACTGCACAAATTCAGATACCAAGAGCTAAACAGGACCCAGTGACCTCTCACTGCACATGTACAGATACCAAGAGCTAAAAAGGACCCAATGACCTCTCACTGCACGGGTGCTGATACCAAGAGCTAAACAGGACCCAGTGATCACTACGAAATACGATACCAAGAGCTAAACAGGACCATTGACCTCACGCACAAATACAGATGCCATCAGGCTAAACAGGACCAGTGACCTCTCACTGCACAAGTACAGATACCAAGGCTAAACGGGACCCAGTGACCTCTCACTGCACGGGTACTGATACCAAGAGCTAAACAGGCCCCAGTGACCTCTCACTGCATGAGTACAGATACCAAGAGCTAAACAGGACCCAGTGACTTCTCACTACACAAATACAGATACCAAGAGCTAAACAGGACCCAGTGACCTCTCACTGCACAAGTACAGATACCAAGAGCTAAACAGGACCCAGTGACCTCTCACTGCACGAGTACAGATACCAAGAGCTAAACAGGACCCAGTGACCTCTCACTGCATGAGTACAGATACCAAGAGCTAAACAGGAACCAGTGACCTCTCACTGCACGGGTACTGATACCAAGAGATAAACAGGATCTAGTGACCTCTCACTGCACAAATTCAGATACCAAGAGCTAAACAGGACCCAGTGACCTCTCACTTCACATGTACAGATACCAAGAGCTAAAAAGGACCCAGTGACCTCTCACTGCACGGGTACTGATACCAAGAGCTAAACAGGAACCAGTGACCTCTCACTGCACGGGTACTGATACCAAGAGCTAAACAGGACCCAGTGACCTCTCACTGCACGGGTACTGATACCAAGAGCTAAACAGGACCCAGTGACCTCTCACTGCACAAGTACAGATACCAAGAGATAAACAGGACACAGTGACCTCTCATTGCGCGAATACAGATACCAAGAGGTAAAGAGGACCCAGTGACCTCTCACTGCACGAATACAGATACCAAGAGCGAAACAGGACCCAGTGACATCTCACTGCACCACGAAGAATGCAAAATAAGAGACAAATATTTGCAAAGAACAACAGTTACACAACTGAATTTTATAAATAACTGTATTTGAAATGGAATACAAGCACAATTACTTATTCTGTGTCCCGAGCATGAGCTTTATATTGAAGTGAGGACGATAAATAATTCAGTATGTGATCTATTTGGATTTTGCCAAGGCATTTGATACAGTTCCACACAATAGATTAGTGTTTAAACTCAAGGAAATCTGTCTAGATGAAAATGCTTGTTCTTGGGTAGAACATTGGCTTAAAGGACCACTATAGTGCCAGGAAAACATACCGGGCTCTAGGTTGAGGAAGGGGTTAAACTTACCTCTTTGTCCAGCGCTGGGCGGGGACTTCTCCTCCTCCTCTCCGCCTCATCTTCGGCTGAATGCACATGCGCAGCAGAATCCACGCGCGCATTCAGCCAGTCCATAGGAAAGCATTCTCAATGCTTTCATATGGACGCAAGCGTCTTCTCACTGTGAAAATCACAGTGAGAAGCGCGGAAGCCCTCTAGCGGCTGTCACTGAGACAGTCACTAGAGGCTGGATTAACCCATAGGTAAACCTAGCAGTTTCTCTGAAACTGCTATGTTTACAGAAAAAAGGGTTAATCCTATCTGGACCTGGCACCCAGACCACTTCATTAAGCTGAAGTGGTCTTCGTGCCTATAGTGGTCCTTTAAAAACAGAGTACAAAGAGTTGTCATTAATGGTAAATTTTCAAGCTGGACAGAGGTGGCAAGTGGTGTCCCTCAGGGGTCTGTTCTGGGACCCCTTCTATTTAACATGTTTATAAATGATCTTGAAGACAGCATTGAAAGTCATGTTTCAGTGTTTGCAGATGACACAAAACTTTGTAAAATAATACAATGTGAGCAAGATATTACTTTGCTGCAGAGGGATTTAGATAGACTGGGGGACTGGGCACTCAAATGGCAGATGACATTTAATGTTGAAAAATGCAAAGTTATGCACTTCGGCATAAAGAATACACAAGCAACGTATACTCTTAATGGAAGCGAATTAGGGATAATAACACACAAAAAGGACTTGGGAATTGTTATAGACAACAAACTATGCAACAATGTGCAATGTCAATCAGCAGTGGCCAAGGCCAGTAAGGTATTGTCATGCATGAAAAAGGGCATTCATTCTCAGGACGAGAATATCATTTTGCCTCTTTATAAATCACTGGTAAGACCACATATTGAATATGCTATGCAATTTTGGGCACCTGTTCTAAAGAAGGATATTATGGCACGAGAAAAAGTGCAGAGGCAGGCTACAAAATTAATAAAAGGAATGGAACGTATCAGCTATGAAGAAAGGTTAACAAATTAAAACCTATTTAGTTTAGAAAAACGTTGCCTGAGAGGGGATATGATAACATTATACAAATATATTCGGGGCCAATACAAACCATTGTGTGGAAATCTATTCACAATCCGGACTTTACATAGGACACGAGGCCATGCGTTTAGACTGGAAGAAAGAAGATTTCGTCTAAGGCAAAGGAAAGGTTTTTTTACTGTAGGAACAATAAGGATGTGGAATTCTCTGCCTGAAGAAGTGGTTTTATCAGAGTCCATACAGATGTTCAAACAGCTACTAGATGCATACTTGCAAAAACAGAATATTCAAGGATATAATCTTTCAATGTAGGTTAATAACTGCTTGATCCAAGGATAAATCTGACTGCCATTCTGGGGTCAAGAAGGAATTTTTTTCCTAGCTTGTTGCAAAATTGTGCTTCAAATTGGTTTTTTTTGCCTTCTTTTGATTAACAGCAAAAAACAAATGTGAGGAAGGCTGAACTTGATGGACGCAAGTCTCTTTTCAGCTATGTAACTATGTAAGAATTACTAAGTAAGTATAATAACCCATAATAGAATTCAAGCAAATCTCTTTATATGAAGACATGCCTGGCATTTTATGGCTTTATTATAACTTTTAAAACTATGTGGGAATACCTTTTAGTAAATACGAAAGATTTACTAAATTCGCTGCTTTTGTTTGATTATTTAATTAGCCATAAATTGTGACCGTGTCTTTTCTGGAAGCCCAGTATAATGTTCTGTGAAAGAATAGACAGAAATTGGACTGAAGTGCTTTAGAAAAATTCAAACATAGGATAGGATAACAGTTCATTACCCAATAATAAGAAGATAAAGAGCTTTCTGACCTCAACATAACGTACAATGTTATCTAATGGAAGCACTTGGTTCCATGCCTTTGAAAGAACTCTCGTAAATAATCTATCACTAGCCTGGAGTCCATAAAGCACAGTCCAGTCAAAACCCTTCAATGAATTTACTCAAAATCATTCACATTCACTGTTCCCCGGTAAACAAACTGGACGTAAAATCAGGAATTAACCACAAACTAGGCGACTGTCACTTTGCAGATAAAAATAGGTTTGAATAAAGGTTGTAAACGAACCACTAAAAATGCAACGCAAGCGCATGCTTTCTGACATCAGCTATGATATATATATCCACAGGTTTATTTACAAGAGTGAGAATTGTCAAATTTCATTTTTTAGCCACAATATTCAATTTAGAAAAATTCTCCAGTTCAGACATTTGGACTAAAATTCACGTTGAATTCCTGATATTCACCACTTTGGTGAAATACTTTGTAGTAGTTCTAGTTTTGCCATTTTAAAAACATTTTTATATGTTTTTATTGTTGAAGAATTCTCACACATCAATCATGCTCCGGAACTGTTCAGTTACCACACTCTACGTCAAACAAGAAAACACTATATTAATATTTAACATAACTATATACTGCTGACTGCGTTATATAAACATAGTAAAAGTCCTTGTGATATCACAGGTTATCTCTACTGCTATAAACGTTAACAGCTTTATAGTGTTTATCAGCGTGCAATCATTTGCTTAAACTGTTTGACTTATTGAATATAAGTGTTGTTAGTGACCAATCAGCTGGAGGCAAGTCTGCATTATAAATATTAACATTATAAATGGGGTACCCATGCAAAATAGTAACTTGCACATTTTAAAGTTTAGCTATTATGAAATACAATACATTGTGTTTTATGGAGTTTCTCCTACATCTCCCAATGCTCAGTAGTTCTTTCTCTGGCTCTGCCTCTTCTCTCCAACCCATCTCTGTTGGCGTCCCCCTAGGTTCTGTGTCCTTGTATCCCTAATGTTCTCGATCTATGCTGCCTCCCTAGGTAAACTCACCAGCTCTTTTGGCTTCCAATATCACTTCTATGTGGATCACATGCAAATCTATCTGTCTTCTCCTGATCTCTCGCTGCCCCACTTGACTCATGTCTCTGACTGCCTCTCTGCTATCTCCATCTAATTGGCTACTCACTTCCTTAAAATGTAACAGGTCCAATACAAAACTTATGGTCTTTCCTCCCTCAAGTGTTGCTATTCCCGTGACTATCTCCCTGCAAGGTAACAGCATTACCATCAGCTATACCTCCCAAGTTGGCTGCTTAGGTATTATCTTCAACTCCGACTTCTACCCTCATGTCCAGTCGATCGCCAAATCCTGTTGCTTCCATCTCAAAAGCACTGTGCGCATCCGCCATTATTTAACGCCAGACGCAGTTACGGTGCTGGTCCATGCCGCTATCCTCTCTTTGACTATTGCAATCCACTTCTCAGTGGTCTTAAGTGCTCTAAAATTGCCCTGTTATAGTCTATAATGAATGCGGTGGCGAGGCTCATCTTCTTGTCCACCTCCACGCCAACATCCTCTGTCAGTTCCTATATTGGCTTCCCGTAGGATATAGGGCTCAATTTACAATTCTGTTTTTTGCTTTCAAATCTCTACATAATGCTACTTCCACTTATCTATCCTCCCTAATACACAAGTATAGTCTAAGCTGTTAAGCTCTGCTGAAAACCTTTGTCTATCCTCTGTTCGTATTTCCACTTTGCCTTCAAGAATTCTCCAGGGCTGCACCGTTCATGTGGAACCCAGTCTCCATGCATTCATAAAAAATAAAAAATAAATTATTGAAAACTCACTCCTTCATGAAATCATATCAATTAAACTGTTATTAGCTTAGCCCCTGCACCCTGATTCCTCTCCTGCAACTGTCATATAGTGAATACTATTATAGCAACCTAGTTTGCTACTTACCCTTACCTGTTGTGTCACTATACCCCACTCCCTCTACCATGTAAGCTCAGTGCCCTCCACCCCTCTGTTCCTTTGCGTCCAACTCTTCTGGTTACAATTACGTGTTTGTTCGTCCACCCATTGTACAGTGCTACGGAATGAGGATCCTTGGCAGCCTACAGCCCCGCCTCTACTGAAGGTGTGGCTAAGACAGAGATTATACACTTCCTTAGTCAAATTCATACCCTTATTGTGTGCTGTGATAGGCTGAAAGCAGCTAGCACTCTGAGCCAATCACCGCTGCCCACTACTGTGCAGGCTAATGCATTCTTGCACACAGTGGATGGGCTGCTGGGGACTCTGGATTAGCATTAAACCATTTAAAACAGTTTAACACTGACTGGAGGACAGCACCAGGGAACTTCAGACACTGTAACCACTTCAAGCAAATAAAGCAGTTATAGAGCCTGCAGTGGCCTTACAAATCACTTTGAAATATTAAAGCATTGTTTAATAGAAAATCACTGATAATTCAGGTCTTTTTTTACTAAACTGTGTTTTGTGATAAGGGAAGTAACAATTTTTGGCCAATATAACTGAGTAAAAAAAAAAAAAAAGAGAAAATATTGAAATTCTCAATTCCAGGTTTTGTGAATTACCCTATTTTTTAACTACAAAATAGGCTTGAGAAATCTGATAAGGTTGGATAAAATAAGTAAAAAATAAAACCCACATGTCTAGGATGAAAAACAAAACAAATATGGGGAAAAAAAACTAAACAAAAATCACTCCCATAAAAATATATTTTTATTCTCGAAAGCTTACAATCTAACGCAATAGCTCCAAAGTCAGAGGCAAAGCAAGTAGAATTTATATATACCTAATCAGGAAAATTCAGATCTCTGATTTTATTAGCACACAGGAAGAATCAGGCAGCCTTCATAATGTCACCTGGACTACCCAACCCACTGAATAACGTAATAAAAAGGATTCCTGGGTAGTCTTCGGTGTAAATTAGCCTGCTCTATCACAAAACTCCAATAAAATTGCAGATTACAGCCTAAAACTGCCACAATTTGTATGTCACGCGATTGATCGATTTTCTGATATATTTAGACAGAGTTCATGGTACAAACAGATTCACTATCACTACTGTCCTCTGTACTTTATACACCAAGATAAAAAAGTAGGGCCATAAATGCAGAAAACAAAAAATTGGAATAAAATAAATTGAAAGAGAATAAAAAATACCTTAATCAGCAGTACCCAGCCACCAGGGAGCAATTATACCAATTTTGTGCTTCCAAAATGCATTATCATACTCCCCCCTCCCAAATGACATGAGAGCCAGCAGCTCTCCTTAGGGACTGCTATTATACACTCTGTGCACCATAACAACTTTATTAGAATGAAGTTGTAATAGTGCCAGCAGGTCCCTGGTACCGGCTTACCTTTAGGGGTTACACCATTAAGGAACTTATTGGCTGATACTCTCAGTCAATCTGCAATCCCCCTGCCTGAGGCTTCCTCATTCAATGTAATAGAGCAGCAGGAAATGCTAGCAGAATGCTTGGTTGTATAGGGAGAGGTATTAGCAGTAGAAAGAGGGAAGTGCTCATGCTATTGTACAGAACACTGGTGAGACCTCACTTGGAGTATTGTACACAGTATTGAGACCGTATCTTCAGAAGGATATTGATACCTTAGAGAGGGTTCAGAGAAGGACTACTAAACTGGTTCATGGATTGCGGGATAAAACTTACCAGGAAAGGTTAAAGGATCTTAACATGTATAGCTTGGAGGAAAGACGAGACAGGGGGGATATGATAGGAACATTTAAATATATAAAGGGAATCAACACAGTAAAGGAGGAGACTATATTTAAAAGAAGAAAAACTACCACAACAAGAGGACATAGTCTTAAATTAGAGGGACAAAGGTTTAAAAATAATATCAGGAAGTATTACTTTACTGAGAGGGTAGTGGATGCATGGAATAGCCTTCCAGCTGAAGTGGTAGAGGTTAACACAGTAAAGGAGTTTAAGCATGCGTGGGATAGGCATAAGGCTATCCTAACTATAAGATAAGACTAGGGACTAATGAAAGTATTTAGAAAATTGGGCAGACTAGATGGGCCGAATGGTTCTTATCTGCCGTCACATTCTATGTTTCTAAGCCAATGACAAAACCAGAACAACAGGGACAGAGATAGCTGGAGCGCGATTCAACACTTTAATTTCAACAGTAGATTCAAAGTTCATTAACGGGTTGACCGCTAAATTTAAGCTAGCGCAATAACAGCTTTATTTTAATTAAGTTGTTATGGTGCATGCAGGGTCTCTTTAGCGTTGTGCCTCAAAAAATCTAGACCGGCTTTCTACAATAAGCCAATTTGTTTTCAGAGAAACCAAATAAGGAGCTGAAGTGCAATAATTTAATGCAGCAAGGGAAGAGGGCTGTCTTTCAGTCCACGGTAAAAGGAAATAGGTTAAAAAAATTTTTTTTTAAAAATGGAAACATAAAAAAAAGAAAAATTCTTAACTTTTTGTTTTGCTGTGCAGTGTTACACTTTATCCAACGCCAGATCTTCAAAGTTCACAGTTGAGTGATATTAAACCAGCGGAATGGAGGAAAAAAAACAATAACAAACTAACCTTCCAGAGGAAGCGACAATGTTTTAGAAAGGGTAGTAGATACCTGGAATAGCATTCCAGTTGAAGCAGTAAAGGCTAATAGTGATATAGAAATGGTAGTACAGGGGTTCCAAGAACATAGATCCCTAGATCTTAAAAAAACTACAGTTCCATGATGCTTTGCTATTCTAAAGGTATCCCGAAGGCATGCAAAGCATCATGGGATATCTACCTGGGGATCTACCTTTTGGGCACCCATGGGGTAGTAGATCTGAGCTGTACATAAAACTATACTGAACAAGTAAACATGAGTCAAATTTCACAATGGGCAGATGAGACATACCAGTAGGCTCCCACTACTGTCACCCAGCACATTACAGTTTGTTTCTACGGGTCTATATATTTTATCTGTGGTTTCTAAAATGGAGGGTAGAATTTCCACAGGCTTGGAAGGATTCCATGAAATTAAAGAGTTAAAAGAAGAGGTGTATAATTATTCTAGTTTTCCCCAGACGTACATACATATAACAAGCTGAAGACAGACTGCTGTAAAACCAAATTACAGACTCCTACATTATATTTGGAGATTCACCCCATGCTGGCCATGCCAGTGTGACCACACATCTATTTCTGTCATATTACACAGCTTCATAATATGGAGGTTTTAATGTCTGCTTTGAAGTTGGCTACTTACACTTAAATTACAAGTGTTGCCACATCAGGTGATAAGGGATACCCTGCCTGCACTTACAGGACAAATAGCAAGAAAGGACTCCACAAAAAACATCCCAGCACTAAAGTCTGTGTGGGTCACTAACCACCTCCCAACAGGAGTGTCCACCATTAAACATCGCTGCCAGACGCAGGCCATTACCATCACAAGGCAGAGGTATCAGCAGTTAATGACAACTTGTGTTTGCAGGACAGAGGGATTGGAGTCTTTCACTAAGGGCCACTCTCTGTGGTCAGTCATTTGCTATCAGGGCCTAATATTAACTGCCATTAGCGGAGATGCAGCCCTCAATATCTGGGAGTGCCAAAGGTTGCCTACCTCAAGAGTAACATTTCTTCATACCGAGTCTCACTACATTCCTTTGCCCAACTTGTAAAAAATGACAAATATTGGAACACCCTTTTTCCAATATGGAACACAAAATCTCAGTTCCTTGAACTACAGTGGATCCCAAAGACCATCAGTTAAGTCCTATGAATATGTAGAGATCTGCTGTTGCAGCTCCTGTCCTTAAACTGTACCTGGTCAGCCTGGTCCCCACTGGAACCCAGGGGAAGCCATCCACACTACTAGATACACACAGAGCTGCAGAATAACTCTCCCCTAATACAAATAATACGAACAGCCCACCCACAATCCACACAAACTCAACACCACTAACAATACACACACATGCACACAACCCCACATGCAATACCCCAAACAGCCCCACACATACACACAAACACAATTCCACAAGCAGTCCCCATACATAGGTATCGTACACGATACCATAAACTACTCATGAACATATAAAATATAATAGCTCATATACGCACATATACAACGATACAAAGCAACTGCAGTAGAAATAACACAAGAAGAATACACACCTCAATTTAAAATAATAGGACCGGCACATGACAATCTTATTTTGGCACACTGCTGCTAAAAGGTTGCCTACCCCTGCTCCATACATTTGTAAGCCACATGGAAGCACAATATACATGAAATATCATAACGACACGGTGGCTGCAGTTTACTGCATTGATTATGACAGAATCCTTTGATAGTGGTTGTGGTTATAGATTTATTTTTTTGTTTTCAAATTACTTCGTGGAAAGGCTCATAGAGGCAGATTTCCCAGACTCAGGGTAGGTAAGCATCAAAGGATATAAAAAAACAACATATAAAAATAGAAATGGAGAGATCAGTTCACAAGCAAGAATTAGTCCAACGCAGACGTACAAGGAGTTTGATTAAGTCTTAAAAGGTCTTTGTGGAAGGACAGGCGTCATGCGTTAAAAAAAAACAAAACAAAAAAAGCAACAGAGCGAAGAACAATGGCTACAGATGTCAGCAACCTGGAGGCGCGGTTGCCCAGGTGAAATAAATTTGTGTACAGATCACATTTGTAATTCAGCTTAAATGTTGAAATGCAAGTCAGACCAGATGTCTAACATCTAATATTCCATTTAAATCACTAGATTTTAGATCAAAATGATTTTAATATTCTTCATATATACTGCCCCAAAGCCACAGCCCAGGTAAGTACTCATTTATTAAAACAAATTTAAAAATTTTTTTTTTTTTTTTTTTTTTATATTACAGTCAGAACAAACAAGATAAAAAAGTTATTCACAAAGTGTAAATTGTTGGAAAACTAAAGTTAATTGAAAAGGATTTTCAAATTTTAGCCTAATAGCTTAACTGTAAACATAGCAGACTTTCCCTTCCCCCCTCCGCCTCCCCCCAAAAAAAAATTGCCAATTTTTTTTTGCCTATAATTTAAAATTAACTTTGAATTTTCTTTCAATTCCCAATAATTCAAAGTTTAAGGTATAACTCTATAATTCCCAATTTGCTTTCCCTTTGGGTAATGGCATTCAACTATCGAGTCATCCAAGCATGACAGGGCTGAATTCAAAGTACATTCGAAACGTTCGCCCATGATAGCCAAACTCAAATTTCTAAAGAGGCACTTTTTCACATTTCACACTTTTGTGAATAATCCTTTTTATTCATTATTTAACAGTTTATATAACACCTTTAACCATGGCATTTTACAGAGATTAGCAATAAGGGAGAAATAATACAGAATACTTAGAAATTATCAAATCTCACAAACCCTTGGATTCAGGTAGAGCCTGGCTGTATTTATTAGTCGCTCCCTGTTTTCACTTATTTACATTTGCTATCAAAGGCAAATATTTATATGGTTATTATGAAACCAGCAATTGTGAAGAATTGACAATAGTTCTGTGAATTTCAGGCTGAAATAATCAAACCTCCTGTTTGTCACTGTACAACAGAATACTTATCCTCGTCAGTGATTTGCAATTTGTGCCTTAGCGAGTTCCTGCATAGGGACAGGTTTTAACAATTTCAGTGCTACAGTACTACTCAGTTCGAAGGCCAAATGTGTCAAATGGATTTATTAACTAAAAATTGCACTGCGGTATATAAGAAACATAAAAAAAACAAACAAACAAAAAAAAAAACACAAACAAACACAAGATTACCACCTCAATGAACTTTTTAATAAATAAACCTCGGAGTTCTGCAATCATGAGGCTGCCCACACTGTCATATTACATGGGTATTAAGTTACATCGAGGTCAATTTAAACCCAAATCAAATGCCTTTTAATCTACATCCAGGCAAATCAATCATCCAGAATTTACATGTGGAGTCTGATTCATTGAATGATTATTTACTAAATGAATTACGATTAATTTATTAATTCTTAGCAATTCACACATTAGTGAATAACCAAGAAAGTGCTTTTCAAATTTAATGCCAAAATAGGTCAGCAGGAAAAAAAACTGACTTTTAGAGAGAATTTGAAATTCACTTTTGCAGTTCAGTTTAAATGACTAGCCCAGTGAATGTAGTAAGGAGTACTATCTCCCAAACAAGGAATGTTTAGATCTCTCGTTCCTAAGACTAATTTTATCCTCCTGGACAAACAGCAGGATAAGGCTGCTGATATACTCAGATTATTTCACTGCGCTACTGAATATGTTGGAGTCTTACTAAATTGCCACTATCCATAGCAGGAGGAATATATGGAATTTCAAGAAACGAACAGCCCAAAATATTTACACCTGCCACCACTAAATCAATACAACTGTAAAAAACGTGTTTAAGTAATGGTGCCGTGTCACCAGTATGTTAGCCAGTGACACACGGGAATTCTCTGCATTTACCCCGAGGCCTTAAATACCTACAATTACAGAATTTCCAGAGAGAGAGACTTGTATGTTGGGTGTGGAATCCTTATCCGGCCCTGCTACCCAGAGGACACAAACACAAGTGACAGAAGAGACCTGCAGCTCTGGGTGACATACACAGTATGCTTTTTCTAATATTTATAAGATTATTATCACCAATACACACCTCTCAACATTTCATACAGACAAAGAAGGACACTTCGATTTTAGGGGTGTGAGGACAGGGACAGGGCTGTTCTGCTAAATGTGACTTACTAAGTTATAGAGCTAAAATTAAACTTAAAAACAAGAACAATGTATCTTATTTACACAGACTGATTTCTAAAACTTGCAAAAAAACTATATTCAAGGATATCATTTTAAATATCTGGGGTAATAGTTTCTTGATCCTATGGTGAGATGTGACTGCCATACCAGAGTAAAGAAGGATTTATTTCCGAGTTTGTTGCAAAATTGGAAGCTTCTAACTGTTTTTTTTTGGGAGGGGGGCTTCTTTTGGATCAACAGCAAAAACAGAATTTGATGGACACATGTCTCTTTTTAGCTATGTAACTATGTAAAACACATTTACTGTAGTTTAAAGACATATTACTGGGAGTATTATTGCTGTGGAGCTCTGTTATAAACTCAGACACACCAACAATATGGAACTCCTAGAAAATAGGGACAGAGGGATTTGGGCCTAAAATAGGGACTGTCCTTCCGAAATAGGGACACTTGGGAGGTATGCCAGCAGTATTAAGTAAACAAAATCACCATATTCCACAGCACGTTGTGATTTTTTCCAATCAGGAAGTTAAACAGCAAGTAATTAAACAAAATAACATCCAC
This sequence comes from Pelobates cultripes, assembly GCA_933207985.1. Classification (NCBI taxonomy): domain Eukaryota; kingdom Metazoa; phylum Chordata; class Amphibia; order Anura; family Pelobatidae; genus Pelobates; species Pelobates cultripes. The sequence goes on along the minus strand of OW240923.1, from coordinate 93,259,756 downwards.
ATAAAGAAGAGGGCCCTGCTCAGACAACTTTTTCAGCAAAGCTTAAAAAACAAAAACAAAAATTAAACAAAAGCTTCAGTTCCTGAAATCTATCACTATCCAAAAAAAATAAAAATCAGATAATTCTGTTTCTTTAAAACACATACATTAGCTTGACCTTGATTTTGCAATTCAACACAATTCCCTGTTTGGTTAAAAAAAAAAAAAAATCTTAAGATTTCGGAATAGCAGAGTTTGGGAACGTAGTGCGTTGCAGATTGGTATTTGCTCCCTAACACAGATATTTTTAAACTATATTTGGAAATTCACTTAGCAATATTCCACAACACACTAGTTTATAATCCTCAACTTTTCTGACCCTTAGTCACATCCTTTTCTGCCTAGCCAAAATCTTTCTGACCATGTGGACTTGCAGAGCTCAGATCATCCGTAGTGATACCAGAACAGGGAAGTGACACAGTGTTATTTTTAAGTTGCCCAGGGAACCGCTAACCACATGTTCTCTGTACAGTGTTTCTCAGGTTTAACATATGATTCAGTAAACTGCGACCTGACAACTGAATTGCCATATTTAAGCAGACGTAGCAGAGCTGAGCCACAACTAATTTCAATTACCAGTTCAGCACAACCACACTGTTTAGTAAATAAGGCCTATGGTGTAGCAGAGTGTTTTATTTGCATCGCTAAAGGGTAAAAGGCAATTTGGGTTTTACAAAAAAAATGTAAATTGCGGGAAGCTAAATAAACAGAAAGCCAGCAGACAAGAAACAGAGGTGAAGAATTGTCCCTATTTGGATATTGTGTCCTAAAAAAACTATTTCCCTGACAGTTCCAAGTTTAGCGAATAAGACAAATTGTCACTTTTATACCCAGTGATAATACCAAAAAACATTACGTGTATTGGTCCAAGATGGCAAGGCCTAGGGCAGTGAAGGCCTAACCTTTACACCATGAATGGTTTCTGGACTACATTTCCCATGATGCTCAGCTAGCTTTTAGACTCTAAAAGCAAGCTGAGCATCAAAGGAATTGTAGTCCAGAAACAATTTATGGTGTGAAGGTTAGCCATCACTGGCCTAGGGCTTTCACTAAGGCGTAGTATGCGATTCTATTTATGTAATGTTTATTGGCAAACTCCCCTCCCAGACAGATGTCTATATCTGCAAGCTGGTCAAAAATGCTGGGTAGATTATATTACAAGTCAAGATTTAACATTGTATCATTCCTTACAATGTACATTATTATTATATATATAGCGCCAGCAAATTCCATAGCGCTGCACAATGGAAATAAACAGAGCCCAAAATTATCATGGGGCAAAGCTTGGGAATTGTCTGTCATCACTTCTATTTCTAAAAATACAGCCAGGGTAACGGACTACATTTCAGATAATAAGAATTATAACTCAAATTGACAAAATTTAGCCTAAAGTACCTGATATGAAATAAAAAGTGTTGCTATTTGGATTTCAGTTTGCTTATAGTCTTGAAGCTGTAGAGAATTAAATGGAAATGCTAAGCACCATAACCACTTCATCTTACTGAATAGTTCGGTTTCATAGACTGTCCTTTTTATTCTTTATAGCATCGCATTTCAGAGAACCATCCAATTGGCGGTGCTTGGTGACTGTTGCGCATGTGTCTAGTAGGTCCCCTATTAGATTTGATCAGAACAGAGACCATCAATCAAGATGACCTAAGAAGACAAGGAGGGCTTGCTGGGCAGAAACTGGGCTGGAAAATCAGTGGTTTTATCAGAGTTTTTGTTTTACAGGGGGGAGGCCTGTATCTAAAAGTACTAGGCAACCTAACATTTCTTTAAAACAAACAACCTCCCCACCCCCCACCACAAATACAACATTTTGGCTATGAAAGCAAATCCGCGACTAAAGACAATTTTCAGAATTTTTCCAAATTGCGTTTGTTTTGCAATTCAGTTTTCAATTCACTATATCCCAAAATATTTAACCTGAGCTAGGCTGACCAACAGAAAATCCCCAGCAGTTGATGAACTACTTGCCATCTGCAAAACTAGCAGAGCATCATGGTACTTGTAGTTTAACAACAGCTGGAGATGTACCTTTCAGATGATTACAGCTTAACCCTTCCCAGACAGAGAGCACTTATCCAGAAAAGAAATTAAAATAAATAATTGCTACAAAAGTGTCAATATTTATTTTATTCTGTGGAGAAAGAGAAAACAACAACATAATGACATCTGGCTTTTCATCATAACAAAAGATTGTCCAATTCTGCTTAGAATCCTCAGTCAGACAATAGAACATAAGCGCATAGCAACAGACAGGGCTACCTACTGAAACAACTTTCATTTCAAGAAGAATTTGCATGAAAATAATATAGCATTTATTAAATCATGGATACACAGATACTGCCTTTCAGCTATTTCTCAATGTTATTATTATTATTGCCATTTATATAGCGCCAGCAGATTCCGTAGCGCTTTACAATATTATTAGAGGGGGGATTTAATTATAAATAGGACAATTACAAGAAAACTTACAGGAACGATAGGTTGAAGAGGGCCCTGCTCAAAGGAGCTTACAGTCTATAACTTTAACTCTTATCACCATCAGCCAACCTAATGCAAACAGGTTCACGTCTATTGCTAATCCACCTGGAGGGGCCTGTAGATGTCACGGGCCTTGGGGATGAATTTAGAAGCTTCATAACTGTAGGCTGGCTGCTCATGATGAGTGTTGCATTCCAGTTATTCCTGGCTTGTTTTAACCATAATAATAATAATAATATTTATGAAGACAAAAGCAGGGGGTTACATAGAAACGCATTGTATGTCATTCCAAAGTAACAACAGATACAATTAAGAGTAAGAATCTACTGACAGCTTGAGGGAGATTTAGACAGCTCTAAATGGTGGGGAGGGGGTGACCATACACTAAAACCAAGAAACAAATAGGGCTAACATGTAAGATAGTTAGTCCAGTCATTGACAAATGTATTATCTAAGGTTAAAACCGAATTTGTGTACAGTAAGGGTATAGGGAATGGTTAGAGGATGTTAAGGGTTAATACTTTATATACAGTATGCTGGGTAATCTATGGGGATTCCTGGGGGTGGGGTGCCTGTATGTAGGGGGATATCCTGCTGAGTGGGGGAGTAGGGAGTATGAGGTAGAGCTGAGACTTCCAAAGCACTGAGTCACCCCAAAACACACAAATTCCAGTCACTGAGTCACCCCAACACATGGAGGGCTTCATCTCCCAATAACCCCTACTATGCCCACCCATATGTCTGTTCACATCACGCTGTGTATTAACGAAATATCTTTATCCAGAGGGACAGTTCACACTTTATTCCCAATCAACCAAACTCATCAGCTTCCCTGCTGCCCCCCAGGGGCAACCTCCCCCCATAATGTTACCTCTCCTCCCCTGACACCCCCATAATGTTACCCTGATACCCCCATTATTTACCCCAGCCCCTGTGTTGCCAGATGCTCAGTTTGCCCCTGACACCATCCCCCATGCTAACCCCCAAAGATCCCTGTGGCTCCCAGTACTTACCGTCAGTGGTCGCTGACATCTCTATGAGGGTCTCGTGCTCCATCTGACCCGAGCGGCTCATGTTCCCAGCGGGTCCCACTTACCCAGAGCCGGAGATTGGGGATAAAAGGCCGGAGACACCGGGAGATGTGTGCTCAGCTGAGCTCTACCTCCTCCTACCCCTCCCAAGCCTTCTTCTAGCCCTCCTCCACCTTCTACCCCTCCCATATCTTCTACAGCCCTCCTAGACCTTCTCCCCCTTCTCCCCCCTCCAAACCAGCCCCTCCTGCTCCCTGCCTGCATGACACTATTGGATACATTGAAATATAACACACACACTCACTAATGGATACATTAAAATATAACACACACACCACCCACCTACCTACCTACCTACCTACCTACCATTGTAATATAATAAACACGATACAAATGAATTCATTGGAATATAACACATAGTGCTAATTAATACATTGTAATAAACACAGTATAATGCTGTAACACATCCTACTATAATATACTGAAACACACTATACTGTAATACTCTGTGTAACACACAATATCATAATACTGTAACACACTATACTGTAATACTCTATGTAACACACTATATTATAATACTGTGATAAACTATACTATAATACACTGTAGCACACTGTACTATAATACACTGTAACACACTATATTGTAATACTCTGTGTAACACATTATATACTACAATATACTAGTATGTACCACACTATAATACATCGTAACACACTATATTGTAATACATTATGTAACACACTTTATTACAATTCTGTAATACACTATACTGTAATTCACTGTAACACACTGTACTGTAATACTCTGTAACACGGCAACCTTCGGCACTCCAGATGTTGTGGACTACACCCCCCATAATGCTCTTACACCCTTAATGCTGGCAAAGCATCAAGGGAGGTGTAGTCCAAAACATCTGGAGTGCCGAAGGTTGCCTATACCTGCACTATACTATAAAACATTGTAACATAGTGCACTGTAATACTCTGTGTAACACATTATATACTATAATATATTATGTAACACACTATAATACACTGTAACACACTATATTATAATACATTATGTAACACACTATATTATAATACACTATGTAACACACTATACTATAATACACTGTAACATACTGCACTATAATACACTGTAAACACATTATAATACACTGTGTAACACACTATACTATAATAAACTGTAACACTATATGATGTAATACACTGTAACATACTGTACTATAATACACTGTAACACACAATATGATAATACACTGCAACACTGTATGCTGTAATACACTGTAACATACTGTACTATTATACACTGTAACACACAATACTATAATACACTGTAACATACTGTACTATTATACACTGTAACACACAATACTATAATACACTGTAATACTGTATGCTGTAATACACTGTAACATACTATATAATACACTGTAGCACACTATATTAGAATACACTGTAACACTATATAATAACATTGTAATGGACTATACTATAATGCACTGTAACGCACTATACTATAGTACAATGTAACACACTATATAAAACACTGTAAAGCACTATACTAGAATGCACTGTAATGCACTATATAATAACACGGTAACACACTATAATACATTGCTCACTAAAAAGCCATTTTAGTTTTTAGTAATTTGAACTTTAGTCAACACAATTAAAATCGAATGGGTTTAGTTAAAGCCTCTCTTGGCCTCTTTTGCCCCTTCCCCAACCCCTTGTGTCTCTGTGTTCCTACAGCCCCTCTGGGTGTCTCTCTCCCAAGCTCCGGTCTCTCTTTTGCCTCGTCCACAGCCCCTCTGTGTCTTTTTTTGTCCTCCCACCACCTATGGGTGTTTCCCCCAAAGCCCTTGTCTGTCTCTTTTGCCCCTTCCCCCGCCCCTCTGTTTGTCTCTTTCTCTCAACAGCCCCATTTATGTGTCTCTTCCCCCACCATCTTGTCTCTTTCTCCCCCAGCCCCTATATGCATCTCCTTCTCACTCCCACATGTCTCAATTCTTCCCCCAGCTTCTCTGCGTGTCTCATTCCCCCTAAGTGTCTCATTCCGTGTTCATCCCCCCTTCCTCCATTCTCCCCAGCCCCCTATGTGTGTCTTATTCCCCCAGTCCTGTGATATGTCTCATTCTCCTAGCCCTATCATGTGTCTCATTCCCCCAGTCCCGAGGTATTTCTCATTCCCTCAGCCTCCCATGTGTCTAAATCCCCCCAGTTCTCCATGTGTCTCTATCCCACAGCCCCCCATGTGTCTCATTTCCTCTCCTCTCTTCCCCATGTGTTTTACTGCCAGTGTTAATTTTGGTGGCAAATTTCAATTTAGTTGTAATCATAGTCTTTTTATTATAATAACCTGTTACACATACACATTACACTATAATACACTGTAACACACTATAATACACTGTGTATCATACTCAACTATAATACTGTAACACATTATACTATAATAAACTGTAGCACATTACACTATAATACACTGTGTAACATACTGTACTATAATACTGTAACACGTTACATTTTAATAAACCGTAGCACATTATATTATTATACACTATAACACACTATAATACACTTAGTTTCATACTGGACTATAATACTGAAACACACTATATACATTATACTATTTTACACAAAATGTAATGTTATATATAGCCACAAAGGTTAGCATGTGTTCACCCACACCTATTGCCTATGGGGTGTGAGGATAGGTTATCCCCATTAATCAGCTCCCCAGCTGATAAAGAGTTTTGGAGAATACTGAAAAGCTCAGTGACCCATCTCGATGCACAGGTGAAAAAGGCAGAAGAAGGGGAGCCATACTACCCCTATCCGCATGTCATTATCAGCCCCCACATTCATTTGATACCTCTCATCCACCAGTATGGGAAAGGAAAGGAGTAAGTCACTCACTATTAACCTAGACACTGCTGCCTATGATACATAATAGTAGGAGTGATATTCTGTTTTGCAGGTAGTAGGTGTCAGGTAGTAGGGGTTCCAAAGGACCCCCATTGTTTTTGTATTTTATTTTAAAAGTACATGTTCTATTAATGCAATTGTTTATTTTGGGTAAGAATTTAGGAATAGCTGGAAAAGTTATTCCCGTGCTATTCCTTGTAGCCAAAAGTAAGCAAATATGAGTTATTCAAAGTCAATTCGATAACCACCAGAGAGGCTCCAGTTTAGAGCGAATTGTGATCTTTTTGGGGGGTAGATCTGCAATATATGGAGGATGCCACATTTTGTGTTTTTTTTTCTTTAACAATTTTTAGTACAATTTCAAAACCTATATAGGCCACATTCATCACTTGAAAACGAGAGAAATCTCAATGTATCTTTCCTGGTAAAATATTTTATAAATAAATAAATTAAGAGTTGTAGACAATACAGTACAATATTCCTAAAAGAGAAAAAAAACTAACAAACAAAACAAAAGTAAAACAAACAAACAAACTATAAACAACAGATTGGTAAGAAAGAAGTCACAAGCTGGGATTATTCGAGTACAATAAATAACTGAGTCAGCTTGAGAGAACCAGTAGAGACAGTAGATTTAGAAAAATAGAAGGATGGGGTAGATCAGGGATAGGCAACCTTCGGCACTCCAGATGTTGTGGACTACATCCCTCATAATGCTCTTATACTCATACTGCTGTTAAAGGATCATGGGAGGTGTAGTCCAAAACATCTGGAGTGCCAAAGGTTGCCTATGTCTGAGGTAGATTATCTTCTAGAGTGCAGTTCCCAACTTGCCTCAGAGCCCCTTGTCAGCTTATAAACTCCAGGCTAGGTGCAGGGATAACAATTTATTTAGCCCTATTAAAACACACAATCTCAGAATAAAACTATAGTATATTAGTCCACCTTACTTGACGCGTTTCGGCAAAATAAGCCTTTCTCAAAAGTGTTTATGTCCTTCCACTCTGTATTCCTCTGGCTTTTTTGGCACCTCTTACCATAAATTTTCCCGCCCGAACACATCCTCCAACCAAGTATTCTCCCAGGTCTCATGTCTATGACACCGGGACGCTCGCCATCTGCACGTCATGTGTCGTGCATCTATGACGCCGGGACGTTTGTTGTGTAGAGTTGTTCACGGAGTTCCTCCCCTTTTGCATCTCGACGCACGTGACTAAATCTCAACATGCACGCATTCCCTGCACAGTCACTAAACGTCGGGACTCATCTACTTCAACTCAAAGTCTTCTGGGGGCAGGAGTGGTATTGAAAAACACTCCCTTCATTACTTATGCAATAGAGCAGGGGTAGGAAACCTTCAGCACTGCAGATGGTATGGACTACATTCCCCATAATGCTCTTACACCCATAATGCTAGCAAAGCATCGTGGGAGGTGTAGTCCAAAACATCTGGAGTACCGAAGGTTGCCTATGCCTGCAATAGAGTCTAAATCCTATTATAGGAATTTGGAGCCCAATCCGCCATATTTTCTGAATATATTATAATATATAATATTCTAATATAAAAAGTTAAAAATAATGTGATTATTCCATTATCATAACTTACACATATTAAAACAATATTAAATTCAATTTAAAATAATTAATACATTCTCAATATGTCACAATTCTGATATAGCAGATAAGAGAGTTAATACATTCTACTGATCCAATTACACACACAGATATACAACAGCAGATAAATATATATATAACTATGCATATATAGTCTATATCATAAAATGTTGTAGAAGAGAACCTATAATGAGAGAAATAATAAATTAGATAAAATAATTTATTTAAAAAACAATGTTAAGACCGTGAGGTTGCAAGCTATCCATATTGAAGATCCACCTAATTTCTGATCTCCCAAGGAAGCTATCTTTATCGCCACCTCTCCAGTGGACCTTGATAAATTGTATATGATGGAATATTTGGAACCAAGCCTGGACCACCATAGATGAAATACAGTGCCAGCATCTGACCCACAGTACCAATAGGTAGATGGTATAAAGGGGTCAAAGGTAAGTATATGAGAAGGTATAGTCCAGTAGGATGGTGGATTTTTAAAATATTCTTAGGTTTTTTGATTTCTCCATACTACTGCAATATTATAAGATGACTACTTTCTTTTTCTAAATATTCTAGAGCAAATTCAGAGCTTAGTGAATTGTTCCCTTCTTGCATGAGGTCTACATTCTAGTTAGGCTCTCTAGCACACTCTGGTGGAAAAAATCTAAAAACTGCAATGCGGCCTTTAATATCATTGCATTTATCTTGACTAAAGTTTGAAGTAAGTTATATTTTGTATTTTATTATGTTATTTGTGGTCTTATCAACCATATCTGAAACATAGAGCCCTTCTATGGTTAGTGGAACAAACTGTATAACACCCAGATACTGGCTGGCCTATCTGTTGCCAAGCGGCAAAACAATTAAGCTAAGATTGGAGACTTGGTAGGCCAATCTAGTTGCCAAGTGGCAATGAGAGGTTTTACCTATGAGTTGGGCCATTGGGTAAGTATGTCACCATGAGCACTGGGGACTCAGTGACAATAAAAATATTCAAGATAGATAGACAGGTGAGGCCCTAACTGCTTTTCCAATAAGGCAGAGAGGCGATAACTATGATTTTGGTTGAGGGTCAAAATACCTCCCTAGTTGAGGATGGGAGTTGGCCTTGTGGGACAGCTATCTAATGGCACGAGAAGCCAAAATACTACCTGAAGCAAACTAAGGTACCCTAGTAGCCAGACCAAGCTCAATGCAACATTCTGTAGAGCAAGTGGTTGTCATAAGGAGGAACGTAGTTTCAGAAAAGCGAGTCACTTGTGTGGTGACCTGAATAACCTAAATGTAAAAACAATGAAACCTAATTTGACTAAATAGATATCCACCTGGAAGAAAGATGAAAGCTAGAAGGATAGAAGGGCTTATCCCGGGTCGCACGTCTATGCGCCAGGAGGCTCGCCGTCTGCACGTCATGTGATGTGCATCTATGATGCCGGGACATTTGTTGTGTAGAGGTGTTCAAGAAACATTTGTTGTGTAGAGAAGCCAAAATACTACCTGAAGCAAACTAAGGTACCCTAATAGCCCGACCAAGCTAAATGCAACATTCTGTAGAGCAAGTGGTTGTCATAAGGAGGAACGTAGTTTCAGAAAAGCGAGTCACTTGTGTGGTGACCTGAATAACATAAATGCAAAAGCAATGAAACCTAATTTGACTAAATAGATATCCACCTGGAAGAAAGATGAAAGCTAGAAGGATAGAAGGGCAATATCCAAAATGGAAAGTGGCACACGGGAACTTATTGTTTATAATTCAGAACTATGTTACTAACACCATAAAAATGCAGCAGAGTGATTGTCAGTAAGATAAGAAAAGTAAAATGAGTCCAGAACGATTAAATAATCTAGTAATACCTGTTATCAAAAGTGAAACTGAAGGAAATTGAACAGCATATTAAATGACCCAGGAAGCTACCTTCTGCACCCAAAAGATATAAAAATGTAAGTTTTGACAAGAATGTGTGTATGTATATGTGTCTGTGCGTGTATCTGTATGACTGCCAGTGTGTGTGTATCTCTGAGTCTGTATGTCAGTGTGTGTATCTGTGTGTCTGTATGTCAGTAAATGTCCATATGTATGTCTGTCAGGGTGTGTCTGTGTGTGTGTGTAGGTCAGTATGTGTATGTGTATGTGTATGTCAGTGCATGTATCTGTGTATCTGCATGTGTGTCAGTGTGTGTATATGTGTGACTGTATCTCTATGTGTGTCAATTTGTGAATCTTTGTGTCTGTATCTGTATGTGTGTCAGTGTGTGCATACATATGTCTGTGTATCTGCATTTGTGTCAGTTTGTGTATTTGTGTGTATGTGTATCACAGTGAGTGTGGCAGTGTATTAAACACTATAATTATATATAAACACACCCCTGCATTCAAACACCAACACTTGATATAAGTGCATACTTGGATCAAAATGCCAACACTACATACAAACACACCTCTACATTCACACAAACATGCTCCAGATAAAAACATGCTTACATTTAAACACACAAACACTGCTCAGTGCTAAATACAACCACGCAAACATGGGAAATTGGCAGAGCCCCAGCTGTCAAAGCATTGTTGAAGTTAGGGATATGGATCTACCTTTTGGCCATTCTTGCACCAGGGTCCTCTCAACTTTAGTGATTAGTGAATAAACCCCTTTGTTGGGAAATCTCACTTAGTGCAGCTCAGAAAAGCATCACTCCAGGCTGCACGTGATCCCCATTTATTAATGAAGACCCTTTGACCCAAACGTAAGTTTTGGGAGTGGCCTAGTCTAATCACAACTTTACAGGCATTAGGGGGGTGGGGCCTGACCTGCAAGCAGAGCGGTCGCATGGCAGAGGAGCTATCGCTACACATGCTACCTCTAAGGGAAAACTCGCTTCTACTAAGCCTGAAATGATGCCGGGGTATGCCACCCAATCCGGGGGCACCCTGGTGAACTTACTGACACCAGACCTGAGTTCCTCCCGCAATCCTGCACTGAAGGAGGCGGGCTGCGGCCTACGGCAGACGGAGCTGAGGAGAGACGGCTGCTCTCCTCGCCCTAATGCTGGGGTACTGAGCTACTGCCTACCGCTCCCCCCCATAGGACCGGTGGGGGTGATCCCGGTCCACCCCCCCCAGGCAACAGAACTACTCCAAGCACAGATAGCGGAGCCCTGCAGACGGAGACTTTTCCCGCAAGCACGCAAACAAGCACTACCTAGCCATACAGCGATGCCATCTCGAAAGGGCCCAAGGGCCCCCACTGGACCCAGCACACAGCTGAGAACCACGACGCAACCTCCAGCAAGCAGGCCTACCTCACAGCACCAAGCACAGCCACCGCCAAAGAGTGCCCCAGCGACCCGGACAAAGACACCACCTACCGGATACATCAGCACAGATCTTCATAGCGACAGGCGGCCGAGAAATCCAACGGCACCTGCAACGTCCCACCTTGCTCGGCCCCAGAAGGACTCTCAGGCATTCGCAAAGCCCTCTCCTAAGCGGGGCATAGGCTGACAGGGCACTCACACCCCAGGAGAGTGCAGAAGCCCCTACATAGAGCCTTTGCCACTCAGGACGCTGGCCAGTCCCTACAAAAGACTCCATAACCGAGAGTGTCCTAACATTTAAGTAACCCTCAATGCCTGAATGTGTTATCTTTCTTGCATTTTCCTGCAGCGTTCAGCATTTTTATACTAATAATCTCCTTATTGTACCATATTATGTTAATCACACAAGGCCATATTCCCATAGGGCCTGTTGTTGGCTACTCACAAATTGCTAAGCCTGTTGCCTGGCACTCTTTTGAGTTCCTCTACCTTTCCTATACTCTTGTCTAGTAAGCATGTACCATATCAAAGTATTCATATCACCACACATATCTGAGCGACTCATAGTCACTGCTACACTCACATGCCTAAACATACAGATCATACATGTAACATTAGTGCACTAACTATCTCACTAAAGATGTGTGTGGAAACTTCTTGTATTTTCCTTTAATATAAAAATGTGCTGACATAGCAAAATGAAGCAAAGTCGCCCCCAAATGCCCAGGGCAAATGCCTTGTTAGCCGTGCGGCTAACTGACATGCCAGACGGGCGGGAGGCGCTGTGGGCGGCTGGCGAGGGAGCACTTTCCCTGAGCTGTCTGCTCAGCTCCCTCGCGCACCGCAGAGTGATGTCGGGAGCCGGGAGGCGCGTGAGGGAGCTGAGCAGAGTGCTCAGGGGAAAGTGCTCCCTCGCCAGCCGCCCGCCGCCCGCCATCGCCGCCCGCTCAGCAGCCACTGGACCCCAAGGGTGAAAGAGAACCCTCCCCAGCATTCCCAAAGGTTAGGAGGCTGGGGGGGG
>OW240923.1:93188932-93246609 GCA_933207985.1 Pelobates cultripes | reverse complement strand
GTGTGTGTCTGTTGGTGTGTGCCTGTTGGTGTGTCTGTTGGTGTGTGTGTCTGTGTCTGTTGGTGTGTGTGTGTCTGTTGGTGTGTGTGTGTGTCGGTGTCTGTTGGTGTGTCTGTTGGTGTGTGTGTCTGTTGGTGTGTGTGTGTCTGTTAGGTGTGTGTGTATGTGTCTGTTAGTGTGCGTCTGTTAGTGTGTGTGTGTCTGTTAGTGTGTGTGTGTGTCTGTTAGTGTGTGTGTCTGTTAGTGTGTGTGTCTGTTAGTGTGTGTGTGTGAGTGTGTGAGTGTGTGTGTCAGTTAGTCAGTGAGTGTGTGTCTATTAGTGAGTGTGAGTGTGTCTGTTAGTGTGTGTATGTCTGACTGTGTGTGTCTGTTAGTGTGTGTTTCTGTTAGTGTGTGTCTGACTGTGTGTGTGTGTCTGTTAGTGAGTGTGTTGCCTGTGAGTGTGTGTCTGTTAGTGAGTGTGTGTGTGTGTCTGCTAGCGAGTGAGTGTGTGTCTGTTAGTGTGTGTCTGTTAGTGAGTGTGTGTTTGTCTGTTAACGAGTGTGTGTGTGTTTCTGTTAGCGAGTGTGTGTTTCTGTTAGCTAGTGTATGCGTATCTGTCAGTGTGTGTGTGTATTTAGAAGGTTGGGCGGGGGGAAGGGTTGGGTGGGGGTGGCGCGGGGGGTAAGGTGGGCTCCTGAGTTTTGTCCTGCCTAGGATAGCACAAAACCAGGATACACCACTGATTGTGATGATGCAGAAGAAGTTGTTCACTTGTGCACAATAAAAATAAAGAATAAAAAAAACAAAAAAACAAACAAAAAAACTTTACAGGAATTCATGCGAGTGTCTAGAAACCAGGGAATCAATACTGATCAGTACTGATATGGATCCATGCCATAATTTATTGGATGATCAGACACTCAGACACTTTAACTATAGATAATAGTTTGAGGTCCCAAACAAGTAATTAGCAGATAGATCATCATCTGACATCAGGTTTAAGTAAGGTTCTATCCTTTACGGTGACACAAGAATCTCAACCTCACCTCCAGCTGTATATCTCTGCAAATCAAAGCACAGAGCTGCTTGCATATGACAGCAACACCAGTTTCTGTACACTACAACCTCATCATGATCTGAACTTCATGCTGATCAACAACAGATCAGTTATTGTGCAGCTCAGTTTGTAGAATGTTCACTTTATGATTAATTTTTTCCTGACTGCGTATAACCACCAAAGGATGCATTTCAACTAAAAAACACCAACTACTTATTTGGCAACCTGAAAGATTGTTCTTAAACGGATCAGCATCTAATGTGAATATGTTATCATTGCCTATTTCAACAGCACTCCATGTATTTAGGATGAAAAGCTAGGTTGGCCTTAAAGGGACACTATAGTCCCCAGTGCAACTACATGTATTCCTGACCCTATAGTGTTAACACGACCGTCTAGCCCCCCTGGGCCCCTTATGCCTCCATAAATATAGCAAAATCTTACTGTATTCAAGCCTTAAGCTGTAGATCTGCATGCTGTTTGCCTCAGAAAAACAAGCTGTCTGCTGACATCATCAGAAGTGGTAGCCTGATCCAATCACAGTGCTTCCCCATATGATTGGCTGACACTGACAAAGAGGCAGATCAGGGGCAGAGCCAGCATGATTCAAACACAGCCCTGGCCAATCAGCATCTCCTCATAGAGATGAATTGAATCAATTAATCTCTATGAGGAAAGTTTAGTGTCTGCATGCAGAGGGAGGAGATACTGAATCACAGGATGCTGTGCACAGTGCTGCCCTGTGCTCTGCTGACAGCAGATCTGAGTGGATGGAGGCATATTATGCCTCCATCAATGCGGAAGTCCCTCTGGTTCACTCTGTGACTGCAACTGGAGGTGTTCCTAGCTTTCAATGTAAACACTGTATTTTCTCAGAAAATACAGTGTTTAAATGAGAAAGGCTGCAGGGAGCTATAGTTCTCACCTGAACAACCTCAATAAGCTGAAGTTGTTCAGGTGACCATAGTGTCCCTTTAAGTTTTACATTTGGTCCATTAATGTTAAGCTTGTTAACACGAGTAAGATGATGGAAAGGCAGAGGCTTACCTAGTTACAAGACAGCTGGTGTGGAAATTTTGGTGGGATGGGTAACCAGTGCAGAGTGATCCCAGCAGGCCCCACTGTGCTCCCAGCACTGGAGATAGTTCCTGTATAGCTACAGATCAAGCACCTGCCGTACAGAACCCCCCACAGGCAAATGTTGGCTCTGGCGGTAGGGGGTGCACCCCCACAGTCACTTGTCTACCAAGGTGGACAACCGCCCCCCCATCTTAGTAAGCCCCTGTGGAAAGGATCAGTCGCTTGATTATTATTATTATTTTATTATTTATATAGCGCCAGCAAATTCTGTAGCGCTGTACAATGGGTGGACTAACAGACAAGTAATTGTAACCAGACAAATGGACGTACACGAACAGAGGGGGCTCAATGAGCTTACACGATAGGGTATAGTGAGACAAAGGGTATAAGTAAGGGTTATGAAATAGGCTGCTAGAAAAGTATTCACTTGAGAACTTAGTAGGTTATTTTTGACAGTTGCAGGAGAGGAGTCAAGTGGCGGGGGGGGTTAGGGAATGAAAATCTGCTAACAGAGGATTGGCATAGGGCTTCAGCAGACTGCAGAGGCCTTGACGGGACATATTTGTGTATTAGGGAGGATAGGTAGGTTGGAACAGCATTTTGTAGGGACCAGAATCTTAAATTGAGCCAAATATCTAACTCGAAAGCAATGTAGGGAATGATAGAGGGGGAAGGCGTGGGTGGTGTGGGCGGACAGGAAAATTAGCCTCGCCGCCGCATTCATTATAGATTGCAGCGGTGCAATCTGGGAACACGTAAGACTACTGAGAAGGAGATTGCAGTAGTCAAGGTGAGAAAGAACAATGACATGGACCAGCACCTTAGCCGCGTCTGGTGTTAAATAGGGGCGGATGAAAGCTATGTTTTTGAGATGTAAGCGGCAGGATTTGGCGATCAACTGGACACCTAAGCAGCGAGCTAGCGAGGTAGAGGTGATGGTGACGCCGTTGACTTGGAGGGAGATAGACATGGGAGTAGCAACACTTGAGGGAGCAAAGACCAGAAGTTTTGTTTTGCACAGGTTGAGTTTAAGCAAGTGAGCAGCCATCCAGTTGGAAATCGTGGAGAAGCAGTCAGAGACACGAGTCAAGATGGGTGGGGAGAGATCAGGAGAGTACTGGTAGATTTGTGTATCATCTGCATATAAATGATAAAAGCCAAAGGAGCTGATGAGTTTACCAAGGAAGGCAGTATGGATACATTTCAGTTGAAACATGCTTACTTAACACATTATTTATATTTACCTCCTTTGCTGCAAGATCATTAAACCTCAGTATGACTTAATTGATGGAAACTTTATCAATCACGAACCTCCATAGAAAGCTCTGTGTAAGTTCACCATTTACTAGCTGGCATTAAAACCAGCACATTTCAGAAAACGAGTTCTGCACATATTTCAGAATAAAATGATGTGCTCTTCAAATACATTTCTCGTAGTCTGACTTTTGTGCTTAACATACCCCTTCCAGTGTTTCATTTTTCCTGGCGTGAATTCTGGAAGAAACTTGGCAGAAGTGGTCAGTTACAGCATCAAACAGAGAAACCTCGTCACTACGTGCAGCCATAACTCCGTCCAGAGCACACGGAAAAATAAACTTTATGGGATCCTTGAGACGCTAGCATTTAACCCAAAAAGAGCCAGTGTGCTCTCTTGACACACTCAATTCACATAATTTATAGGATTTAAACATATTACACGTTTTCAATAACTACACGACCACAGGGCAGGGAAACAAAAACTATTTGCCAAACCCCCATAACTCCGTTGTTTGGGAGTAAGAAAGCCTAATGTTGAGGTCTCACAGACCCCCTATGTCAAGGCTCAAACTTTCCACCATCCCGGCGAATAGAAATTCACCCCTGGTGAGTATACTATGACTCCCAGTGACAGGAAACTTTTAAGGTCTGGCCAGCAGCACAGGGCTTCAAATGTTAAACCTTATTCTAAGTCCATTTCCAAGATCCATTAAAGGACCACTATAGTGCCAGGAAAACATACTCGTTTTCCTGGCACTATAGGGTCTCTAGGTCCCCCCCACCCTTAGGGCCTCCCTCTCGCCGAGCTCTAGGGTGAGGAAGGGGTTTAACACTCACCTTTTATCCACCGCCGGGCTCCCTCGGCGCTGGGGACTCTCCTCCTCCTTTCCCATCTTTGGCTGAATGCGCATGCGCGGCAAGAGCCGCGTGCGCATTCAGCCAGTCCATAGGAAAGCATTCTCAATGCTTTCCTATGGACGCTGACATCTTCTCACTGTGAAAATCAGTGAGATAGCCACTAGAGGCTGGATTAACCCTAAAGTAAACATAGCAGTTTCTCTGAAACTGCTATGTTTACAGCAAAAAGGGTTAATCCTAGATGGATCTGGCACCCAGACTACTTCATTAAGCTGAAGTGGTCTGGGTGCCTTTAGTGGTCCTTTAACTCATTTTGCCCTTTCAGCAGCACTGCGCCCATCTCCCTTGTGGCTTTTAAAGTGTTAATTCAACTTGCAGAGCCCATGCTATCTCAAGAGGGCTGTATGTATCCCGACTAGCATCACACAGCTATGGGGGACATTGCATGTAACCATACAATTTTGCTTTAGAGAATAGGCTGTTTTACCCAAGAATGCCACCTAGTGGTGGGTTCTAGCTTTGCAATTCAAATACTTTCCTTGTATGTGGTTTGCTTCATCCAGTCACTATATTTTTTCGCCTGTGTTAAAAATTGTTGAACAAAAAAAGCAATAATAATAATAATTATTATTATTTATTCAACTTCGGTGTGTGAACACTCCAAAACAACTACTGTAATCCAAGTTAAAGCAATAAAATTATTTTTTAGCAGAAGGCAATCAGAATAAGGGTTAACAAGTAGGTAGGGGTTTAGAAAAATACCCCTCTCGGTCTCATTATATATTTTTTTACTTGAAGCTGCAGGAAGCAAGGTGAATTGTTAGTGTAGGACCCACCTAAGAGGTTTGCCGTGACTTGGCAGGTGGGCTTACATCTAATGGCGATTGGAGTTACTAAATAACCTCCATTTATTTAAATATTCACAGGCATTTGGGATAGTGTGCTGGTAACTCTTTTCTTTGGTTTTCAATCAGAAACAATTCTTGCGATCTGTTTGTAAGAAAATGAGGTATGTCACATGACTTCTATGTGTACAAATAAAACTTTTATTACGGGATAAAATTACAATAAAATATTCAATTTTCCCTATGTGATGTTCCCCTCTATTCTTGTACAGCAGAGGGCGCTGTGTGACTGGGAATCTGTATTGTGAGACGCAGATTGTTCTAAATTATCATTTCGGTTATTTAGTAAATACTGTCATATTCATTACAGTGGGATTTAGTGATTAGAGATGAATACGTTTTTCATGAAATACCAGAAACCTTTAAAGGTTGATGTCAAGGCAGCTCAGTCACTTCTTAGTATTTCATAAATATATAATCTTTAAGAAATACTTAGGCTGACATCTTTGAAATATCAGTGAAGGGACTACTTTGTCTCAAAGGCAAGCCTGTGGTTTACAAAAGCTGACAAAAGGTGGAGCTCAATAAACCAATTTAGGTAGCTGTTACGTTATACAACCACACTGGCACCAGCTGGGGCAGCACCAGTACTTCTGTATCGTTACGCCCAGTGCCACTGTGCTCCGACCTCTCTAAATGTGTTTGCCGCACATTTTGAAATAAAACTTGTTTGCAATAAATACATTTCTTGTATGATTCTGGTGAGTACCCTGGGAATCGCGTATACATCATTACTGGTTTCAAGTGGAGAATGTATCTAATATGTACTAACAAAATATTCCATACACTAATACACCACCACCATCACCACCACAACAATGAACTGTTGGTGCTAGACAGGATGGATCCATGGATTCATCTCGGCTACATCAAATTTCAACCCTACCATCTGCATGGTGCAATAGAAGTCAACAATCATCGGAATAATCAACTGTTTACAATCAGACTAAGCAACTTTTTAAAATCTTCTGTTGTCAACTTGATACACAAATAGCCTCAACTCCCTGTTTGCAGGTGAACCCAATACATTTTGCATTTGGAGATGTTCTCCTGCATAGTAACCCATCGTTATTTAGTTACTGCTAAATACTGTATCCGACAAATCATGCGGGTGGGATCAGGCTGCTCTGGACCATGCACCTTATAGGAATTTTATAGGAGAGAGAGAAAGAGAGTAGTGAAGTTGGAGACATGATTTAATGCTCCTCAAACCCCAGCACCATGGTGGGCAGTTCGCTATCCCATATCTAGAAGCATAGGAACAGAACTCTGATATTAGTATAAATGAGGCTGCCCACTCCTATCAGACAGTCTTTTTTTCTGAAAACTAATTAGAATTTGTAACGGAGCTCCCTGTACTCCGACCGAGTATCCTCCGTTGATGGATGCTCCTAGCGCTTCCTGAGGACTCCAAACACTGCAGCAGACACCACAACCACCGCAGACTCCACAACCGCCGTAGCTTAACTGGAGTCTCGCCGTCTTCCTTCCACCCTGGATCAGCTTCTGTCCTCCAGGACTGTGTGGGGAAGACCTCTCCTCCAGGAGAGCGTAACAGGAACAGCTCTTAAAAGAGCTACATGATTAAAAGCTCAGGGGAGTATGCAGAGCATAGCAATCCCCAGTGTGATGTAGCAGTTCCCTCCAATAACGAGACAAGGCTACGTATTGAGGGTCAAGAAGATCTGTTTTACTTGCCACCAAAGGGCCTTCTTTTATGCAGGTTTTCCCTACATAGGACCACCCACAGGGTTTTACAGGATAACCAATAACATACGTACATTACAGAAAACACTCCCAGCAATTACCCACAAAAATCCTCCCCTCTGCCTGTGATCTAATTATGGCACACAATGCTTAACATAATTATCACAAGCAGGAAAAATACAGTTTTTATACATGTACTGTAACGTTAAAACTACACATCCAATCTTCATATTTGGAATCAGCACACTTTAAACATAAACATAACCAAAAATCAGACAAATCCATCCAGGGGTTAAAAAGTTAGCTGGAGGTCCCTTTATGACCGACTGCAAGCACATTTTCATGCCCAAAACAGTTCCATAGATTTGGGCTGTGTGGCCGGTCTATTTCATGCTGAAAAAACGAATGGGACTTAGTCTCTGCAGCTGTAAAATCAGTATGGGAGAAGGTAGAGCTCAGTGGTGTTTGCGGGAATGTGTAGCCGATTTTAGTTCCATGAATTTGGCTACACATACCGCTGACCTCGTTCGCATTAACAAAGATGGCCACAGCCACGTGTTCGGCAAACGAACAAAGGCCAACCAGCATTGTCAATTAAGCTGCGGTTAACCACAGCTTCTGGGAGGTAAATTGCCTGCACACTTCCACTTCTGGGTGGTCTGCCTGTGTGGTACTTGGTTCAGTAAGCCCCATTTACTGAACCAAGTGGGAAATAGCCAGGCACAAAGGGTTTTAACCAGGTCTGGGGACACTTAAAGGGGCAGTGTCCCAATCTTCCTGATGTCCCAAAAAGGTGTTTAAAGGGCCAGCACCTGTCCCATAAAGAGTCCATAAGCCACAATATGCCCACTGGCTGTCTTAAAGGGCCATACACACCTAATAAAAGTGCATAAGTTCTCACAATCTCCCAGGGGCCACAGTCATGTGGAAGATGGCTGGCAAGTAGTCTTCTCCACAACCCAGGGAAGCAGGGCAATTTGCCATTTAAAGGGCCAGTTACAAATAGCAGTTTGTAACAGAATTTATAGCCTGTTTTCTCATAATATGGCTGCACTATCTGGAACTGTGTAGATGCTTACTACTGATACTTTTAACATAATAAAATTGTCACGTATTCATCCGCTTATAAAAATGTGATTAATGGAATTTACTGTTCAGACAGGAAAAGTTGTGCCTAACAATATTACTGTCCTGACAGGAAAAGTTGTGCCAAGCAGCAATCAAATCCACAGGAGGGTTTGTGCTGAGCAGCAATTATGCAAATGGAAACCTGGTAACAAAGGCCGGTTACAGTTTATCAGATCTAGAGGAGGGGCATTTAGGCCCAGTTCTCATCCTGTTCAGTGCCCTGTCGTGGTTTCCCTTGTGGTTGTCTGAGAGCGCTTTATTGATTCTGGTAATTCTGGTTATTTGGCTTTGGCATTGTTTTTGACTTCCCTGTTTTCTGGCATCCCTGACCCCTGGCTTTTCCTTATCGTTGTGTCTCTTTCTGTATCCCTTGACCTCGGCTATTCCTGACTATTTTTTGGTACGTTAGTCCAGCCATTCTAAGGTCTGGTATACGTTACCTATCAGTCCTCTGTGTTACACAATTTTACGTGCTGGATCATACTGTAATCCTGACACAAATATTTTAAGTTTATTCTTTTAATTACTTTTGTTTGCAGATTAGACCTTTCGGTTAGTAGCGGACCTGGAAATGGTTCCAATATTGGACTTCCATAATAAATCCTGCAACTCTCTCTTCGTGTGGTATGATGTTTGTAGAGGATTTACTCCAATAAAGAAATTCTCAATATTCTAAAATTCGTAATTCTATTGACATTATATCCATAGCTATCCTTCAGTGTGCAGGAGAACTGTTAGAGAGAAATGTAATCATGGCTTGGATGGTAAAATATGAATCATAGTATTTTAAGATGAGTATTGATAGAACATCAGAAGACTTTATATTAACTTTTGTAACCAGTAAGTGATTGTGTTTAACAGTGGCGGTTCTAGACTTTGTGAGGCCTTAGGTGAAACTCAAACATAAAGCCCCCACTAACACCCAAAGTAAAAAAAAATAGGGGTACATTGTGTGTATAAGGTGCTGTAGTTGTATTGAAGGACAAGCTTGCAGCACTGGATACAGAGAGCTGCAGTGTCGCAGCTCCCTGTGCCGCTGCATTGTGAGCTCTCTGACTGTAGTTATGGCATAATTTGCAAACTAAATTAATTTGCAATAAACAAATTTAATTAGCAAGTATGGTTACACAGCCTTACAGTCGTGTACAGTCGGCACGGTATGTGTATTTATGAGTTTGTCTGACATTGTCAACCTGTGTGTGACAGGGTTTGGGGTGAGTGTGGCACAGTTGGAGGACAGGATTAGAAGGGTTCATGTGGTAGGGTGAGTGTGGCAGGGAGAAGGGAGTGAGTGAGAAAGACCGATAGAGGATGAGTGTGACAGGGTTGCGGGTTCAGTGTGACAGTGTAAAAGAAGGTGAGTCTGACAGGATTGGGGGGGTTAATGTGATAGGGTAAGTGTGGCAAAGCAAGCGCAGGCGAGTTTGGCATGGTTGGAGTTGGTGAGAGTGACAGGATTAGGAGAGGTTAATGTGAGGTGACAGTGAGGTGCTGGGTGAAGGGGTGAAGGGGGTGACAGTGTGTGGGGGCTGAAAGTGTTTGGAAATGGTAACAGTGTATGGTGGTGGGGGTTACAGTGTGTATGGGGGTGATAGTGTGTGTGTGAAGGGGTGGTAGTGTTTGTGGGGATGATAGGGTATGGGTGGGGGTGACAAGGTGTATGGAGGGGGGCTGTGACAGGGTGTGTGTGTGGGGGGGCTGTGACAGGGTAGGTAGGGGACAGGTGTGGTGGGGCTGTGACTTGGTAGGGGGAGCTGTGTCATGGTAAAGGGGCTGTGACAGGGTAAGGGGGCTGTGACAGGGTAAGGGGGGCTGTGACAGGGTAAGGGGGGCTGTGACAGGGTAGGGGGCTGTAAGCGAGCAAGGGGAGCTGTGAGAAGGTACGGGGGCTGTGACAAGGTAGGGGAAGATTTGACAAGGTATGGGGGATGTGAAAGAGTAGGGGGGCTTTGAAAAGGCATGGGAGCTGCATGGGCGTCCGCAGGGGGGGCGGATTTTTCAGCTTGTTCTGATATTTTTCGTGTGAAATTTTAAATGAACTGCAATATCGATGCCGGCCAGTAGGTGTGTATGGAGAGAGACAGGGATAGGAAGCTGCATCTTATCCCTGCTTCTCTCTGCGGATTGAAACCGCAGGGGAACAACACATGCAGCCAGAGACAGCCTACAGATCAGGTAAGTGAGGGCTGGGGGGGCAGAAACAGCCTACAGATCAGGGGAGTGAGGGATGGGGTGGGGGGTTTGAGATAGCCTATAGATCTTTTTGGTGGGGCAGCAGCCTATAGATTATGGGAAAGCAGGCTTGGGGAAGGGGCAGCAGCCTATAGATTAGGGGACTGAGGGGGGGTAGCCTGGCAGATTAATGGAGGAGGTTGGGGTGGGCAGCAGCTTCAGTAGATGGAGGAGTGAGGGGCAGCAGTTTGCAGATTAGGGAGTGAGGCAGCAGCCTATGTAGATTAGGGAGCAGGGGGCAACTGGCGGTGATTAGAGTGTGAGTAAGGGGGGCAGCAGACTATAGATTAGGGATTGAGGCTGGGGCGTGCTCAGATTAGGGAGTGAGGGCTGGGGCAGCAGCCATAATATTGAGAGTGACGCTGCTGCCTGCAGCAGCAGGACGCACAAGCTCGGCGAGAGGACCGCGGCCGCCCTGGAGAAGGTGAGTAACGCCAGTACTCTGATTGGCATGGCAGGAAACGGAAATGTGCGAACAAAGACATTAAGGCGGAGCGTGAACAGCATCAGCTGAAATCCAACTGCGCTCCTCAGGCCCATAACCCTTCCAATGCACCAAGTACTGAAGTCGACCCCTAAGGTAACGAGAGTCAAGAACAGCAGAGACTTCGAATTCCTCATGACCCTCCATGGAGACAGGAGGGGGAGGCGGAGAATGCCAGGTATAGCGGTTGCGTACGTAAGGCTTCAACAACGAGGTGTGAAATACATTAGGAATACGCAGATTCCTAGGAAGACCCAAGGCGTATGAAACAGGATTAACCTTATGCAGTATATGATAAGGACCTATGAAGCGGGGAGCCAATTTCATAGAAGGCACCCGCAGGTGAATATTCTGCGTGGAAAGCAAAACCCTGTCCCCCACAACATAAGTAGGAGCCGCCCTGCGATGCTTGGCAGCCTGAGCCTTCTGGCGAGCAGCGGAATCCACCAAAGAATGCTGAACCTGCTCCCAAGTATTACGCAAACCAGCCAAATGCTCATCCAGAACTGGCATGCCCTGTGAGGAGAATGCAGCCGGAAGAACAACGGGATGCTGGCCATAGACAATGTAAAAAGGGCTTTTGCCGGAAGAATCATGAGTGGCATTATTCCGAGCAAACTCAGCCCAAGGAAGCAAGTCAGACCAATTGTCCTGATGGTGAGACACAAAACAACGAAGGTACTACTCCAGAGACTGGTTGGCACGTTCAGCAGCTCCATTAGACTGGGGATGGTAAGCGGAAGAAAATGAGAGAGAAATACCCATTTCTGAGCAAAAGGCTTTCCAGAACCTGGAAATAAATTGGCTACCCCTATCGGACACGATAGATACAGGAATACCATGTAACCGAAATACTTTTCTAGCGAAGATAAGAGCCAGTTCCTTGGATGTGGGCAACTTGCGAAGAGACACAAAGTGAGCCATCTTGGAAAACCGATCTACTATCATCAGGATGACTGTGTTACCATTCGAAGGGGGTAATTCAACAATAAAATCCATGGATAGGTTAGACCAAGGTCTCTCGGGAACAGGTAAGGGATGCAGAAGCCCACAAGGAACTCTACGAGACGTTTTCATACATGCACAAGTAGTACAAGCACTTATATAGTCAGTGACATCCTTACGTAAGGAACCCCACCAAAAATATCGAGAAACTGCTGACATCGTTTTGGTAATACCAGGATGTCCAGCAGTCTTAGTATCATGATATAATGACAGAATCTCCCGTCTCTCGGGAACATCAACAAACAATTTATCAATAGGCCTCTCGCTAGGTGCCATACTTTGTTTAGCCTGTATGGTCTGCAAGAGGGATGAAGAAATAGACAACATAGTAGTGGCTATTATCCTGTCTGGGGGAATGACAGGAGTAACATCAACCTCCTGTTTGTCAGTAGTTTCGAACTGTCTGGACAGAGCATCTGCTTTAATGTTGCGATCACCTGGCCTATAGGTGATAATATAATTGAAACGGGACAAAAATAGTGACCATCTAGCCTGCCTAGAAGATAATCTTTTAGCTTCACCAAGGTAGGATAGATTCTTGTGATCTGTAAAAATGAGGATAGGATCCTTAGTTCCTTCTAACAAGTCTCCATTCTTTAAGAGCTAAGATAATAGCAAGGAGTTCACGATTACCCACATCATAATTCCTTTCAGCTTTGGACATTTGTCTAGAAAAGAAGCCACAAGGATGCAATGGCTTTTCAGGCGATTCTCTTTGGGACAAAACAGCACCTACCCCGATTTCAGAAGCATCAACTTCAAGAATATAAGGCAGTGAGGGGATAGGATGCTGTAAAATAGGTGCAGAGGCGAATGTAGTTTTAAGAAAGTCGAAAGCCTGAAGTGCCTCGGAAGACCAAACACGAGTATTACCACCCTTTTTTGTCATACGGGTGATAGGTGCTACAATAGAAGAAAAACCCTTAATAAAGCGTCTATAATAGTTAGAGAAACCAAGAAAACGTTGAATAGCTTTCAAACCCTGTGGTAGAGGCCACTTTATGACAGCAGAAAGCTTCTGGGGATCCATACGAAACCCTTTGGCGGAAATCAAATACCCCAAGAACTGGACTTCGGATTGGTCAAATAAACATTTTTCTAGTTTACAATAAAGACCATTAGTAAGAAGGGTCTTCAAGACCGTTGTGACATGTCTGTGATGAGTGTGTAAATCTGTAGAATATATCAATATATCGTCCAAGTATACAATTACAAATGTGTGAATAAAGTCTCTTAGGACGTCATTAATAAATTCCTGAAATACTGCTGGGGCATTGCAAAGACCAAATGGCATAACAGTATACTCGTAATGACCGGATCTAGTGTTGAATGCAGTCTTCCATTCGTGACCTTCCTTTATGCGTATTAAATTGTATGCACCTCTAAGGTCCAATTTGGTGAATACAGTAGCATGTTTCAGCCTGTCAAATAACTCTGTAATTAAAGGTATAGGGTATGCATTTTTGATAGTGATTTTGTTTAGACCTCTATAATCGATGCACGGTCTTAAATCACCCTCTTTCTTAGATACGAAGAAAAACCCTGCTCCAGCCGGAGAAGAGGATCTCCTAATGAACCCCTTTTCTAGTGATTCTTTAACATACTCCTCCATGATACGGTTTTCTTGAATAGATAAAGGGTACACCCTGCCCTTAGGAGGTATAGTGCCAGGCAATAAATCGATAGCACAATCATAGGATCTGTGAGGCGGTAATTTATCAGCTTCCCTCTTATCGAATACAGTTTTGAGAAACAAGTACTGAGGAGGTATAACAGTAGACGAAGGAGGAGTAGTAGGAACATTAATGGTATTTAAAGGGGTGACTTTAATCATACAAGAGTCGTGGCAGGTTTTACCCCATGATTTTAATTGTCCCAATTCCCAGTCAAAAATGGGATTGTGAGAACATAACCATGGGTACCCTAACACGATATGAGAAGAGGGAGAGGTGATAACCTGAAACCGAATGGTCTCAAGGTGTAAAAACCCTGTGTACATGAATAATGGTACAGTTTCATGGGTAACGACTGGAGTATTTAAAGGTCTACCATCTATGGCCTCAATGGCCAAGGGTATCTCCCTCTCTCTGACGGGAATGTTGTTTTTCGTAACAAACTCAGAGTCAATGAAGTTCTCAGCAGCCCCGGAATCAACCAAGGCTAGTATGCTTTCAGCTGTACAACTCTCTCCCGTATGAAGGGAAACAGGGAGAAGCAAACGGTTAGCAGGCAATTTAGGAGACTTAGATATCACACCCAAGGCCAGTCCCCTATAAGGTCTTAGGTGCGAGAGTTTTCCGGAAGCAAAGGACATTCCTTTACCATATGGTCTTGCCTACCACAGTATAGGCAGAGTCCGTTCCTTCTTCTAAGTAGTTTTTCAGTATCCGAGAGTTTGGCAACCCCTAATTGCATGGGTTCCTCCTCGGATACTTTAACACTCTCAGGTTTATCAACTCTGGGGTTAGTAGATGTGACCACACGTCTATTCCTGTTTTTGGTATAGAGCCTGTCACGAATCCTATTATCTATATCAATGAGGTAGTCAATAAGGTCCTCTAATGGAATAGGAAGCTCCCTTGCCGCTACCTCATCTAATATAGTGTCAGATAAACCTTCCATGAACGCAGTAGTTAACCCATTATTGGTCCAATCTACCTGTGAAGCAAGGGTATGAAACTGAATAGCATAATCAGCCACAGACCTAGACCCCTGTTTAATTCTCATTAATGCTCTTGCGGCATTCTTTGACCTTTTTGTTGTGTCAAAAGTTCTACGAAAAGCCGTAAGAAAGCTATTGAAATTATGCACCATAGGTCCATTGGCCTCCCAAATAGGATTTGCCCACTCAAGTGCTTTGTCAGTAAGTTGATGCATCAAAAACCCCACTTTAGACCTATCAGTGGGAAAGGAATGAGGATACATCTCAAGGTGGAATTCTATTTGATTAATAAAACCTCTGCATGTCTTGGCTTCCCCTCCATACCTAGGAGGAGGTGTTAAATGGGGCGAAGTATTGGGTGAATTGGATACTTCGGGAGGATGAAGTGTAGGAGGGTTAGGTGCGGTTGCAGGAATAGTTCTAGACAAGAGCGTCTGGAGAGCCTGTGCTATCTGATCCATACGGTGATCCTGCTCTACAAACCTTGCCTCGTGAGAAGCCATTTGCTGAGCCAAATCTGCGGGGTCCATGGCCCTATCGTAATGTAACATGAATATACCCCAACACGCAGGATTCAGCTAAACAGAAGACAACACAGAGGAGAGATACGTCTACCGGACCTTAGAATGGCTGGACTCAACGTATATGAGAGGAGGCAGAGTCAGGAACGATCCGAAGTCAAGGGCACAGAGAGACAGCGTAAACTAGGACAAGCCGGGGTCTGGTACACAGTAAACAGTAAGCCGACAACCAGAACAGATAAGGATAAAGAGAAAACGTAGTCAGAAACAAAGCCAAAGTCAATATGGAGAAATACAAGTGAACACAACAAGCGCTAAAGGGAACTGATACAGAAACCACGATAGGGCAGGGAGTAAAGGGAGAGGTAAGCTTAAATAGCCTCTCTACTAATGTGATTGGCTCCTGTCATATCCACACCCCCAAAAGGTAAGTGTATGGGGAGTGTGGCATGACAGGGGCCAATGGGAGCCTTTTAACAATTTAGGCTCCCACTGTCTCTTTAAGAGCACGCCCGAGACTCGTGGCGCGCTCTTAGATTCAGGCGGGACACGTGACCGCTTCTCTCGGTCACTGCCCGCCTTTCTAGTGAGGTTGTCGGATGAGCCGTGCGTGGCTCGTGCAGCAGCAGGACCGCACGCGGCTCGAAGAGAGGACCGCGGCCGGCCCCTGGAGAAGGTGAGTAACGCTACAACACTATAGTGTCAGGAATACAACATGTATTCCTGACACCATAGTTGTGAAAACTCTATTCACCCTGGCTTTATGTGATAATGGCTATGTCCCTTCCCTTTCACGACACTGTCAAAAAGGTACCAAGCATGGATGTCATTACAATTATGCCGCCCCCTGGAAAATTCCTGCGGACGCCCATGAGCTGTGACTGGGTAAGGGAATGTGGTAGGGTGGGGGGCTGTGACAGGGAGTGTGGGCTGTGACAGGTGGTGGTCTGGTGGGCTCCCGATCTGGTCTGCAGCTCTGCCAGGTGCAGAGCTGCAGACCACATGTTAAGTCTCGCGATCTCCATTCAGAGCATTGCCGTGGAGCTCTGCACCCGGCGAATCTGTAGACCGAGGGCTGGCTCTCAGTCAGGGCAGACTGAATGGGGGGGAATCGCACCCGGCTCCACTTCTGTGTTGGGCCTTCGGTCATTGACCGAAGACTGGACATATCAGTCTGCCCTATGGTAATTTAGGTCGCTGTGAGGCCCCAGACCGTGTAAGGCTTTAGGCCGCCACCTAAATCACTTAATTAGAGAGCCGCCTCTTGTGTGTAATTATGTGTATGTGTGTTACAGTCAGTTATGTATGTATGTGTGTGTGACGAGAGCAATCTCGCCACATTGCATTGAAAAAGCCTGGTTGCTCGCCTGTTGCCTTTGGATTATGGCCCCATGTTAAAATACATCTTTTTCCCCGCAGAAAAGGCTTATTCGTGCCTTTTCTGCCCAGTGTTCGGTAGATTCTGTGACAGATCCCTCCGTCTTTGACTGAACTTACCGTATGGCTTGTTCGTTTGTTTAATTAGTTTTCCTCGTTCCTGTGGACTCTATGGCGTTCCCTTTTTAGGACCGAACAAAACTACCGAACCAGTAGAGAAGTGTGCTGCTGATTAACCTCTTGGCCCCATTCAAACATTGAGGTTAACCGCAGACACCTCTTGATTGATACAGTAGTTGGGTGGCATCCATTCGTATGCTGAAAATGAGGTTGCGGCCATTTTAAACCATGCGAAGGCACAGCGATGTTCGACGCCTAATCTATGGAAGTGAAAATGGATACAGTTTGGCGCGAACATCGCTGAAGCCGCCGACCTCCCTTCTTGTTCGGTAGAAGTGCACGAACGGCCCTATATTCGGTAGTTGTACCTGACTACACCATACCCCAGATAAGAATCCCATGGAACTCATTCGTATGAGAACTGACTTTGTGAACACTTTGGCTCCATGGCGATTGAACTGTATTCGTGTAGTGTGAGCACCATTCGCTTAATAATGTGCGCTCAGACCTGAGCTATCTGTGGATATGTTAAATGTATATCTTTACTGTAACCATTCCAACATGGGGGATTTTAACAGTAATTTCAATATTAGTATCCACACGTGCATAATGGCGATTTGTTTTCTAGCCTGGGATTTCGTATGTTTTGGCTGCTTGAACAAAGACCTTTCATGTGGAACTATTTTTGGGCATCGTGTGCGGTCGGTAAAACTAGGACCTCCAGGAAATTTGTGAACCCTTGTATCGATCTGGGTAATTTTTCAGTATGTTGTTCACCCAGATCGGGGCTGTTAAGATACCCCTGGTGTCTTTAAGAGAAACCGCCGTTTAGTTCACCTTCCCCTTTCGCAATATCAGTAATCCATTCGCATCAATTGTAATACACGAACCATAACCAGGGGAAGCGATAATCTCCCGACCGGGATCCGTGAAAGGCTTCAAACTCCCGAACGGAAATCCACGAACTGCTGCTAGCCGCCGAACAACAATATCCACCAAGCGGCTTTCGGTTCCAATCAGCAGTCTCTAAGCGCAAAGAAGAAATCCCCCCAATAACGAGACAGAAGCTCCGCATTGAGGGTCAGACAGGATCTGGCTTTACTGTGGGCTACCTGCCCGTATTTATGCAGGTCTCCCACTTGGTGGACACTCCCCTAGGGGATCAAATGGTAGACTGAAATGACAGATAGACAGGGGGTCATTTCAGACATACAGTTACAGGTTTTTCCCACAATGCAATATGGTCTCCTCCCCTCTGCCCTGGAGATAATTGAGAAGTAATTCAATTCTCTCCAGGACAAAGACAAATCTCCATCTTAGATACAAAACCAGAAAATACATAAAAATACATAATTTGAAAATAACCGAACATTTCTTATTCACATCACATATCCCCAGATAGCCTGGATCTGAGTGCATATTACTGGTGAATAGCGCTCAGATCCCACACACATAGTTCAATCGCCATGAAGTCAAAGTTCTTACAGTTTTTCGGTATGCGAATGACTCCATGGGAAGGCTATCTGGGTTAAGTCTTTTCATGTGCTGTAAAACTCCCAAACGGCCGGTGTTCGTACGTTTTCCCGGAGGCAGCCAGGCGTCCCGTTGTTTCAGCGGTGTTCGGCAGAAAAAGTGTCTGTTTTTAGTTCCATGAAAATAGAGCCGAACACCGCTGGGCTTTCGTGTGTTTTAAAATGACCGCTGCCTCGTGGTCGACATACGAACGGCGGCCACCCTGAATTCAGTTTAATTGAGAAGTGTCTGCGGTTAACCACAACGTTCTAATTGGGATCAATAGGTTAACCAGCAGCACACTTCTTCTCCTGGGTGGCCATCCGTTCGGTAGTTTTGTTCGGGAAAAACAGTAATTCGTATGGCTGGGCTATAGAAAACAGCCATTTACACGAACGGGGCAGAAACAGACGAATCCACCACAATAAACAGACAGATGGTTCTGTCACAGGGGCTATCAGGGGATATGTGAATTAGGGGTGTAGGCTATGGTTTTGGGGCAAAACTGGGGGAAAACTGTGTTTTACAATGTATAATTAATTAAGTTATCTCTCATGCTGAGGGGAGGGAATATGTGTACTATATCCCGCTAGGGATTGGCTACTTCTTAATTCTCTGTGGGTGTCTCCCTTGCATGGGAGAATTGCATAAAATCCATGTGTGTGACATTAAAAATCAATTCTGTTCTTGATACTGAGTGTCGTCCAGTTATTGGGAAAGATGATGGGAGATTCGTGGATTTATTTTCTGCTTATGCTGTTCTTCTTGTAATTTCCTGCTTGCTCCTGAGTAGCTGTTGAAATACCAGCAGAGGAAAACCTATGTTAAACCAGCGCTCCGCTACAGTTCTGTTTTCTTATTTCTAGTCTCTACCACCTTAGGTGGTCTCTATTTTAACGTTCTACTTTGACTTTACTTTGTTTTCTGGTACCCTACCCTGAGTATTATTGCTTTGCTCCCTTCATCTATCGGGGATTTTGGGTGTTTCTTCCTCTTCCCTCTAGCGTGTTTACTATCTCCTTTGGGGTGCCCCTGTTTTCCCGGCACCAGCTTCACCCCATTACTCTGTTTTTACGGAATATTGCCACCGGCGTGCTGGAGAATTGGATCTCGTTTGGCGACTTTCCGAACTGATCCTATCTCGCGAACATTCACTTTTTGGCAAACGTTAGTGTGCCGATCGCCTTACTCACATAGAACACTTGATATACAAGCGTTCGTCTAAAGGAGACGTTTAAAGAAGGCGAGTCCATTCTCATGAACGTTTGAATGTTTTGTGTTCGGTACGCTACTGTGGTGAAAGTAAACTGTTTTTTGGACGGGCCTGTTTGTCAGCCTCCTACTATGTGAATATGGCCCTTGTGATAAAACTTGGTTTAAATCACTGTTCGTGCCTTTTTTGGATTTTCATGGCCACAATTCGAACTTTCGAATTGGCACTTCAAACTCCCGAACAGTCTAAATGGCCACCATTTGACATTTGAACACATGGTGGTGGCCATCTTGTACGCATGGACCAAAACCACGAAAAGACTTCAGGGGGACTTAGCCACGAATGCCCTGGAACTATTTTCGGCATGAAAACCTGTTACCGGTCGGTCCTCCAGCGGCACTTAGCCGCAATTCTATGGAACTGTTTTGGGCAGGAAAACCTGCATGCGCCTGGGCAAAACTATGACTTCCATAAAATGTCAGAACCCCTGATCTGATCTGGGTGATTTTTGGATATGTTGTTCACCCAGATCAGGGCTATCAGGGGATGTAAGATATGTGGGGGATATGTTGTGTTTTGGGGTACTTTGGGGGTTTTGTAAAATATGTGTTTTTTTTCTGCCTGGAGATACAGTATCTGATTCAATTATCTCACAGGCAGAAGGGAGGGATTGTATGTTCGTTGTGGGAGTGTCGTACATTTAATTACTGCTCTGATTGGTTTGTAACAATTGTCATCCTGTTCCCCACAAGGTCCATGTGGGTGTTCCCTTGCATGGGGACTTGGCTCATGTTTGGGGGATTGGAGAACTACATTCTGGGGACTGCCATAATCACTATACTCCCCTAAGTATAATCACTAGCTTTTCAAAGAGCTGTTTCTGCTATGATCTCTGGAGTAGGAGAGGTTTGCCCACTGGGAGCTGGATTCTGGTCTTGGGTCCAGGGTAGGTGGAGGACAGCGAGACCCCTGCGGTGGTTTGTGGGGTCTACAGTGCTTATGGTGTCTGGTGGAGTGCTTGGAGCCCTCGGTGAGCACTAGGAGCATCGATTGATAGAGGTACCCGGTCGGGGTGCCAGGCAGTTTGTAACAGTTACATTTGTAGCCTGTTCACACTTTTTCTTGCACAAAATTCCTCCTGAATGTCTGGGCGGGCATAACAGCAGCCATTTTAGGTTTATGTGTTTTTTCACTGCTATTACTACTGTGGATCAATTTTGCTCCTGCTATATCAACATCTATTGCACCTTGCTGTGGGATACACTTTGGGACCAGGCAACAGGTTAGTGCTCTGAACTTGAGGGTTGGTAAACCAGTGGATTTATCCCTTATCCTGGTTAGGGTGAGCGCCTATTTATGTGCTGCCGAACAGGACCTGTCCATGCAGGCTCCTGATTGAGTGGGTGAGCCCCAGTGATACACTTCTCCATTTCCCTCTTCTCCTCTTCATCTGTCCTTTCAATCGGACACGGTTGCTGGCTCAGGCTACACTATACCTACCGACCACCCCCCCTGGTCCCTAGGCCTCTACTACCCTTAGTGCCAATTCCACTCTGCCCTCATGCTTGGTGTCCCTGGGTGAGCCCCATATTGAGCCCCTTTACCAACATGAAAGAGTCACAGACCCCAACTGATGCACAGGCCATGATTGCTGCTGCAGTCGCTTTCTCTCAAACATTCACTTGTCAACACGTAGCTAGGCCTTCATCCAAGAGGGCACATTATGTGGTGTGAGATTATTTATGGGGATTAATTATTATTAATTAATTTTCATTAATTAAAAATAATATTTTCATAAAATTATTAAAATTAATAACGTTTATTAAAATATCAGGGGTTGATATTTTATTGGCGCTTCTTCACAATTATTATTTAAAGTGAAGAGTTTACTCACTATTTTAACTCTTTAGAAAGGGAGTACATTGTTAGAATTTAATATTTCATACATTAATATCACAACTTTTCATAAAAATTATAATATTTATTTTTGTCAATAAGTGTAATTATACATTGTAATTAGTGAATAGTTTTCAATAATATTGAACAAGATATGGCATAGCACAGTATCACAATCTCAGTAACAATTTTAAACTCTTTAGAGTTATAGGATTGTTAGTTCATGACAAATTCAAGCAACCGAGTTAGTATAGGGAATATGTTCTTCATACACTATTGATTGAGACAAGCAGCAAATAGAATGTTACTATTTGTTAAATTATTCTGTGTTTGCATATCATGGGGTTATATGTCAATCCTTATCTGTTAACCTTCTGACCTGGTCCAATTAAATTTTGGGGCAAGTCATTATGTTAATGGCTGTTGACGTAATTTTGATATATATTTTTATCTGTCTTAAACAGCAGGTGGAGCTGTTGTCTACATCAGGAATGTTACCAGCTGTTATCATATAGGGTTAAACTTTGTTCAGGACAATTTAGGAATATTTAATTTCAAGATGCTTTGGTCAGCATTTCTTCTTTTCTCTCAAAGTGGACTTTGGTCTCACACCAATAAACCAATGTGTCCTTTCTCACCTAAGCGTGGCAACTTCAGGATATTTAAACTGTCTAACTTAATTTATCTCTATTGATTATATATATATATATATATATATATAAATGTTTATATATGTGTGTGTATATATATATATATATATATGTATATGTATGTGTGTGTGTGTGTGTGTATATATATATATATATATATATATATATATATATATGTTTCTATATATGTAAATTGCTAACTTAGGATATCGCACACTATATTTTAATTTTTATCTATAATGAAACTTAATTTATATACCTCATTGCGATATGTGTGTTTGCTGAACACGTACTTTTAATTAACACATACTTGTCTTAATTGTGTTCTTATCTTTTATTGACACAGATGTATTTAGTCACTGTCTGGCTCTTTGAGAAAAACATCTTGTTTCTTCATTTTAGCGCCTCATGGCATATTAGCTAAATTGCGTTTTTGCTATTATGCATGTATTATTTTTATCACACACTATATACGTATTTCCTTCCTACATAATATCTCTGACAGTGGCCGATTCCGAAGATTCAGACTCCTCAATGGAACGCTCGCACCCCCCTAAATGGGTGAAAGCTCTAGGGCAAAAAAGTCCAAAGGCAAGACCACCAGGAAGTGCAGAGAGCCCTCTCAACGCGTGGCATCCAAGCCGACACAATTCTCCTCCTCGGACGAGGAAAAAGACCAGCCACATGCACTCTCAGTGCTGGATGAGTGGCAAGCGGTAGTGTCCAAAGCAGATGAGAATGCTTCAGCTTGACAGGCGATACCCCTATGTCACAAGATGACACAAGATGATGTTCGACCCTAGGAACATCCGACACCCTCGCTCTGAGGAATGGACACCCCCGGACCACTTGGCAAAGTTCATGCACTTCTGGCTCTGGGAACCTTTGGATTAGGTGACATGGAAACACATGATATCCGAGTGCCCTCGCCCTATGCTGCCATACAAGGTGGCCTTCACCCCTGACCTCGATCAGCTTATGCAGACCTTAATGGCATGCGGGGGACGGGACCCATGCAAAGGGGTATAACTCGGATTCAAGGGGGCACAGGATAAACTGCTTGATGCCATTGGACCCCTGGCAAGAGTTATGGACTTGGTCAACGACGCATATGCTCGGGCTGACACCTTTGACTCAGATATGGTGCGTGATTGGTCACCTTATATAAGGGAGTGGGCACAATGGTGCTTTTGCTTCCTTGGTAATACCAAAGTGGCCCTCTCGTCTGAGAGATGCCATGCAGCACTGTTCTGCATAGACAAGAAACTGGTGGAATTGGGGGACAAGGAGCTCAGACAACTGGCACAGGGTAAACTGTTTGGCGAGGCATTCCTAAAGGAGCTCAACAAAAGACTGAATATATTTACTAATTAAGTATGTAGCTAGTTATATATGTGTAATACAGTCAGTGAGTGCAGTTAGCTATGTATGTGTACTACAGTTTGTGAGTGTGGCTAGTTATGTATGTGTATGAGTCAGTGAGTGTGGCTAGTTATGTATATGTATGAGAGTCAGTGAGTCTGGCTAGTTATGTATGTTAATACAGTCAGTGAGTGCGGCTAGTTATTATGTGTAATACAGTCAGCGAGTGTGGCTAGTTATGAGTGTTTGTGTATATCACTGAATTTGTCTAGTTATGACATAGGGATCAAGAAAGGGGTACACACCCAGAATATGTATGTATGAATAGTGTGCTGTAAAGACCAAATATATGCAAAATACAGATTAAGAGAGAGTGCACACACAGTTTTAAATCTTATAAGGCTACTTATATCAGCAATCTTAGCAAACAAATATGTGGATTTGGTTGCACCATGGCCATACCATGTTAAACCCACCACTAGTTCACAATATCCCAATATTGTTGGGTAATACGCTGATTATAACATGGGAGATTAACTTGCTAACTGCAATACTTACTGCTTAAACAGCTTCAAGAGGTTCTCCTCAAATGTATGCTTTCTTATGGACACTTCCAAATAGGCACCTGGAGTGGTGGGGTGGGATGATCAACCCCCAAAAAATCTGTTCTGGATTCCAAATAGTCATAGCATAAAAGGGAATTGGGGGGGATCATGCATTTCCTCAGTGATCAAGATTCTGACCTTGCAGAGGGCTATTGGTGGAGTTAGGGAGATATTATTATGGGGAGAGTCGTGTTATTTTTAGAACTCTTGCAACAACCATAGTTATACTAAGTTCAGAATATTCTCTTTAACTCTGGTGCAGAGGTTGAGATACAAATACTGCCATGCTTGCAAATTGTAACAATAACTAAATTGCTCGTTTTCCAAATACATGTTCAGGAGTGTCTTTCCCCAGCATGCACAGCGGGGGGAGCTGCATTCTTATTCATGTCATTCTCAAGTCATAGAACATTTATTTTATGTGAAACTGGATAGATTATTGGTTAAGTTTCCACAAATGCCTTTAAAATATATATTTTTTTAACTAGAGATATGGAAATGCGAACCAAATTAATCTGATTTATAAATGAATGTGTATTTCAAGAAGTGATTAACTGGGAATATACAGGAGAATACAAATCTAAACTACTGAAACAAGTAGTCATTTAAAAGTTACTGGTTGAAAGTGCTTATTTTCTTCTTATGATTATTCCAGCATGTGATAAAACAAGCCGACATCAAAGAAAGAACATATTGAAACAATTACTGTATAATAGCCCGAGTTACCAGCAGCCAAATCATATTCAGAATATTGTGTGCCTCCATATATTATTCCGATAGTCAAACAAACTTGGAGGTCTCTGGAGGCTATGTGTACGGCTTACCCATCTCCAAAGGATGTGGCCGTATACTACAATGCCTAGTGTCCATGGGTGCTGGGAATTGTTGAATTTGAAGGTGGTGGAGCTGTGAGTTCAGATGTGAGTTCCACTTGAGGAGCCCATGCTGTATGCATAGGTACCAACAGTTCAGAATTTACTGAAACAGTCCTGAATATTTGGGTTAAAATAGGTATATTTTGAAATCTAACTGTAGGAATCGACACTAGGACACTTCAGCACCACTCCATGCATGGTCAGCTGGAAGGGGCAGGCTGTCTAGCCAACCCCTTTAGGGGAGGGCCCACTACTTCCACTACTTTCATGACTTGATTGGGGCTCTAGAAATAATTGTAATTGTGGGACTGTCCCCTTGATGGATGGGATTGTCCTGGCTCCCCACTTCCATTCCAAATATGCTGTATGTGGAACAAACATAGATCAAGGTCCCGCAGTGCCCTGGGCACATTTACAGTTTGGATCCTCTCCCCTTGAACCCTTAATATAGTTAGAGTGAATGTGCCAAACTTGACCAAGTGTCTTCATGGTGCCTGGCTAATAACCTTTGCAATTTGAGCAAAAATGCAAGTGAACTACTTTTACCATCAAGTTTATACAGTAGGGTTGACTTTGCATCATACAAAATGTATTTCCAACACAACATATATATTAAAAAAAACCTGTACTATTGTTACCGATGCCATGCCAACGTTGCGTAGAAGCCATTAATATATATGATATATACTGTACCATAGCACCGTGTCAATTCTGACCAACCGTTGTTCCCTGTGTTCACCAAATAACAGGGGAAGGGACCACTCCTCGACTGCAAATCACTGTCAGTCAACCGTCAACTGTCTTGGGTCACCTCTTGGTTATTCCTGCTACGACATGTTGGAATCGATCTTCATGTAAGAACTGTTTTTGATCTCTCCGATTGTCCTCAATCTTGGACAGTGTATTATTATTATTTATTAATTATTATTAATTATTTATTTAGCACCAACTTATTCCGCAGTGCTTTACAATATTATAAAGGGAGAAACTCAACAATAAATGAAACAATTACAAAATGTTACATGAACAATAGGTTGATAAGAGTCCTGCTCAAAAGAGCTTACAGTCTAGAAAAAAATCTATACTAAATATATACTTACTTGAACTTGTTCTTTATATGATTGGTGAATAACTGGTTTATTTTAACTTTGTACATTACTGAAAAATACAGTGCTGCAATTTCTCCTTCCCATTGAGTCCAATTTGTAGTCCCTGGGCGCCCCCTGCTGCTTATGATTAACACAACAGCTGGGAAAGTTGTTTCTGTGTGTGTTGAATGCTAAGTTACCTATTTAAGGTATTTCTACATTGCATTCACACACAATGAATCATGGGAATGGGAATTATTTAAAGGATAAATCTTTTCGTATAAACCTATAATGTGATTGTCTGTAAATGTATGTATTAATTAACTTACTATATTAACCTTTATTACTTCATCGGTAAAAGAATTCAGTTTTTCCACCACACTACCACACTATAACTATCCTGTAGCACGATACAAAATCACCATTATTCTCTTTTTCATTGACTTTTAAACTGTCCCTCTATCTCGTTGTCTGATACCGTCCTGTTTGTAGCTTCCATAGAAAGTCTAAGCAGATCTAGGCAAAGTGGATGCATCTATTATAATTACAATGTAGAGTATAAGTGGCTTAGAAATATGCATTACATTAGAGGCCTTCTATCTGTAATGTATTCCTTGGTTAAATAAACAGAATATCATAAGAATGGCAGTTAATGAGTCCAGTATGTGGACCCTGGCATTAGTCTTATGCTTAAGTGATGGCCTCATTAGGGTATATCGGCATTCAGACAATGACATGTTTAGAATGAGGAATACACACTGAATGGGCATTGTGATCCATTCTAACTAATGGACTCTGTGAGCATCATGGCTTTAATAAGTCAAAGTGGGCTTTGCGATTTTCACTGTCTCAATATTCCGAATTGAAATGTTGATAATGAATGCTGCTCCATTGTAGGGTAGAGTGGTGGTGAGTAATGGGTGGTTTATTTTTATTTTATAGTGATTGCAGGCTTTGTGAAAATAACAAGATGAATATGTTAATATGGAAAATACGATGGATTAAATGAACTGAACTGAAACGAGGTCACAGGTGTTATAAGTGAAGATACAAATGTAAGCATTTTTATTTTATTTTTATTTGATGAAATAAAAGTGTTTTTTGTTTGAAAGACAATAGCAAACATATAAGAAGTCAGACAGTATAGTTAAGAATAGCTCATGTCTCCAAAGTCTCGAGACCAGGGGAAGGCTGGCAAGGGGGACAGTTCGGGGCAAATGACCACAGGGCAACAAGTAAAGAGAGCACAGCATGATGCTAAACTACATTATGTAGCTGTATTATTTTTTTTTGTTATTATTGTATCCTAGTACTTATAATATGAGTATAAGATGTTTAATCTAAAAACTACAAAGTTTTCTGGATTGGTCTGAATTTGGGTTATTTATTTGCTATTGCCTCCCAAGCCAAATGTAGCCAGCCCTCCTCATCTCTAGGCAAGACATTGACCCCGATTAATTACCACACTTAATAACAGATGTTGCCATAGAGTGTTTGGATTGAGAAGTACTTATAAAGACATTCCCACTGAGCAGGTATGGGAGTTATTCATTTAGTTATCTGCTATGTTTTGTGTCTATTTGAAGCAAAATAAATTGATGCCCTTGGATTGACCCTACTGGTCAGAGCTTGAGGTGTTGCCTTCTAGATGTAGATGGTCAGACATTGAGTGTGGTGCAATTCCTTGCATTTCTACGCTGACAAAGATCTGGAGTGAGGAGGATCTCTGGGATTTATTTAAAACAAGGTGAGCAAACTCAACGACTGCAAAGGAAGAAAAGAACAAAATTATGAAAATGCTGGAAGTGCTTTCTGGATGTAGCGTAGTCAATGTGTCAAAGCCACAGGGAGAACTAAGAAGTATAGTGTGGTCAGGGATGGTTCAGCGAGGACATTGGAAGTGTATAACTCAAAGAACAAGCCAGGGTTGAAGTACTTAACATATGAGTGCAGGGTGAAAAAATGGTTGAAGTGGAAAAAGGACCACAGGGAGGGTGAAATAGGTATCTTCTAGATTTTGAATAGGGTGGTTTGTCCAAATCTAATTCCTTTTAATCCACATCTCAGCAAATCAATCAGTCTCTGATTTACTTCTTGAGTTTTATTAAATGAGTAAAAGCAATTTGATTTATATGAACAGCCCAAAACAAATCATTGTCAAAGTCTAGTAGATTCCACCTGGCTTGTCTTCAGGTACAGGGTGTCACGAATCCTGGAACCTGAACACACAGACAGAATTACTAAAGGAATAAATCCATTATACCAGTCCTTAGCATGGCCGCGTTAAACGAGTAGGGGTGTGCTGGCAGCCTCAGGCCTGGGGGGGCAAATCTAGTCAAGTGGCCCATTACACCACCAAATCAGCTCACCATCCATGCCCACCTTTTCCTGGTTTTATAATGGATATTGATGTTATGCTATTCAGTAGCTCTTTGCCATACCCACTCGTTCGTGGCTCCGACTTTCAATGTTGTCAGAGTGCAGGCTGAGAATCTCTGAGCCTGTGCTCTGACTCACTAACTGACCATCGTAACCACGAGGGAGAGGATATGATCTGACTGCACCTAATGCTGATGGACACCAGTGAACCACCAAGGAATCATTTAAATTGAATTTGCTGGTGTCCCCCACCTGCGAGCTGTGTTGGCCGCCGGGCGCTTCTGTTGTCATAGCGCCCTGTGTGACTGCATAGCTTGCACAGCCCAAAGGCTGGCCCTGCTGACAAACACACTGGCACTCACTCTCAATAACACACATACACACACACAAACCCTGACAGACAGACACAAGCTCACTTACAGGCAGACACACACACACATACACACACACACACTGACAGGCAGACACAAACATTCACTGACAGACAACCACTTACTTGACAGACACACTCGCTGATACACACACTCACACACTGACAGACGCACAGACACTGACAGATACCCACTCAATGACATTTATTAATAGACAAATATACTTACACACGCACAAACTTTCTGACAGACACACACACACTTACTGAAAGACACACACACACTCACTGACAGACACACACTTACTGACAGACACCAGTGCCATCTTAACAACATTATCGGCCCCAAGGCAAAGCAGTGCACTGGGGCCCTGCCTACACAACTCAGAGGAATAAGTATGTAAATTATAGATACAATTAAGCTTATATTTATCAGTACCTCCAACAAATGCAATACATACATACATACATAAACACAGACTGCTAAATACAGTCACAGACTGCTGGATACACGCATACAGACTGCTGAATAGACACACACACACACAGACTGCTGAGTACACACACATACAGACTGCTGAGTACACGGGATTGGCTAAACTGTGAATTGCCTTGTTTCTTTTGCGTATGCATGTGCCTGCTAGGATGTGTGTTCACCCTCTTTCCTATCCCTTTTTCTATAATTTTGCCTATAAAATCCTGCACTACACCTTTTGACCAACCGGGGGCGCTCCGGTGCACGTAGCCCTGTGCGCAAGACCACCCCGGCACCTCAGTTAGAACGTTGACTTAGAATGTTCACGCCTCACTAACGAGGTGTGAAAACCACAAACCACAAGGGAACGAACAGCATGTGCTTCCCTTGGGGGGCCACCGGTTCGTATTGCCGAACGCCCACCAGGGGGAGGTGTTCGTCTCCCCAACAGTGCCGGACCACCATGATACTCCAATTAGAATGTTCACACCTCGCTAACGAGGTGTAAAAACCACAGACCGCAGGGGAACGAGCAGCGTGTGCCGCCCCTGGGTGGCCACCGGTTCGTATTACCGAACGCCCACCAGGGGAAGCATTCATCTCCCGAACGGCCTGTGTACGCTGACTTTGATCCCGGTGTCAGGGATCACCCTACCCGCTCCCAACGGAGCTATAATCATTCTCCCTTCCTTCATTCTGCCCGGTCTCTCACCTGGGAGCTATGAGGTTACGCTCGTGGCTGCTCAGGAGAGAGACACACGCCAAGCCAGCGGGTCCCTGGGGCTGTTAGTCAGCCTTGCGTATGCAGGGCCCCCGCTGGCCTCATAGAAGTCTGTGCTGACCAATTGGAGAGGGAGCGCCCATTCAAACTGGGTTCGCACCACTCTCCTGGTTTGCCGGCGCAAACAAAGCACTGATTGGTCGCTGTAACGGATCGCCTGGCACCCCGACTGGGTACCTCCGTTAAAGGATGCTCCTAGCGCTTCCTGAGGACTCCAAGCACTGCAGCAGACACCACAACCACCGAACCGGAGAAGCATATGAATCCTCTCAAGCATTTGAATGCTGTAGACAGTTGAATAGGAACCATACGAATAGGTTTACTCTCCTAGCAGTCAAACTGGAACAGCATACAATGAATCCTTCCCCCAATAATGAGACGACACTTCACTTTGAGGGTTAAAACAGGAACTCTCTGGCTGCTAGCTTGCAGCCCTTTTTATTAGGTGCTCCCATGAAGGGGAGGGACACACACAGTAACGTACATTAACCAATCACACAATAGTTACATCCCACACATAGCCCTCCCCTCTACCTGTAAACTAATTATCTGTACACACAGGGAAATACAATTATCATAGGTAGGGAAAATACAGTTTTTACACAACATTCATAACTCCCAAAATATACATCACATTCGCATAAAAATACATATTCACAATCAATCCATTCAGGGGAACAACATATTAAAAAATGGCATGAATCAGACCAGGGGTTCAAAAGTTAGTAAAAGTATCTTTTGTTCCCCCTGGCTCAAACAGTAAAAGTAAAACATCCCCACAATGCATCCTGGCTTCCTCCCTTCTGCCCTGGAGATAATTGGAGAAGGAATCTAATTATCTCCAAAGACAGAGCCAAACTCCATTACCCACATGGCAGACAAAAGGACAGTAAAAGACATAAAATTACATACTGACACATTTAGTACATAAAACACACATTTCTTCATATCCCCAGATAGCTTGGATCTGACTGCACATTATTAGATGAATGGCACTCAGATCACACGAATAAGCCTTTCTGCAGGGAAAATAAACAGTTTAACCTGCAGGGCCATAGTTTAAAGGCAAGAGGCGGGCAAGCAGCCCCCTCCAAGGACACGTGGCGAGGTCGGTTTTGCCACACTTCTCCCCTTTGCCCCCCAGACTAACAGGGTATCTGACCTCCTGCCGGTCAGTGCCCTGGTTAGTCCAGCAACCCACCCACGAAGCACAAACAGCAGTACAGCCCACCCACAATAAATGTTTACTCCACCTGGATAAAGTAGCAACTTGTCCATGTCCAGGTGCCTCACCACGGCTGTGTGGGGAGCTGGTAGACTGCCTTGGTGGGTTGCTGAGTGGGCAGAGACCAGCGGTACTCTGCCCTGGTGCCAGCGCTACCACCGAAGTAGCCTGATTGGAGCCTGGTTGTGGGAGGGGGAGACCGACCGTCTCCCCTCTGGGTACACAGCTCTGGGGCTGGGGAACAGGACCGACCGTCTCTACCCCTTGGGCTGTAAGCGCAGAGACTACGGTCCCATCTGCACAGTTGCGGGGCTCAACATCTCCCCTTGGTGGGTTAGGCTGCCGCTGGAGAGAGGGTGTAACAAGCTCCTCTCTCTGGACTGTCAACTGCCGCTGGGGAGAGGGGTTAACAGGCTCCTCTCCCTGACACTCTCTCTGCTGGTGGAGAGGCGGACCAGCTGTCTCCCCTTTCATTATTTTGTCCTGCTGCTGGGGTGTGAGACTGACGGTCTCTGCTCCCTGCAGGACACACTGCCGCTGGGGAGGAAGGACGACACCTTCAGCTCCCTGGGGTACACACTGTCGCTGGAGAGGAAGGATTGCACCCTCAGCTCCCTGGGGTACACACTGCTGCTGGGGAGGAAGGACGACACCTTCGGCTCCCTGGGTTACACACTGCTGCTGGGGAGGACGGACGACACCATCAGCTCCCTGGGGTACGCACTGCCGCTGGGGAGGAAGGACGGCACCTTCCGCTGGGGCAGCCTGTAGAAAGTCAGGCTCAGGGGAAGGAAACAAGGGAGGACAGAGGCCAGCGGCGCTCTGCCCAGTTGCCAGCTCTTCTGCTGGGGGGTCAGGGAACAAAGGAGTTGGCTGGGGAGGAGAAATATCACTTACCTCCCCCTGGTACTCCGGCTGCTGCTGGGGGGGGAGGTCGATGCTCTCCACTTTCTGTAACTCCAGCTCTAGTTGGGGATCTGGGCCGGTTGCCCAGCATCCCTGTAGGGCCGGTGGAGAGATCTCGGTCCCATCTCCACCTGCCTGCAGGGGTCCTCCCAGGACCAGTCTATGAGGTCCTCTACCTCGGGTACCTCTGGTTGCTGTTGGGGAGGGAGACCGGTTGTCTCTTCCTCCAATAACACATTCTGCCGCTGGGGAGTGAGACCGACTGTCTCCCCTCCCTGTAAAACATACTGCCGCTGGGGATCTGGGCCGGGTGCCCAGCATCCCTGTAGGGCCGGTAGAGAGACCTCGGTCCCATCTCCACCGGCCACCTCGGTTTCTTCCTCGTCCCACTCTACCTGTGGCTGGAGTTTCTCCCAACGTGCCCACTGGCCTTCCCTCAACGCCCTGTGTTGTAGGTTCCGGGTCACCATGTCCCACACGAACCGCACGTATTTCTCCTCTGGATTGGGTCCGTAAAACTTCAGGTGCAACCCTACCATCGTGCCAAACTCTAGTACGGAGTAGCTATACGCCATGCTTGCTGTAGCCACTGCTGGTTCCATTATGTTGCTGAAGATAAGGACGCTGCACAACTCCACACGTTACCGGTGTCTCCTCGCTGCTTCTCCTCGCACTAGGATGCCATCCCGCCGCTTGCCACCAATGTAACGGATCGCCTGGCACCCCGACTGGGTACCTCCGTTAA
Source organism: Pelobates cultripes (assembly GCA_933207985.1). Lineage (NCBI taxonomy): Eukaryota > Metazoa > Chordata > Amphibia > Anura > Pelobatidae > Pelobates > Pelobates cultripes. The sequence goes on along the minus strand of OW240923.1, from coordinate 93,214,152 downwards.
AGGATGCTCCTAGCGCTTCCTGAGGACTCCAAGCACTGCAGCAGACACCACAACCACCGAACCGGAGAAGCATATGAATCCTCTCAAGCATTTGAATGCTGTAGACAGTTGAATAGGAACCATACGAATAGGTTTACTCTCCTAGCAGTCAAACTGGAACAGCATACAATGAATCCTTCCCCCAATAATGAGACGACACTTCACTTTGAGGGTTAAAACAGGAACTCTCTGGCTGCTAGCTTGCAGCCCTTTTTATTAGGTGCTCCCATGAAGGGGAGGGACACACACAGTAACGTACATTAACCAATCACACAATAGTTACATCCCACACATAGCCCTCCCCTCTACCTGTAAACTAATTATCTGTACACACAGGGAAATACAATTATCATAGGTAGGGAAAATACAGTTTTTACACAACATTCATAACTCCCAAAATATACATCACATTCGCATAAAAATACATATTCACAATCAATCCATTCAGGGGAACAACATATTAAAAAATGGCATGAATCAGACCAGGGGTTCAAAAGTTAGTAAAAGTATCTTTTGTTCCCCCTGGCTCAAACAGTAAAAGTAAAACATCCCCACAATGCATCCTGGCTTCCTCCCTTCTGCCCTGGAGATAATTGGAGAAGGAATCTAATTATCTCCAAAGACAGAGCCAAACTCCATTACCCACATGGCAGACAAAAAGACAGTAAAAGACATAAAATTACATACTGACACATTTAGTACATAAAACACACATTTCTACATATCCCCAGATAGCTTGGATCTGACTGCACATTATTAGATGAATGGCACTCAGATCACACGAATAAGCCTTTCTGCAGGGAAAATAAACAGTTTAACCTGCAGGGCCATAGTCCAAAGGCAAGAGGCGGGCAAGCAGCCCCCTCCAAGGACACGTGGCGAGGTCGGTTTTGCCACAGTCGCCGCAGGGAGCGAGTGACCAATCCAAGTAGGAGCGCTCATTCAAACTGGGTTTCGTGCCCTTCCATCTGATTTGGCAGCGAGGCCCTCCCGTCCCTGGGTGCTGATTGGGATTGGTGACATCGGGTTTCGCGCCCTATTTTCTGATTGGGCCCCGAAACCCCCAACCTCCGCAGGCATGGATTGGTGCAACCGAGTTTTGTGCCCTTCCTTCGGATTGGGCGGCGAAACTCCTTTCTCCCCCTAATGCTGATTTGCATGATTTGGTTTGCACAATTTTGGCTGATTGGTCGTTGCTTGGTTTAGGCACGAAGTTTGAATTCACCGGGCTTGTAAAGGATTTCACTGCATTCACCTGTGTTCATTCGGTTGTGTCCTCTCCCTGCTCTTTAACTACCTTTGAACATTTCGTTTTAATTATATGTTTGGGAAATGTATTTGTTCTACCGAACGGAGACCACCCTGGGTAGCAATCAGAATTTGGAACACCGAGTAACCACACGAAAAACCGCAACTTAATTGAGTGCTTCTAGGTGGCCGCCATTCGGCATAAATCACGTGGCTGATGCCCTGGTCAAGATATTCTCCCGAGTGGGATTTCCCAAAGAGATTCTATCCGAACAGGGTACGCAGTTCACGGCCGAGGTGACCCAGCAGATATGGAAGGTCTGCGGAGTTAAATCCCTGACCAGTTCCCCATATCATCCCCAGACCAATGGCCTGGGTGACAGCTTCAACGGGATGCTGAAGCAAATGCTGAAGTTGTTCACGGGAGCCTACAAAGATTGGGAGCGATTCCTGCCGCACCTCCTCTTCGCATACCGGGAGGTGCCCCAGGAATCAACCGGGTTTTCACCCTTCGAACTGCTATATGGTCCCCTAGACCTTATCAAGGACCACTGGGAAGGGCAGACCGAGATAGAGGGGACCCTGATTGTGCCCTACATGCTGGAGCTGCGGGACCGCATGGAGGAATTGGCACAGACTGTGCAGGAAAATCTCCAGGTGGCTCAGCAGCACCAGAAAGTATGGTACGACCGAATGGCTAGGTACCGAAGCTTTCCGATCGGACAAAAGGTCATGGTGCTAAGACCAGTCCGAACTGACAAGCTCCAGGCTGCCTGGCAGGGCCCCTATACAGGTGTGCGATACCACCTATACTATAGCCAGCTGCGAGAATGAAGATGTGAAATGAACGTTTCACATCAACATGCTCAGAGCATATAACGAGAGAGCTGAGGAGGTGACTGCCATCTGTGCTCCAGCTGGAGAGGACACTGAGACTTTGCCCCTACCCGACCTATACGGGAGTAATGGGGAGACGAGGCTGGTAGAAAAAGTCCAGTTAGGGGAACAGCTGGAGCCCCAGGAGAGGGCCCAGGTTATCCGCTTACTGGAAGCCAAACAGGCCACATTCTCTCATGAGCCCAGGTATAGCCCGCTAGCGGTTCACAAAGTAGACACACTGGGGCAGGCGCCCCTAAGGCAACCCCCCTACCGCATTCCCTAAGCTGTCCGAGACGGGATGCGGAAAGAAATTGACGAAATGCTTCGATTAGGGGTAATAGAGCATTCGGACAGTCCTTGGGCCTCACCTGTAGTCTTAGTGTCAAACCGGGACAGTACAACCCGCTTTTGCATAGATTACCGGCGGCTCAATGACAAGACAGTCACAGACGCCTATCCGATGCCATGGATGGACGAGCTGCTTGACTGCATCTCTACCGTGAAGTATATGACCATGATAGACCTATGTAAGGGATACTGGCAGATCCCCCTAGCAGAAGAAGCAGTACCCAAGTCAGCGATCATCACCCCGTTCGGCCTATACCAATTTCGGGTTATGCCGTTCGGGATGAACGCCCTGTCCACCTTCCAGTGGATGGTAGACCGCCTGTTGGTAGGTCTCCAGGATTATGCGTGTGCCTACCTGGACGATATCGCCATCTATAGTGATACCTGGGAGGCACACCTGGAACACGTAGGAGCAGTATTAGACAGGATCAGGGGGGCCGGTTTAACCTTGAAACCAGGGCTAAACCAAGCAACATCATGGAACTGATTCCGGGGATGTACAGATCCTTGAGCCCCAGACTTCCGATGCTTATATCTCCTGCTCTGTACATCCAATCACCTCACTTTTTGCAGGGATCCCAGATGGGACCCGGGGCTATTCCCCCATATAAAGTGTAATCCTGTACCCCCTTCCCGCCCTGGGATGCCGAGCCCCAAAGTTCACCCCCCTGTATGTGAAATGTACTCATGCGTGTCCCTGTGTCCTGTTAGTATCTCCCAGAGCGGGAGATGGTTATCAGTTCCCCAGCCTCCTCCTGTATGTGTTTCTGTTGTGCTGAATGGAGACCCTCTGTGGGGGTCTGCGCATAAAAAGCTGTGTGCCCAATAAACATTGTCAAACATTGCATCCTGGCACTGTGTCCCGTCCTGTTACTGGCGAAATGGGTCTGACCTACTCTTACCAAAGGGGATAACCAGCCAGGTTACCCAGGTCCCGCTACAGTGCTCCCTCGCCACCGCCTGCCTCCTTCTTCAGCCGATATATTGCTGGAGAGTAGGCACCTGCCACCCGGGAGAAGCAGGTGCTACTCTGCCTTGCAATGGGGGCGCCCTTAGATGGCCAGCTGGCCACCTGCTTGGCTCCCTGTGACAGACCATCAGTCTGCTCCGCGAGGCGCCCCCCCACCTCCTGTCGCCTGGGCACGTTGCACCCCGTGCATCCGCCCAGGATCGGCACTGCAGAGCACCTTTTTCAAATGGGGATTTGCCTCCCTGCCCCCTGGCCTAGCCCACCCCTGTAAATGAGCAAACAGAGTCAATATAGCAAGCCCAGGTTCACCTAAGAGGTCTGCCTTGATGTGGCAGGTGGGCATACCCTCTCATGGCCATTGGAGGTAACTAAAAACCTCCATTTGTTTAAATATACATAGGGATTTGGGAAAGAGTGCAGGTAACTATTTTCTTTGTTTTTTTTACTGTATGTATTTGAGCTGATGTGTACTATGGTCGTTGCTGCCGCCCAGGAGTAATGGGAATTTGAGCGCAGGACTTTTTTTTTTTTTGTAAATGGATAACAGAGGACAGGATAAACGTAGACGAGAGCCAGAACAATATACCAAGAAATACAAAAGGAACGCGCTATTGGGCTATCAAGAAACCACAACAGGGCAACAAGGAATGGGTGAGGTAAGTATATATAGGCATCACTTACACCTGATTGGTCCTTTTCCATTTGGATGGAATGCCGGAGGGGATCGTGGCCCTCGGAGCTTTGGCTGGAGGTAAGCTGGCAGGAAGCCTGACACAGGGCACCAGACCATCCAAGATCCATGTTGAGATCACTAGGAGATTGTGTTGTGGCTACAGGTGGGATCTGAAAACCACTATATTGTCTAAGGATGCAAGCTGGATTACCCAGACATCCCTGCTGACCTATGGCTATGCTTAGTTCAGTTTTACATGAACAAGCCCTTTAACACAAGCATGGTTATTAACAATGTGTTTTATCACTAACAGGGTTAGTCACTAAAGTGAGAATTCAAGGTGAATTCAAAGTAAATGTCAAATTTAAGGCCAGAGTAGCAGAATGGAAAAGCATAAATGACTTAGAGAATGTTTCCAGTTTGGCTATTTTGAACTTAAATTTGAAATTCACTTAGAATTCATTATAAATTCTCAAATTTGTAAATAACTCTGACTATATTGAAACTTTCATCAATGCCATGTACTTCCCATTACATGTTTTAAAGCACATATACGATTATTTTTCCTTTTTAATCTGATCTGCATTGGGTCACAGCTGGCTACCTCTCTTAATAACATCGTATCTTGATATAAGTTATTTAGAACTGTTTCGTAAGATCCTGAATGCAAGCATTGTGTCCACTTTTTTCTAAGGATTAACCCATGTGTATATTATTTCATGTTATCCCATATATTTTGTTGCTATTTTTTTACCCTCCTATATTTAATAAACTCCTTGTTACAAGAAAAGTCTGACTGCGTCTATTTCTTGGTTACCGGGGCTAGAATATGTAAAAAAAAATTGTGCAGAGAACTGGTATAAGCTTGGAGCAAGGAAGAGGATAAAAATAGAAAGTAAAATGTGTTATGGGAGATTAAAAAGGGATTATATAGAGAAGGAAGGGAATGTTACAGAGTTAAAGTGGAGTTAAACATTTGTGACAGAGTTAAAAAATAATAATGAGGAACATTAGTAAATTATTCAGAGTTGCAAAAAAAGACACTAGCTGGACTAAATAAAAAATAAATGACAAAATAATGACTTTAATATAAAAAATAAGGGAGACAAGAAAAAACAAAACAGATTTCGCAAAAGTCTCCAAAATAAATAAAGGGTGAATTTGCAGTAAATTAAAAGGACACCTTCCCTTAGTAAGATTTTTAATACTGTGCATTGTTTACTTACTCCTATCTTTAACAAGTATGTGTGAAGTGTAAAAATAAAATTTCATTTAGAAATCAACACCTCTTTATATTTCCGCCACCATCTTAGCTCCCTGTCAATCATTTTTATAAACTCTGTCCTTTGCACCTGGCAGTCGGCATAGAGAGAGAGAATATGGATAAAAGGAGAAGTGAAACAATGTTTTTGTTTGTTCTTCTCCAGTGCAATGCTAGTCCTGGGTCGGCCTGGATTGGACTGAATTGTGATGTCTGTTGCTCAATACATATTTACAAGAAAAGAATACAAACCATCACATGAAGAAAGTCACACACGTTTTAGACAATGTATTATTTAGAAGATAAATTGGGAATATAAGAATAATTCTATATGTGCATTAAGGCACCGCAGCTTGTATGCTTTTTATAATACAGATTTAATAGAACACCAATATTTTCTTTCTAATGTATCGCATGAGATAGTTTTCACACACTGAATTAGGTTGGGATGAGTGGCTCGGGTTAATAACTGATGAACAGGCGAAGGGTTGGTGTAGCGGAGCTGCAATCCTAAGATCGAATATCTCCGCTGGAATCCTCTGGACCTGGAAGAAAGCTGACCAGTGACCACGACACACAGTTCTGGGCAGGGCCGGACTGGGAGAAAAATTCGGCCCGGGCATTTTTTTAACACAGCGGCCCACTAAAAAGGGGGCGGGGCAGAGGAGGTGTGTTTTGTCATCACCAATGACAAACACGCCTCCTCTCAAAGTGAGCATGTTGGTTCAATGCTCTTCCAGGGCAGACCATGCGCAGAGATCTACTGAAGAGCTCTAGCATGAGAAAAAAGTCCTGTATTTGTTCTGCACAGTGCAAGCAAATTTAATAACATGCTTGCACTGTGTTTCCTTGCAACTTGTCTCTGGTGTCTATAAATGGATACCAGGAGATAAAAGGCCAGGAAAGAGTATTGTGCATGTATTTGGAGCCTGCTTGTGGTATTGCGTGTGTGTAGAGTGAGCTGGTCGTGGTGTGGTATTGTGTAATAAGGTCAGTTTTAGTCGTGTTGTGTTTGTGGTGTAATGTGATGCATATGTGGCTATGGGCTGTAGAGAATGTGTGTATTGGGGATATAGCAAGTGTGTGCATACAGGCTATAGTGTGTGTGTGTTTAGGGGTGTAGTATGTGTTTGCTTACAAGGAATCTAGTGTGTGTATAGGGGATCCAGAGTGTGTATGTTAAAGGACCACTATAGTGCCAGGAAAACATACTCGTTTTCCTGGCACTATAGTGCCCTGAGGGTGCCCCCACCCTCAGGGACCCCCTCCCGCCCGGCTCTGGAAAGGGGTTAAAACTTACCTTTTTCCAGCGCCGGGCGGGGAGCTCTCCTCCTCCGATCCGCCCCGTCGGCTGAATGCGCACGCGCGGCAAGAGCTGCGCGCGCATTCAGCCGGTCGCATAGGAAAGCATTTATAATGCTTTCCTATGGACGCTTGCGTGCTCTCACTGTGATTTTCATAGTGAAAAGCACGCAAGCACCTCTAGCGGCTGTCAATGAGACAGCTGCTAGAGGCTTTGGGGGAAGGCTTAACCCATTGATAAACATAGCAGTTTCTCTGAAACTGCTATGTTTATAAAACAATGGGTTAACCCTAGAAGGACCTGGCACCAAGACCACTTCATTAAGCTGAAGTGGTCTGGGTGGCTAATGTGGTCCTTTAAGAGTGTAGTGTGTGTGTGTGTGTGTGTGTAGATATATATATATATATATATGGAAGTATTGTGTATGTGTGTGGTGCAGTGTGTTGGGGGGGTTCTGTGTGTATGTGAGAGGTGCGGTGTGTGTGTGATGTGTGTGAGAGTGCCGTGTGTGAGTGATGGGTGTGAGAGTGCTGTGTGTCAGTGATGGATGTGAGAGTGCTGTGTGTCAGTGATGGATGTGAGAGTGTTGTGTGAGAGTGTGCTGTGTGAGAGAGTGCTCTGAGAGTGCTGTGTGTGTGTGAGTGCTCTGTGAGAGTGCTGTGAGTGTGATGGGTGTGAGAGTGCTGTGTGAGAGAATGCTGTGTGTGTGTGAGAGTGCTCTGTGAGAGTGCTGTGTGTGATGGGTGTGAGAGTGCTGTGTGAGAGAGTGCTGTGTGTGTGTGAGAGTGCTCTGTGAGAGAGTGCTGTGTGTGAGTGCTGTGTGTGATGGGTGTGAGAGCTGTGTGTGTGTGAGAGTGCTGTGTGAGAGAGTGCTGTGTGTGAGTGCTGTGTGTGAGAGTGCTGTGTGTGATGGGTGTGAGAGTGCTGTGTGTGATGGGTGTGAGAGTGCTGTATAAATGTTATTGTGTGTGTGTGTAGGGGGGGGGTAAATAAAAAAACAGACACTATGTTCCCCCCCCCCTCCCTTCTTACCTTTAGCCTGGGAGGGGGGGTCCGGCACGCTGGAAGGCAGGGTGGCAGTGTTCCCTGGTGGTCCTCGTGGGTGAGTGAACTCTAGCCCGTGAGGCTAGAGTTCACTCTCGCGAGATCCGGTCGTTGCCATGGCAATGCGCCGGATCTCGCGAGAGGAACCCGGCGGAGCTGCAAATTAGAGCTCCGCCGGGTCCTCTCTCCAGGCTGGCTGGCTCCCTCCCTCTCCCCCTCCCCGCCGGCGGCCACATGTGGGCCGGTGAGGGAGATCTTTGATCTCCCTACCGGCCCGTTGTGGCAAACAGCGGGGCCGGCGCTAGGAGAGTGCCGGCCCTGCAAAGACTGGCAGGGGAGATCCTGGGACCTCCCCTGCCGGCCTCGGCCCACGGCCATCGCGGCCCACCAGGCATTTGCCCGGTGTGCCCTATGGCCAGTCCGGGCCTGGTTCTGGGAGTCAACTGATTTTTATTCGGCCACAAACAGCTTTTTATGCATGGACCCCTAGCATGGGGTCTCCACAGCAACATTATAAGGGTTTTTTCCCAGGAGTCTCCTGGTCTGAGAGATAATTGAGCTCTAAACTGGATAACTCAATTATCTCTCAGTTACAGGAAATAACATACAATATTAGAAATCACCCCGAAAACATAAGAAAATATTATAGGAACCCCACAAGTCTTGTATTCTACAATAGCCGGTGTCTAAGTGCCCAACATATCCAAAAAGAGGTTTGGTGAAACAAAATCGCTGTTCTGGAGAAGTTTTAACCGGCTGGCCATCAGGTTTGATTGATGCCCCAAAAGAGTCCCAGAGAATCCAGGGCAGCGGACGGTTTTTGTTCCTGTCAGAGTTCCTGTATGAACACAGACAAACGCTCCCCCTGGCTCATAGGTAGCAAATGCTCCCACCAGTTGGTAGTTCCTATCTCCCGAATGTGGTTCGTGTAGCTGGTCGAAAAATTTTATGGGCAGCAGTACCATCTTCGCTGGGGTTTGCGAGAGTCTGTAGCCGAAAGGAGGAGCTCAACGACCAAGTACTGCTGCCTGCGTTTGGGAGACAAAATGGACCACGTGCGTTCGGTTATACGAATGGCAGTCACCCAGGGAAAGCACTCGAGTTAATGCTTTAATTATGGTGAACTGCCAAGGGTGGTCGGTGTTCTGAGTCAATAAAGAGGGGACCACAAAGTTCTGTTCGGTTCCAGAACAGAGGGATACGAGTCTGTTCAGGAAAACTCAATATAGGTTTGGGCAACCCCAGGGAATGATGCCAGGTACGAGTCTCACTCAAGGAAACCAGGGACACTCTATCAAGAGAGAGTGGATAGTGAGGTGACTGAGATTAAATCTGGCGATGGCTGTAAATTGGTGCATAGGAAATTACACCCCCTATGTGGACCATCATCTGAAGCAAATAATCTTGGTCCTGGTCAGTGGGTCAGTCTACTGAAAACTATGAAATAGTTCAACAGAGAATGAGGGGGAAATCAAACCCCAAGGGTAGAGATAGAATGACAACATTTAGAATTTTTTAAAATTTAATTAAGATAAATATAAAGAATTAAAATATCTCAATATTCACTGTGCAGAGCATTGATTGTCACTCAGTATATAGGGGGATAAACTATGCAAAGTATTTTGTGTCACTCAGTATATAGCAGGATTAACTGTGCAGAGCAGTGTGTCACTCAGAATATAGAAAGATTCACGGTGCAGAGCAATGTGTGTCACTCAGTATATAAAGAAATTCACTGCGCAGAGCATTATGTGTCACTCAGTGTATAGAGGGATTCACTGTGCAGAGCAATGTGTGTCACTCAGTGTATAGAGAGATTCACTGTGCAGAGCAGTGTGTGTAAATCAGTGTATAGAGAGATTCACTGTGCAGAGCATTATGTGTCACTCAGTGTATAGAGGGATTCACAGTGCAGAGCATTGTGTGTCAATCAGTATAGAGAGGAATTCATTGTGCAGAGCATTGTGTCACTCAGTATATAGAGAAATTCATTGTGCAGAGCAGTGTGTGTCGCTCAGTATATAGAGGGATTCAGTGTGCAGAGCAATGTGTGTCACTCGGTATATAGAGAGATTCATTGTGCAGAGCATTATGTGTCACTCAGTGTATAGAGGGATTCACTGTGAGGAGCAATGTGTGTCACTCAGTGTATAGAGAGATTCACTGTGCAGAGCAGTGTGTGTAAATCAGTATATAAAGAGATTCACTGTGCAGAGCATTATGTGTCACTCAGTGTATAAAGATACACTGTGCAGAGCACTGTGTGTCAATCAGTATAGAGAGGAATTCATTGTGCAGAGTATTGTGTCACTCAGTGTATAGAGGGATTCACTGTGCAGAGCATTATGTGTCACTCAGTATATAGAGAGATTCGCTGTGCAGAGCAGTGTATTTCACTCAGTATATAGAGGGAGTCACTGTTCAGAGCATTGTGTGTCACTCAGTATATAAAGAGATTCATTGTGCAGAGCAGTATGTGTCGCTCAGTATATAGAGAGATTCACTGTGCAGAGCAGTGTATGTCACTTAGTATATAGAGGGAGTCATTGTGCAGGGCAGTGTGTGTCACTCAGTGTATAGCGGTATTCACTGTGCAGTATATAGAGGGATGTGTGTCAGTATAAAGAATCGATTGTTATTTCCTTTTTCTTTCTGTAGACAATCAGTTTGTCATTTTGTTTTGTTTGGCTCTCAGCATTATTGCTCTTATGTTTGCAAAAGCCTATAGTTTATCATGCAAGGCTTGCGCTAGTTCACGTGAAATTGAGATGGGTCAATAGTGGCTGGGTGAGAGGCGTTAGTGAAGCAGGGGGAGGCAGGTGAGAGGTGGGGGAGGCTGAAAAAACTCCCTAACTGAGAGGCGTGTCAGAGAAAGCAAACTGACAAAGTTTATAGAAAGTTAATGAATGTCTATTACATACTTTTCAAACTTTTCTTGTTTTAATAAATGTTTGCTGGTTTGAAATAAAAGATTTCAAGTGATGCATGTCCCTTTAAGAACCATATCCCAGCACAGTAAATTGCTAATATTCCCATCACATTAGGGCAGAAGAAAGAAAATGGGGTAAATGTGGCCCCACAGTTGCTGTTTTTCATTACTATACTTTTTAAATGCTGGTAAAGTTTAAAGACATTCTATATTTAAATGCAGCGTAGATACAGCATGTATATTGCTTTTTCATAGTACTCTTCAGCATATAAAAGTTGTTGTAAAGTTTCAATGAATTATAATTCATCTGAGATTGCTCACCAAGAATAGCTTTTGTTTTAAATTGATTTCCTTTGCCGTGACATTCTAACTATTTTTTAATATAACAGAGAGCATTGTAATTTGAATGTACTTTTTTTTCCCAATTAAAACTATGCCTTTTGTGTTTGCAACATAAATTTTAATGCATGCGGAACGTTTTTCTGACAAAGAGAAACGACATTCATCAAACAAGCCATAATCTTGGATATTTCATTAGCATCATGACTATAAAAAATGCAGAAGTCACTTTAGAGCTTGAAGTCCGGAGAAATTAAAATACTGTAATAGAATAAATGAACAAAAATGACAAAATAAAGATGCTGGTATGAACTAGTCTGGGGATCAATATGGAATCGTACAAAGAGGAATTACCATACAAAAATAATTATCCCAGAATGCCTTGCTTCTCCCTAGAATACTTTGCCGATATATGGAGCTCCCTGCGTATTAACTAACATTTTATGCATTTTATCTCTGTTATTCCTGTAATAATTTAATTTTGTTGCTGTCCCCCCCCATCATTAAAATTACAAATAACGCAAGCAAACATGGCTTACAGCTCATATGCTTAGGAAACAACAAGGCATTCATTTTGTTGTGTCATTACCAACCTCCTCTGTACTGCGTGCGGAATGATTAAAATGTACAATTTTACAATCTTATTTCCAAACAGATTTTTCAAGCATGTTAATTTATGCTTTATTTGTGCAAAAAAAGTATAATTATTAGTTTAATGCATTGCATTACCGAGTAATTATGTGTGTTTTAAGATTCCTATTTTTTCTCAGCTTAATATTGCATATATTGGTGAAGTGCTCTGTGATTGTTCTTTTTATAATTGCTAGCTAGCTATGTTCTGAGTAACACATAAGAACACATATTTGTTCATTTAAATTTTTTACATTTACATGTTTTTTTGTTGTTGTTGTGTTTTTACAGTTTAGTTAAATTAATACCAAAAAATGTTTTATGGTTAAAGGCACACTTAACAGTTCAAATAAATAATAATCATTGTTAAAGGGACACTGTATAATAATTTCATCTCTTTGAATTGGTTTTGATGCCTGGAATCTTTTGGCACTGTCTCTCCATACAATGTGAAACCATTTTAGAGCCCACAGTCCGGCCTTTTCTGGAGGTGTGGCCAAGGCAGAGATTACACACTTCCTTGAAGTCATACCCTTCATACCGTTAGTTGGAGCTCTGATAGGCTAAAAAATAGGTTATAAAGAAAAAAAGAGTTACCTGCGCACCAGCCCAAATCCCTATGCATAATAATAACCAAATGGAGGTTATTTAGTAACTCCAATGGCCGTTCGGTGCAAGCCCATCTGCTACGTCAAGGCAAACCTCTTAGTTGGGTCCTACAATGACTATTCACCTTGCTTTCTTCAGTGTCAGACAAATAATTCTCTAATGAGACAGATATGTTTTTTTTTCTAAACCCCTACATACTTATTAACCCTTAATAGTGAACACATGGGATAAAAGTGTTAATTTCTATTGAAATCTGCATTTTATTTTTTATAAAATCAAAAAAGACAACAATCTTCATACATAAAGCACTTTAGAAAGCTGAAGTGCTTCAGTGGCCAGGAGTGTCCCTTTTAGTTATTTTGCATACTGGCTTCAGTTGACATGTTTTTCCCTGGATACTTGTCAGCCTTTCCTTGTGTTTTGGTGATGGTGGAGTATCTGTGTCTCCGGTGGTATGGAGCTCAGTACTGGAAATACTCCCTTTCTGTGAAAACAGGCGCTTCAGAAATACAATGTATATATCACTGATAATAATGCTTCAACACTTTAGTGGGATTCCCTCTTACCCACCCAACAAGATATACAGTGAGAAGCTATGAAAAAGCTTTTAACCTCAGAAAGTGGAGCGTAAAAGTAGGGGAAATGTGACCACCTCCCTAAGTGGGAATACAATAAAATTATTACCAAACTTAGATGTTTTTCAGATCCAATAACAATCAGGGTACATATAAAAGACAAAAGTAGGGAAAACACATAGCATAATACTGTATTTGACAAGTGATATAAATAGAACTGTAGCTTGCCAACTCTAATGGAGTAGTGCCTCACATAGGACAGGCTCAGATCTCTTTGGCAGTAGTGTCTTCTGGTGACACATTCCCTTTTACCTACAGATGGTATTCCTCAGAACAAAATGAGACAAAAGCAAGAGATGCTTTCTAGTGTATTACGTCACAGGGTACAGTATAGGAGTATAACAATGCAAATGATTGCTCACCTTGTCCAGAGCCTGTAAACCTGGCTCTGGCTAGAACAGCTTGGGTGTCTCTAAAGGGGACACCACCCTTCTTTAAAGCAGCAAAGTAGAGGGACCCACAGTAGACTTAAAATAAATTTATTACATAAAAAGTACTGCTTACGCAGAGATAAAAATAAACAATAGAAATAGTAATTAAGAGTCTCTCTGTGACAAAGTCCTGAGTCAAATCCGAGACGCGTTTCGCACTATATAAGTAGTTTTTCAATCGGTATGCTGCTGTAAATCTTGTTCCGTTTTTTTTAAGGATTTTATCTGTATCGCTATCGATGTAATCATCCCTCATTGGAGGGGTGGTGATATGGAAAAGAGGTTGGCCATGAAGGAAACCAAATGGATTTATAGGTTGAAGACTTCCATTCCCTCTGGTCTCAATACCGATCTAGATATATTAGCTTTTATTGATTGAATATATTGTTTAATATATATTTTAATGAACATGTTTTTAATGTTTAATCATTTTTTTGTTATGGCTTAAAATTGCAATTTCCATGTTTTTTCCTGTTTTTCCATCTTTTTCTATTTTTTTTTTTATATTTTCCATTTATCTAGGACCTTTTTGGAAGAACCTTCCATCCTAATACTTAATGGTATGACCAGGAGTTGGAAAATGTGCGATCTTCTGAGAATTCATTTATTTTAACTATATATTTCAAAGTATGATCTATTATGCATTATTTAATTGGTACAAACTATTGATCAGTTTTTTTCCTTTCTTCTGTGACTTAATAACTAAAATCTAAATATTATTTTCTGTATACTTATAAAATTATCTCTGTCTGAATGAACCCAGAAAACCCAGCATAAAGAAAACCAGACATAGAATAGAAAACAAGAAAAACTAACAAGAATTGTAAAAAGAGTACTGGATATCAGAAGCCAAAGCCAGACATCTACACAGAATGGAACAGGACGTGACATCTTTCTTGCACCAATTTTGGTAGGTAATAACCACTGCAAGTTTTCACTTGCCCATTTTTCCTGCTTCCAACACATGAAATCCAAGAACTGATTTTTCTTTTGCTGCCTAGAATATCTCACTCCTTGGCAGGTGCCATTACAATCATATAGTCCATGTCATTCACTTCACCTGTTAGTGGTTTTAATGTTGTGGCTGATCGGTGTAGACTTGCTGTTTGCTTGAATGTCCTCTCAAAGTTAGCACTATACAGGCCTTTGCCCGATACCTGGTATTTTAGGTATAGTTAGGAATTAGTGGTTTCTTTTACAGTAATCTGTGATAGTAACTTTTTAAAGTCATATTAAAGATTACCAGAAAGTGTTTGCCTAGTAAAGGAGAAGACAAGAATAATTTGCTTAAAGGAAAACTATATGCACCATAATAGTGGTTATGATGCAGGAGAGCCTTGGTTCCCCCCAATATAAATAGTCCAGCAGCTTGCTAATGGTAATGACTTCTTACCGGGGAGTTCGTCGAGTGCCTGGACCTGCCTCTCTGACAGTTGGAAGCTCGCTACCTGAGTCCAGCAGAGCATGACTTAGCTAAATAGGCTGCGAGCTATCAGATGACTCTCACAGCCGATGAGCTAGCCTTGCACTGCAGGATTTAGCTCAGGAGATTTAACATAAATTGCTTGCAGGAGATTCCGAGTCTTCATACAGTCAGAAAGGGCCAGAGTCCTGCGGAAGTCCAACCATTAGCAAATGGTTTGGCTACTTACACTCGGAAAAGCTGCCAAGACACTCCTGGCACCATAACCACTGCATCTCACAGTAGTGGTTATGGTGGTTGGAGTGTTCATATAATCATTGTTTTGGGATATTGATAACTTTTATGACAATCATAAAAAAACTAAAATATGTTTTTATATGTATATTGTATGTATCCAGTTCTGGAGATATTACAAATATAAAAAAAAAAACTTTGTTTTACAGACAGAAAAATAAACTGATGCAGTCGGTTTTGAAAGCCCCCCCACCCCCTCCCTAAACCTTAATGATTAAAAACTTTATTTTAACACTATGATATGTAACATTTTTTGTAGTACATTAATCTTTATTAGTAGGAGAGGGAGCATTTACACAAACATTCAGTTAGCATAAAAATCCATTCTGTCTCCTCTGGGCAATGTTATGTATTCCGCAAATTAGCAATTTAAGTGCATTATCATTAGAAACAAGGAGTGGGGTCAGCCTATGACCAATGTCTAGTTCTGGATTATAAATCTAGTCCCCTTTTAAAATTTTCAGAATCTTAATTTCCTGTGATATATTGCTCAGAAATAATAATTGTACTGCCTCAATGGCTGCATACAGATATTTTAAAACCATTCAAGGAAAAGCAATAAATGATCTAAATGCATTCTTACTAAAGTAAGTTATAGACAATTTTTTGCTGCTCCAAAGCCATGACTTGACTGGCGTTCAGCTGTCTCATTGGCGCTGCCCGTCCTTGGCTTGGAAATATTTATGTCAGTGTTTCAGGATAATGTTACGACAAGTTCTACTCTTGAAAATGTCACCAGTTGGTCCTGGCAGTTAGAGCTATTTTATGGCAGAATTGACATCTACATGATATTTATTTCTTTAACTCCATGAATTTATAATATGCTTCACTCAACTGAATGGTAAAAGTATCTCTAAAGTACAAACAAAGCAATTTATCATCGGCATAGCATAGGGATAGGTAAAAAATGTCCTAGTGGGGATGGCTCTTTATAATGTAAAATGATTACTTTATTTGTGTTGTTTTTTTGCATTTTTCAGGTCTCTTTTATCCCAGTGAGACCTCAGACTCAGACACACAATTTAAGGTTCTCTCAAGATCACTTTTGAGTTCAGCGACAGCTTTAACCAACCAGTTTCCTGTTTATCACGATTTGGGCAATGCTATAATTTCTGTTTAGAAAGTGTCCACATAATCTTCAACTCTGTAATCTGTCTAACACCTGGCTGATCTCACGGTCTGTGTCTCATGTAAAACAAAAATGCTGCTATGTGATACTTTGAAGGACCACTAAAGTCACCAAGGCCACTTCCTCTTAATGAAGTGGCCTGTTTTTAGTGATCCTGTCAATAGATCCATTCAAGGTCAAAAAAATTGCAATTTTGCAGCCTCTGGAGGCATGATGTTGAAACCTCTTGAGAAAGCATTGATTCAATTATTTTCTATGGGGACATGGGATGTTCATGCAGTGCTTGTCACTCTTGCCAATCAGATTGACCATGCCTCCTCAATGATGTCTTGGGAGGTGGAGGAGTATGCAGAAATCAGGTATGTAAAAATTTGATTTAATTATTTCAACTGCTACGTAACCAGGGAGAGGGACACAGGTTTATATTCCTAATACTTTAGCGTTCTTTTATCCAGGGTAGTTTAGGTATAAGTTTGAATGAATAAGAAACGTGTAGAGTGCTGACGCCGTGATTTGTACTTCTAGGAATAATGGCCATGCTGAAATCTGCACATGGAACGTTAATGGAATCTGTTATAGTTGCAACTTGTTTAGAGTACATCTGTGTGAGATTGCAGTTGCTGCCTCTTTGTTTTATGTTTTCTTAGGATGAGTTATCCTGATATAATGACCAAGAGAAGCAGCGCACGCGTGCACACACACACAGACACACACACACACACACGAGATCTTCAAGATTTGAGGTATCTCAGAAAACAAGGGGTTCACGGCATGTGTTGATAGTATGAGTCTGACATGGATTTAAATGTATTTTTACTGCACTGAAGGGTGTTATCATTAATGTTTTTTTATTGCCTTGCCTGCTCTTTTCTATCGCAACCAGAGATAGTGCAAACTATCTTTCCTGGTAGAAAAATAAATAGAAAAAAAAACAATTACTCTGCACTGTTAGCAGGTTATTTCGGCTTATCGTGAATGTAGACTTCATGTGTATTTCATTTCATGCATTGGCCAAGTAGGTTGAATCAAACATGTAGTAATGTACTAACATTTACAGAAGCACTGCCACTAAAACCTGGTACTAGAGGAGAAACATTTATGATGGAGACAGAACCATAGCAGCAGCTTATTGTTTACCTGCATATGAATAATTGCCCAAGATAACGTTACTCCTGAATTCATTAATAATGTGCTGATATTCTCTATATACATTTTATCTAATTTTCACTGAGGGTTAATCCAGCCTCTAGTGGCTGTCTCACTGACACTGAAAATCACAGTGAAAAGATGCTGGATGTCCGTAGGAAAGCAATGAGTAATGCTTTCCTATGGGCGGTTTGCCGCGCATGCGCCTTTGGACCTGATGTCGGCAGGGGAAGGAGAGGTCACCAGCGCCAAGGGAGCCCAGCACTGGAGAAAGGTAAGTGGCTGAAGGGGTTTTAACCCCTTCAGATCAGCAGGAGGGGGGCCCTGACGGTGGGGGGGACCTAAAGACCCTATAGGGCCAGGAAAACAAGTTTGTTTTCCTGGCACCATAGTTGTCCTTTAAACCGTTTTCTGTCTCAGAAAATAAACTAAAAACCTTATTCCCGTCGGGGAAGGACCAGGTCGCAACATGCAAAATATAACTCAAGAACCTAAACAGGCAAATGTAAACAAAACGAATTTCCAAAGTCAATGAGAAGAGAGGCAGAAATAACAATTATGCCATGCCACATTAATGGGAAAGTTGGAAACTTGTAAAGGCATTTGATGAAGAATGTCAAGATATTCCTAAAGGTTATTACATTATAAATATAACCATGGAAGACACATTCTCAAGCATGTAGATAATAAACCATGTCACTCTGTGCCAATTGGCACATGATCAAAAAGACTTTATTGGGCACCACATTGTAACACATATGACCAACAGCAAAGATGGAGAGACCTCTAAAATCACTGCAAGTTTCAAGATAGAGATTGTGGGATGTAAAGATGCAGATGCATTGTACGGAGATGCAGAAGCTGCAGAGTTTGTCACTGTTAACTGTGTTAGAGCCACGTTAATCTTACTAAACTTAAACCTACAGAGCTATAAATTAAGTAACTGAATCTGAAATAGTTAACAATGTAGCACCTTAGCATAACCATACGTTTACAGAATAGTGTCTAGATAGCCTGAAGACTGGGTTACTGGAAGTTACCTTGTTGGAATATTCCATGAAGGCTTTTCTAAATTCTTGACCTTCCTGTCCACTGTTACTACACTTTTTACTGCACTCTGAAAGAATCCACCATGTTTTTGAGCATATCACATTGCAAGGAATTTTTCACCATTGCATTTTCAGGACTTTTGGCAAAGTTGCTCCTGAAAATGTAGCACCCAAAGTTAATAATTCTGAAAACATTTACAGAAAACCTGAGATGCAGTTCTATCTAGTTGTCATGGCAACAGAGACTTTAAATGGGACATTTTTTTTTCCTGGCATTGAATTGACTAGCAACTTATAGATGCAAAGACTGAGGATGCCCAATGTGAAACCCAGTGTGAAATAAAAGGATAAGATTTGGGTTTTTCTTCAATAAATACAAACACAAAAGCAAGAAACACAAACAGAGACACGCATAAACTGTAACAAACACTCTATCAAACACACAAATGTCTAAAAAAAATTAATAAAAGCACATTCAGACACTTTCACGCGCCAGACACTAAGACAAAATCTTACAGGCATGTCACACATTCTCAAATATACTCACTGACACTTCCACAGACAATCTCAAAAGTGCGCAGTCAGACACAATGTCAGAGTAAGCATTCTTGCTTTTTCCTCTCTGCAGTGAAAGAGGCTCATCCCTGGCAACTTAGAGGAAGGAATATGTCATCTACCAGCTCGGTTTTTCCCCTGTAAGGCAGGGGTAGGTAACCTTCAGCACTCCAGATGTTGTGGACTACATCCCCCATAATGCCAATACAGACATAACGATGGCAAAGCATTAGGGGAAATGTAGTCCACAATATCTTGAGTGCCGAAGGTTGCCTGCCACTGATCTAGGTCATTGTATTGCTGAGGACCTTTAAAATTATATCGCATTTTTCAAGATCCTCAGTCCTGAGGCCTCCAGCAGTGCAAAAGCAGAGAGACAAGTAATGGACAAAGGAAATGCTCAGTTATCAGGCTTGCTCACATAGAGTATAGTTCGTCAGGGTTCTTTGATCACCTTGAAATTGTATCACAGTTCCATTGGGCATGGTGCAACGAATCGGCTGCCTAGTAGTGTTTACTTGGGCTACCATGGTAGTTACAGGAAACCAGTTTGATGGCCGTGGGTGAGTGTTTGTTTGGAGGGGGGGGGTGTCAGGGCTTTCATAATGTGCATTACCAGCCACTTCCTTCCCCATTTGCTGCATTTGGTTAGATGACTATATTGGTGCCCTCCTGTGGCTCCCCATGAAATTACATGTATGACACACCTCTAAGAGAAGAAAAGGATAAGAGACACAAACTGTATGTCTAAAGTCTCTCTCATCCGTGTATTACTCTGGAAGTAGTGATGTCCCGAACGGTTCGCTGAACGGTTCGCCGCGGACGGTGAACATAAACATAAACTTTGACCCTGTACCTCACAGTCAGCAGACACATTCCAGCCAATCAGCAGCAGACCCTCCCTCCCAGACCTTCCCACCTCCTGGACAGCATCAATTTTACATTCATTGTGAAGCTGCATTCTTAGTGAGCTGTCCAGGAGGTGGGAGGGTCTGGGAGGGAGGGTCTGCTGCTGATTGGCTGGAATGTGTCTGCTGAGGTACAGGGTCCAAGTTTATGTTTATGTTCGCCGTCCGCAGCGAACCGTTCGGTGAACCGTTTGGCGAACCGTTCGGGACATGACTATCTGGAAGTAATAAAAAAATAAAAGTAAAGATTTTTCCTTCAATATGAAGAAAAGGTGTTGATGAGAATAATTTACATTTTCTTTTGTATATGACCTTTTAAAAAAAAAGTTAAATAATTTTAAATTACACAAACTCTTTTCACCTAAAATTCACATATTTTTGTGCTGCTTTGTGTTTTTTCTTTTTTATACTTTTTTTAATTTTCTCTCTTTTTTTTAACTCCATTGACTAAATTAATTCCAAATTTCATTAATTCCTGCAATGGTAAAAATTTGCATTGATAAAATTGGATTTGCCGTCTCCCATTTCCCTAATGCAGAGATCAGCCCTCTGTGGCTCGCTGTTTGCAAACCCATATGAGAATGTCGACTAAAAGATCGGAGACTGGGAATTGGTTTTGTTTCCCAAGTGAGCCTGGATTTTCTAAAACAACAAGGATAAATGTTATGAATATATTATAATTTTCTCTTGAACTTTATATTCCACATAATCAAACAGGGGTAGATTATTGTCTGATGGTTTTAATGGTACACTAAGTCATCTTAATTGGTCTCATCGGACCATGTCAGTGTGCTGAGATATCACAAACATTCGGCTCACATAAACCCGTGACTGTCCTGTGCATCCTCTATTATAAATAATCCCGGAGTGCCCAAAAATAGTAATTCGTTTCTTAAAGTCACTCACACTGTGAAGAGCAATTAGGTTGTCTTGCTTCATACTGGGCTACATATTTTTTTTTAGAAATTAAAAAACAAATATTGAATTATTTTCGCTTAAATTGCGGCCCATGGATACATTATGTCTTATTTGTCATACCAGATGCTTTCCTGCATGTTGTGCAATTATTTTTACAGACGGTTGTTAAACGAAAGAAATCCACTGCGTAAATTGCCCGATGTGGCCTTGCTGATTCAAGCAAAGACTTCCTTACACAAAACGCGTTTTGTGTCATAATTATTGGTTATTCTTATTGTAGTCTGTGGACAAATATGACTATGCTTTTCAAAAAAAACAGACAAAGCTCTATGGATGTTCATTGAAAAAACATTTTTAATTTTAATTGAATTTAATTTCTGCAAATGACATATGCGCATTATTAGGATTTATGCAAAGCTTTTAAAATGCCCATCGTATCACGTGGATCCACATTCATGATGTATCTCTCATATCTGATCACACCCAAGAAGATACATTTATTCCAAAAGACAATAGTAACGCAGAACCAAGACATCGAGATGACTGTTTGCAACTCACCACAGACTGTTTGATAAAATGCCTAATCAAAGATTTTGAGTCCCTGGAAAATGACTTAGAAAAAAACAAAAAACAATAGACTGTCTCCGTGATGGGGCTCGTGACTGTGTTCTGCAGAATAATATGCAGCGCCACAAAAGTAATCTTGGTTTTATTATTTCACAGAAATGAAGTTGATATCTAAACCCATCAGATGGAATAAATTACATCTCTATTTTCTAGAGTCTAAAAATGCTGATTTCTCTGAAATTGGCAAATAGGAAGATTCTAGTCTTATTTGTATCAAGATAAACATGCAATATTTCTATTGTTTTATCAAGATCTTTTTTTTAGTTTATTTATAAATTTATATAGTATTTTTTTTACATTGTCAACAAGACATTACATATTGCTAATCTTAAACCGTAGAATTCAATTGTCTTCGCGCGTTAAAAGTTAGTTTTTTCTCTCAGTCACTACTTTACCTCATCTCACCTTTTGTACCAACATCTAAACTTGTTAAGTGATCAAGCACCTGTAGGTTAAGGGGTGCTATGGAATATTTTGCAACCTACTAAATAAAAAAAAATGGCAATAACTACAGTACTGGTGTATTTCAGAGTTGATTCTCAAATATAAGTCTTGCAGTCTAAGTTTTTAAGAAACTTATGAAAAGATTGATCAAAATCAGCCTTTTTAGCTTGTTCTGCATCTTTTTTGGTGCAATTTGCCAAGTCGTTCTGTTTTTTTTATTTTGTC
This sequence comes from Pelobates cultripes, assembly GCA_933207985.1. Lineage (NCBI taxonomy): Eukaryota > Metazoa > Chordata > Amphibia > Anura > Pelobatidae > Pelobates > Pelobates cultripes. The sequence goes on along the minus strand of OW240923.1, from coordinate 93,192,096 downwards.
TGTTGCTTCTTTTCTGCCCTAAACGTCATTTTTGAGCGTAAGGTTTTTGAATGTATTTTTTTTTTTTGCAATGCAATAGATTTATCAATTTCTCCATTACTTTTTCCTCCAGAAAAATGTTCTGTTTCACTTCAATTTTTTACGCCACCCTAAATTTGGCGGTCCTTTTTAAAAATGGATACTTCTGTTAAAAATGCCGTATTTAAGGCAGAGAGAAGCCGACACTTTTTAGACCATTTTAGAGTATTTAATAAATATAAAAAGAATTTAATAAATATGAACAGATTAGATCAAGTTAAAATAACAGACACTTTTCAGAATACTTTGCTAAATCTCTCCTCCAGAACTCCATAATCCTTTGCTGCAGTATAGCAATGTTTGATACTGACCAGGTACCTCCCCACGGTTTGCTTCCTAGGTGGCACAGGGGTTTCTGGAGTGCTTCATATCCAGTCGCTGAAGTTTGACTGGGGTCTCTCTGAAACTCTTCCACCCGACCCATCTGCAGCTGCCTTCTTCCAGGCAGGTATCGTCAGGGCTGGTGTAAGGGTATTTGCCGCCCTAGGCTCTATCAAACCGGCCGCGGGCCGGGCCCCCCAGGGACTCAAGAAGAGGACTGATTTCTCGGGCGGGCCCGAGTCCCGACAGTAGGGGGGCCCAGCAGCTTAGCCTCTGTGCCGCTGGATGCTGGGCTCCCCTGTAAGTGTGCCGCTGGGAGAGAGCCATCACTGTGCACTGCAGGGCACAAATATGCTCTCCTGTCTGCAGCTCCGCCTCCACGGGTGCAGAGCTGCAGACCATGATTGAATGCGACTGGACCATGAGGGTGCTGCTGCTGCAGGAAAGAAGATCACCAGGGACAGGTAAGTTACTTTAATGCCACCCTCCCCACTCACTGCCACCCTCCCCCACTCAATGTCAGTCTGCCACCCTCACCTCCCCCACTCACTGCCACCCTCACCTCCCCCACTCACTGCCATCCTCCATTCCCCCATCACTGCCACCCTACCCTCCCCACTCACTGCCACCCTCACCTCCCCCACTCACTGCCACCGTCACCTCCCTCTACTCACTGCCACCCTCCCCTCCCCCACTCAATGCCAGTCTGCCACCCTCACTTCCTCCACTCACTGCCATCCTCCCTTACCCCATCACTGCCACTGTACCCTCCCCACTCACTGCCATCCTCACCTCCCCCACTGCCTCCCTTCCCCATCACTCCCTCCTCCTGCCACCCTCACCCCCACTCACTGCCACTCACCTCCTCACTCCTGCCACCCTCCCCTCCCCCACTCACTCTACCCCTCCTTCCCCCCACCTCCTGCCACCCTCACCTGCTCCTGCTGCGCTGGAAAAGAAGATCACCAGGGACAGGGAGTCACTTCACTCAAGAGGTAAGTTAATTTAATGTCTCACTGACAACCTCTCCTCACTGACACCCTCACCTCCGTCCACCCACTGCCACCCTCCTTCCCCCACTCACTGCCACCCTCACCTCCGTCCACCCACTGCCACCCACACCTCCCCCACTCACTGCTTCCCACACCTCCACTCACTCACTGTCACCCTCACCCCCACACAAAGTCATCCCCTTTACCATGCCACACTCACATCTATCCCTGCTAATCCTGTATAACACTCCCCTCCAACAACGTTGCCACACTCACTCTATCACATTAATACATCCAATCCTTTCACACTGAACACCCCTCGCTCTGCCACACTCACCGTGTCATAATAACCCCTCAATCCTGTCACACTCCCTCCTCCAACCATGCCACACTAGCACCAAATGCTGTCACACTCACTGATTCACACTTTAACCATGTCACACTGAACCTGAATATTAATCCTCCTTAAAGGGACACTCCAGGGGTGCCAACTCCCACTACCCTTCCCCCTGCAAGTGTAATTATTGCAGTTTTCATAAACTGCAATATTTACCTTGCAGAGTTAACTCCTCTAGTGGCTGTCTCCTCTAGTGGCAGCCACTAGAGGACACTTCTGTGTTTATAACACATGAAAAGTGTGCTATAACGGCACAGGACGTCCTCACACTGAAATCCCCATAGGAAAGCATTGAAAGCATTTTTAAATGCTTTCCGATGGGGAGGTCTAATGCACGTGTGCGGCATTGCCGCGCATGCGCATTAGGTCTCCCCCGCCGGCAGCCGCGCATGCTCTATAGGTCTCCCCGCCTGATGTCGGTGGGGAGGAGCGTGAGTGGATCCTGATTCAGCGCCGAGGGACATCGGCGCTGGATACAGGTAAGACACTGAAGGGATTTTAACCCCCTCAGCAACTTGGAATGGGAGGTGGGAGGGAGAGGGGACCTGCAGTGTTTTCCTGGCACTGGAGAGTCCCTTTAACCCATTAAGGACACATGACGTGTGACATGTCATGATTCCCTTTTATTCCAGAAGTTTGGTCCTTAAGGGGTTAAGCATGCGTGGGGCATGCATAAGGCTATCCTAACTATAAGATAAGGCCAGGGACTAATGAAAGTATTTTGAAATATTGGGCAGACTAGATGGGCCGAATGGTTCTTATCTGCCGTCACATTCTATGTTTCTATTAACACCCCTCATCCTGTTACACTCCCTCCTCCAACTATGTCACACTCATCCCCAAATCTTTCCCTGCCACACTCACCCTGTCACTTTAAGCCCCACATTCACCCCCAATTCTGTCACACTCAACTTCTCTCATTCTGTCACACTCACCCCCACCCCTGTCTCTTTCACGCCCCTCGCCCTGTCACACTTACTCTGCCAAGTTAACCCTATATTCCCCCGTCACAGTTACACCCTGAAGACAGTAATCATACACAGTCGTGAAATACAGCTTCTCCATAAACACAATGCACAAAGATCACAATCAGCCCCCCATACATACGAGCTTCCACTTGCTCACATGGTCCCAGACATTCACATGCTCACAGAGACACACATTCACTCACAAGGATATTTGCTGTCTGACACACACTCTCAGACACATTTAGAAATACACAGAGCCAAATGCACATTGTGAATGTATGTTTGTTTGTGTCAATGTGTGTGTCTCTGTGCACCAGTGTGTTTGTTTTTTTCTTGTTGCTCAGATCTTGTGACTAATGGACACCTGCAATTTTCCTGAAAGGAGAGTATTTCTGCCTGTTACATGAC
>OW240923.1:93168018-93188832 GCA_933207985.1 Pelobates cultripes | reverse complement strand
GCATGTTCGTCCTTTTCGGGAGTTTGGGTTACATGTTCCGCGTCAGTGGCCCACCTTTTTACACCGCCCATTGACTTCCTCCTTCACTGGACACTGCTGTTAGGGGGTATGGATTTACTTGAAAGATGAAAGCATGAATTAGAGAGATATTAGCATATTTTAAGAGAATCTGAGTTTTCTTATAGCTGCATCCTGTTAGTTTCCCTCAGGCAACATCTCCACTAGATACATAACCTTTGAGAGGTATGACTGTTGTTGTGTTTTTGGTCGATAAGATTCTGTACTTAGGCCCCTCATAATTGCCAGCACCAGGCCCACTGAGCTCTTAATCTGGCCCTGGCTATGATATGCTCTCAAAGGCAACATAACCAATCTGGCAAATTTCAATATGAAACACAGAAAATCAAGCCTTATATTTGACTCTGTAACTTTCAAAAACACTACAAAACCTATAGTTTTCTGTTATACTCGGGAGACTTAGCTGTACACAAATATTAGGGTTTCAAAATAGTAAAACCTATCACAACAATATCATCAGTTAACCCCTTAAGGACACAGCTTCAGAAGCTTGACTTACGCTTAATGACACAAGCAATTTTTGCATTTTCTTGCTGTTTGCGTTCAACTGCAATTTGCATCTCTCTCATTTATTGCACCGACACATATTATATACTGTTTTTAAAGGACAGAAAGGGCTTTAATTTGATATAACATATATATATATAAATGCTTACTTATTATAAAAAAATACAGAAAAATGCAAAAAAAATGAAAAATATTGTATTTTTTTACAGTTTTTGCAATAATAATGTGTGCATAATTAGTGCAGGTTAAGGAAAGTAATTAAAAATAAATTTATTTATTTGTTCTGATTTACAGAATATATAATGTGTCTGGGATTTTAAGTTTTTTTTGGTAGTTACAGGTCACAAAGCACAAGGAGTAAAATAGACTTTTAATGTGGAGCGATTTTAGAATTTGGTATGTTTGTCTTGTAAGCTTAATAGCCATAAAAGAAAACAAAATTGCCACACAAAAGTATATATTTATATAAAGTAGACATCACGGGCTATTTACCTAAGGTTGTTTTGACACTTTCTACGTAGCCATTTCACCGCCAACCTCTGCTAAATATTGGAGTAAAATTGTGTTCTTTTTGGTTTTTGGCACACAAACTTATAACAGAGAAATTCTCGTGTATATTTTGTAAAGTTGGTGTGTGCTATTCCTGTACAAAGTTTTATTTTGTGTTCAGTTACATCTGCTGAGTAAAATGACATCCCCATTGTATGTCTTTTGCACTATTTCGTGAAGTTACAGTGCCATACAGGATACCTGTCCTTTTCAGTATTCACAGTAGAATTTTGAGAGATGGATTTAATGAGCCTTAGCTTCCATTTGGGGTATTATAACAGTTTGACTGTTCAAAAAACCCCCACAAAGGCCTACCATTTGTAAAAGTAGATGTAACGGACCGTTTTGTACAAAAGGGATAAAAACCGCTTAGACGATAATCCCCTTTTAGAGACAGGCACAGCTACTATAGAATCACCAAAACTCACGAACTGAATACAAGTGAATGCTCCAAACTCCCGAACGGCATACAAGGGAATGCTCCAAACACTCGAACTGCATACAAGGGAATGGTCCAAACACTCGAACTGCATACAAGAATGCTCCAAACTCTCGAACTGCATACAAGTGAATGCTCCAAACTCCCGAACGGCATACAAGGGAATAAGGTAGCACTCCAAATACACGAACAGGAACCATACGAATTGCTGCTACCAGACGAACAGGAAAAGCTCCCAAGCGGCTTACACTCCTGGCAATCAGTCCTTAGCAGCATACAGTAAATCCCCCCAAAGACGAGACAAGGCTCCGTGTTGAGGGTCAAGCAGTGGTCTGTTTAATGAGGGCTACCTGCCCAGTATTTATGCAGGTCTCCCACCTGGTGGACACTCCCCTAGGGGACCAGATGGAAGACTGTAACAAAAGACAGACATGTACCAATTACAGACATACAGAAGTAAAACATCCCCACAATGCATCCTGGCTTCCTCCCTTCTGCCCTGGAGAAGTAATTCAATTATCTCCCAGGACAAAGGCAAAACTCCATTACACACGTGGGGACACAAAACCAGTATTATACTTTAAAATACATAAAGTAACATTTATTACATAAAACACAGACATGTAACATATCCCCAGATAGCTCAGGTCTGAGCGCACATTATTAAGCGAATGGCGCTCAGACCACACGAATACAGTTTAATCGCCATGGAGCCAAAGTCTTTACAGTCAGTTTCATACGAATGGGCTCCATGGGATTCCTATCTGGGGTATAACACATTCAAACAAAACTACCGAACACCGGGCCGTTCGTGCACTTCCACCGAACAAGAAGGGAGGTCGGCGGCTTCAGCGGTGTTCGCGCAAAACTGTGTCCGATTTTAGTTCCATGAAAATAGGGGCGAACACCGCTGTGCATTCGTATGTTTAAAATGGCCGCGACCTCGTGTTCGGGATACGAATGGTGGCCACCCAGCATTCGTCAATTAAGCTGCGGTTAACCGCAGCTTCAGGGAGGTTAATTGCCGGCACACTCCAGCTCCCAGGTGGTCTATTCATTCGTGCGGTTGTTCGGTAGATTGAAACTACCGAACAACCGGCAGAAAAGCACGAATACAGCTTTTCTGCAGGCAAAATAAAGTCTTTTAAAAGGGGGCCATAGTCCAGAGGCAGTAGGCGAGCAACCAGGCTTCTCCAATGCAATGTGGCGAGATTGGTCTCGTCACAGTAGACACTCCAGGGTATCTCATAAGGTGCATATTGTGCCTTAACATACCCCGATTTTTTTCACCAATATATGCCAAAGTATGTGGTAAAAAAATTATTTTGGGGGGCGTAGCTAACCGCCGAGCAAGATGGACGTCTAAATCTTTGCTCCGGCACGAGGGCTCCACTAAATAGCAAAATTCAACGAGCTGAAACCTCTACACTAACTAATACACCATGGCTACGTCCAAAGCAAAGAAAGCTGCACTCAAGGCAGAAAAAATGAATTTTTTTGGCCACAAATCCTCCTCCATGACGGAGACCATGCGGGCAGCAGAGCACGAGGGCGCGGATGGTACAGCACCCAGCACACCGCTGACAACGCTGGATGACTCCCAGCCTATAGACTGCCTGACACGGAGCCACTTCGAGCAGGCTATGGATGCAATGGCAACAAAACTGATTTTTACATGGCAGGCGACGGCTGACCAAATTAAAAAGGAGGTGAGGGACCTATCATCCAGGACCTCTGCAGTGGAAAAGCACTATCAGGAGCTTACCTCCGCGCAAACAACAATCTTGGAGCACTTACAGGTGCTGCGCTGCAAGATGGAAAATATGGAAATGAGAATGGCGGACCACGAAGACAGGGCACGCAGGAATAACCTACGGCTCCGGGGAGTACCAGAAACAGTCCTCCCCGACGATCTGCAAGCCTATGCACGAGGCCTTATGAGGGCATACGCCCCAGACATACCTGCCGACATGCTCCTGATAGACAGGATCCACAGGGTGGCGAAGCCAAAAAACCTGCCGGATTCCATACCGCGTGACGTCCTATTTAGGGCTCACTATTTTCACATTAAAGAGCTGGTCCTCCGCTCTCACCGCAGCAGAGGAGGCACACACGTGGATTTCCCAGCAGTGCGCATCATGGCGGACATATCATCAGCCACTCTCCGCCGCAGGAAGGACTACACACAGACCACTACAGCACTCCGCAGCCACGGCATACGCTACCGGTGGGGCTTCCCCACGAAGCTGATTCTCTCCAGACAAGGGAAGACGACCGTTATTTCGTCGCCAGAGGAGGGCAACCGCTTCTTGGAAAAATGGGGCCTACTGAAGGAGTCCTCGGAGGAGGCCCGCCTTGTCAACCGCAGCCCAGGCCGCACAACAGACATGAACTGATATACCTAGCTGGAAAAGTCAGCTAGACTCAACGCAAGTATCACTGTTTAATAACATGCGCTCCCTTACGACCAAGTTATTACTTATCTATGTATACATATTGGCTAAATGCCACCCCTATAGAAAGTCTCCCATGCTGATGTGTCTATCCCAGTAACTCACCACCCCCCACGGGAACCCACCTATGGGCGACACTCTGTGCTGGGATAAGCGCTGCACGGGTGACGCCAAAAAAAAAAAAAAAAATATCTAACCTATACCATTAGCTCAGGTCTATCCCCCTATATCCAATATTATAACACCGGATAGTGCCTTTGAACATAAAGAACGAGGGGCACATAGCATACAATGGAGGGGATACTGTACCGGGAAACCCTGGGACAGGCACATGTCCGCCTTAACGGCACTTCAAGGCATCCATCCCCACGACCAACATGCCAACCTTATAAATAAAAATAGCAGGGATCGAGTGGAAGGTTCAGCGACCCATAGGGCCGACTAACCAAACTCTGTTTCGCCAAACCCCACCTTGATGGCACGCATAAGCTCCGCGCCACACTACCACACTGGGCCCTCAGCCAATGAAGGTTTGACATGCCCCGTGCCACTCTAAAATACCTGCAAGCTAGCCAATACATAGGCGCACAACGGCAAACATAAACTTGCTGGACCCCTCCACATATGCTCCCCTGCTATGATGTATGTTCCCATCTAGGAAAACCCAAACCCAGGGCAACACACCAAGCGAACTCCAATGGCCCTGCGGGGATAGAGCAGCCCCCCATTTCAAACTAACGGTACGAACATAGGTAAACCCGGGGTGAACGGGCATAGACGCAATAAGCACTGGAGTGTGACTTACAGGGCCCTACTTGGTTTAAAATGTCAAATGACACATTGTTACTTGCTTGCCTCCTTGCTGATATTAATTACTGTTATACTTTACTGTTTATATGTTATAATGTTTAACACCTCATTGCACATGGTTTCAGCTCCATCCCAATACACAACTAGGAGCCCACCAGCCACGTACTTGGAAGCACCAGCTCCTCAACCCCACGGCGCGACTAGCGTGCCAGACCACAAGGTCCTTGTACATAGTACCACCCTTCTACAACACCTCACCCCAATCACACAACCCTGCCCTCTCCCCCCCCCATATAGTGACACATAGAAGAGCCAACTCACGCCGCAAAGCTATATATCACCCTCTCCACGCACTGCATTAAGTACAAACGAACATGATCATTTACTCACACAATACTAAGGGTCTCAACACGCCACATAAACGCCGAATGCTACTAGACGACATAAAACGCACCAAAGCAGACATAGTCTGCATACAAGAAACGCACTTCGTAACCAATAGGGTTCCTCAATTTGCCAATAGGGACTACCCAACACAGTTTCACGCAACCCATACGTCCAAATCTAGAGGAGTTTCGATATTACTCCACAACTCCCTAACTGTAGAAACCCTACGGATCAAAAAAGATACCCAAGGAAGATATATCATTTTGCAATGCAGAATCAATGACCACCCATACATCATAGTATGCCTTTATAGCCCGAACGACCACCAACGAAACTTCCTACACAAAGTCCTCAACAAACTGCCAGACGACGCAAATTTCCCCAAGATCCTGTGCGGAGACTACAATCACACTATGGATACTCGTATGGACTCGACATCCCCAAGCGCCTCATCCAAACATCTCAAGTTAGGCCCTCACAATAAAGCATTCGCGAAACTTATCCATGAAAATAGTCTATACGACGTATGGAGGACAACACACCCATCAGACAGGTCCTACACCTTCTTCTCACAAGCACACAAAACGTATTCTAGAATCGACCACATACTAGCCTCGGGTACTTTGCTCCCACGCGTAGAGGACTGCACCATAGGTAGCATAGTGTGGTCGGATCATGCCCCACTGATGATGACATTAAACTCTAATTACCTGCATCGAGGCAAACCGCCATGGCGCCTCAATGACTCCCTCCTCCAGGACAAGACATTCACGACTTCACTGGCGACAGAATTGGAAAACTTCTTTAAGACAAATGACAATTCGGAAGCCTCTATCTTCTCCATATGGCAGGCCCACAAAACGGTCATAAGGGGTCACCTTATCAGTCGAGCATCGTACCTTAAACGCAAGCGAGAGAAAGAGTACATGGATCTCCTACGAAAGCTGAGAGATACCACATCTGCTCATCTACTGAACCCAACGGATACACAAGAAAAAGAAATAAAGGACACCACCATTCAAATCAATGCACTGTCCTTTCAAAAAACAACCCACATTTTGACAAAACTGAAACTCAGAATGTATACCCAGGGCAACAGAGCAGGGAAACTCCTGGCTAATATGCTTAAAAAACAACAGACGAACTCTAAAATCCCTCATCTGATTACAGCCACAGGCGAAAAGATACATAACCCACAAGACATTAACGACAGTATGGCCGACTATTACCACTCCCTATACAACCTCAACACAGACCCTAACCTGCACCAACCAACCCCTAGAGAAATTAATGACTTTCTCCAAACGATGGAACTCCCAACACTTTCCACCACCCAAAAAGCCGCGATACAACACCAGATCACTGAACAAGAAATCATAGATACTATCAAATCTCTGCCACCAGGGAAATCACCAGGCCCAGACGGTATGACAAATGCTTACTACAAACAATTCGCACCAATCTTAGCACCTTACTTACAAAGGGTATACCACCAAGCCATACAAACAGGACAACTCCCAAGGGAGATGCTGACGGCCCACGTAGCCACTCTTCCTAAGCCAGGGAAACCCCCGAATAGGTGCCAAAACCTCCGCCCCATCTCCCTACTAAATATGGATATAAAAATTATAGCAAAAATCTTTTCTAATAGACTAGCGCAAATTATACCCTCCCTGATACAGGAGGACCAGGTAGGATTTGTCGGAGACAGGCAGGGGGCAGACGGCACTAGGAAAACTCTAGACCTACTTTATGAAATACAGGAGAGCAAAAACCTTAGTGTCCTTCTATCCCTAGACGCAGAAAAGGCCTTCGATAGGCTTCACTGGCCTTTTCTGAGGGCAGTACTCCAGAAATTTGAATTCCCCCCACAGTTCTTAGCACTCGTTCAAGCACTATACTCCTCACCGTCTGCCAGGGTGGTCAATGGGGGATTCATCTCAAAACCTTTCCAAATATCCAACGGCTCTAGACAGGGCTGCCCACTCTCCCCATTACTCTATATACTAACGCTCGAACCCCTTACCCAACTAATACGAAACGACCCGAACATACACGGGATTAAGACCAATAGCCGGGAATACAAAATGTCATTATTTGCGGATGATATCCTGCTTACGCTGGAACAACCTCACATATCCCTGCCCAACTTTCACAAAATCCTATCCCACTTTAGCGCATGCTCATACTACAAACTAAACATCTCCAAAACCTTAGCCCTGGGCATCCACATCCCGAAATCAGACATGTCCAACCTCAAGACGCACTTTAAGTATGACTGGAGACATGACCATATTAAATTCCTAGGAGTCCACTTCACCCCCTCACCCAACACACTACTCAAGGCAAACTACACCAAAGTACACGCGGAAATTAAAGCTCTACTGCACAGTTGGAAGGGGAAATACATATCCTGGACGGGCAGAATAGCCTCAGTGAAAATGGTGATCCTGCCAAAAATCCAATATTTATTCCGCACACTCCCACTTAAGCTCACCAAACACTACCTCATGGAACTGCAACGCAGTATAAACAAATACATATGGGACTACAAAAAACCAAGAGTGGCCTCAACCACGATGTACAAACCCCATGACCAGGGCGGAATGGGCTTGCCGGAAGTAGAGAAATACTACAGAGCCGCCCACATCGCCCCACTCATCGCAGCATCGCACCGCCAGACCCCCCTGGCCTGGGAAGAACTAGAGAAGAGCCGCGCCAGGGGAATCTCCCTCCCAGCCCTGGCATGGCTGCCGACAAGCCTCCGACCCAAAACATCAGAACTACTGCCAACCACCAATCTAACCCTCTCCGTATGGGATAACTATCACCGAAAGAGAGGTACGACAACATCCTTCTCACCAGCAACCCCGATGGAAGCACTACGACAATTTATCCCAGACTTCAATTACAAACTCTGGCAGAGGCATGGAATAAACACACTATCGCAAATACTGCAGGGAGATCGCCTCAAGCCCCTTACAGATATCTGCACAGAATACAAACTAACCAAGACAGCGACCTTCTCCTATATTCAATTGCAATCATGGATAAAACTCAATAAATCGCAACAAACAACGGCCCCACCTGATCCACATTGGCTCAGACTGCTACAAATATGCACCAAAGTCAAGCCAGCAAAGAAACTCATCTCAAGAATTTACGCCTCTGCGAACTCAGGCACCCAAGCATCTCCGCCCTCCTTCCAAATGGCATGGGAACGAGATATAGGACACGAGCTCACGAGTGACCAATGGCGTACCATTTTCCATGCCAACAAACAACTTACTCTATGCACATCACACATGGAAACCTCCCGCAAACTATTATACAGATGGTACTTAGTCCCAACAAGACTCAAACACAGCTACCCGAATACTTCAGACAAATGTTGGAGGTGCCTAAGGGACCGAGGCACCTTAATGCACATATGGTGGCAGTGTCCGTTACTGCAAAACTACTGGTCACAAGTCATAGACCTAATAAAGAGATGTACAGATCTACATATCCCCCCCTTGCCGGAAGTACTCCTGCTATTACTACTTCCCCCAACACAGCACATGCACACTAAATACCTACTATACCACATATGTATAGCAGCCCTCACTATCATCAGCAGAAACTGGAAACAAACTGCGGCACCAACACTCACCCAATGCATCACAGCAATAGAAGCGTCCAAAATCTATGAATCAATGGCAAGGAAAACAAGCCGGGCCACACCATACTGGACAGAAGCATGGAATCTTTGGGACCGAAACAAACCACACTGAACCAACAAAGACAAAGACCCTCCACATAGATGATTACCCTCCACGACTGGAGGCAACCAATCAACTCGCAAGATGGCTCATGTACACAATGCATACACACTGCACCTACACTGCACCAACACCATACTCACACAATACCCCCGCACACCACACTCCAATTACACTTAGGTAACTCAGGCACACAGCACGACAACACCCCTCCGCAATCTCCTCCCCCTCCCCCGAATCCCCCACAGGTCTAACACCAACACTGTTAGTGTCAATCTGCAATGAGAACCAAGATATTCTAACCACAGGTGGCACCCGGACGAGCCCACAGCAAGTAATGGTGTTGACCTGCGAAGTAACTCAATAGAACTGACAACCTATGTATAAGTTTATGCATAATCCCCCTTGTGTCTCCCTCTTGCCTTCTGTATCCCTCCTTTACCCGCAATCAAAATAAAAATTGTCAAATTCAAAAAAAATAAAAAATTATTTTGTGCATTTTTTACATACGGATTGCATTTTTGGTGGGCGTTTTGTATATTTCATATGTGCCACTAAGTTCAAACCTCCCAAATTATGCTCAGCTAAGTCTTTTGAGTAAAAATACACCCCCAATGAATGTCTTTGGCACTATTTTGTGAAGCTACAGTGCCATATAGGAGACCAAGCCATATCCGTTTTTACAAAACTTTGAATTTTGACGCTGGGCCTATGTGCAATTTCCAAGCATCTTCGCAGGTTTTAAATTCAAACTACCCCACAAAGGCCTACAATTTCTTAAAGTAGACACCCCAGGGTGTTTCAAAAGGTATAGTTTGAACCTTAGCGTGGGATCATTTTTCCGCTACTTGTACCAGATGTAGTGGTAATAAGCGTTTTTTCTGCCTTTTTGATATACAAAGTGAGTTTGCACAGTATATTTTGCAAACCTTATGTGTGCTACGACTGTATAATACTTCATATGTTGCTCAGCTATGTCGGCTGAGTACAGCAATACCCCCGTATGTACCTTTGCCAGGTATGTGTGGACATCAGAGGGGCACATTTGGGACACAGCCATTCCAGTTTTTTTCAAGCTTTGAATTTTTATGCTGTGCCTATGTCCCATTTTAGAGTATTTTACCAGGCTATATAATCCAAATTCCCCATAAAGCCATACCATTTCTTAAAGAAGACATCCCAGGGTATTTCAAAAGGCATATTTTGAACCTTAGCGTGGGATCATTTTTCCGCTAGCTTGTACCAAGTGTAGTGGTAATAAGCATTTTTTCTGCCTTTTGACATACAAAGTGAGTTTGCGCAGCATATTTTGCAAACCTTATGTGTGCTATGACTGTATAATACTTCATATGTTGCTCAGCTATGTCGGCTGAGTACAGCAATACCCCCGTATGTACCTTTGCCAGGTATATGTGGATGTTGAAGGGGCGCATTTGAGATGCAGCCATTCAGTTTTTTTCTAACTTTGAAGTTTTACGCTGTGTCCATGTTCCAATTTGGAGTAGTTTAGACGGTTGGTTATTGAAACTTCCCCACAAACACATACTATTTATTAAAGAATACACCCTGGGGTAATTCAAAAGGCATATTTTGAACCTTGGCGTGGGATAATTTTTTCTCTAGTTTGTTCCAGGTGTAGTGGTAATGAGCGTTTTTAAAATGTATTTTTTTACTTTTTATAACTTTTTTACTTTTAAAAACTAGTTTTTAAACTTTTGTTTTGCTTATAAATTTTTTTTAAACTTTCCTAAACTTTCTTAAAACTTTTTTACAGATTTAACATTTTTCTAAGCTTTTTTTTTACCGTTAACCCCTAACTAGCAGTACGCAGCACTAACAGTAAATTCCCCATTTTCCCATAACTCCCACCCACCCCAGCTAGCAAAATATATAGTTATAAAATATTTTAATTAATTAAATAAATTGAACCCCTGAGGGTTAAAAAAATAAATAAAAGTTAATCCTTAGGGGTTAAAAAAAATTAGATCACAGTATAATACTGTGATCTCTATTTGATCGCTGTAGGCAGTGATCGACTGGCAGGGAAGGGGTTAATTTTTATTTGGACTAGGTAAAGTGTGTTTTTTTTGTTTTTTTTACTTAAATGTTATTAAAACATTTTTTTAAGCTTAATTTTTAACTTTTTAAAGTTTCTTTTAAAACTTTTTTTAACGTTAACCCCTAGTTAGCCTAACGCCAAATCCCCCAATTCCCCACTAACTTCCACCTACCCCAGCTAGCTAAATATATAATTAAAAAATAATTTAATTAATTAATTTAATTAATTTAACCCCTGAGGGTTAAAAAAAAAAAGAATTAACCCTCAGGGGTTAAAAAAAAAATCAGATCATAGTAAAATGTAATCCCTGCCAATTGATCACTGTAGTCAGTGATCAATTGGCAGGGAAGGGGTTAATTTTTTATTAAAATGAGTAAGGGGGGGCACTTTAAATAAACTTTATTTTTTTAAACAGCAGGGGGCAGGATCAGCACTGATCCGGCTCCCTGCACTTCACACAGAACCCGGAAGTGCAGGGAGCCGGTAGGTGAGTATACAGAGCACATGTGCTCGCTCTGACTTGCGGTCAGAGCGAGCACATGTGCTGGGCAGCCTGACCGGGTGCTCCCGGTATGCCTCTAATGCAGAGGCATACCGGAGCACCATTAACCCCGCGATCGCCGCGTTAGCGGCGATCCAGGGTTAATTTTACCGCGTGACGGACGAGGTCCGTCACCCGTCGTTAAGGGTCTCCCCTCTGTGAGGGACCTTGTCTGTCACCCGTCCTGAAGGGGTTAAAGTGCCGTTTGTGTGTGGAAATGTAAAAAATGTAACTTTTACTGTCTATATCATCGCTGTGATATGTTTTACTGTTTTGAAACACTAATATTTGTGTTCAGCAAAGTCTCCCGAGTAAAACCGTACATCCAATGTACAGGTTTTAGGGTGTCTTGGAAAGTTACAGGGTTAAATACAATGCTAGCTGTAGCGGAGAGCTGATTTCCCACAGCTAAACTCCACCAAATGCTTTAAGAGGATGTAGGAACAAGTAATAAATCCAAGAGAATATCCAGCACAATCAGCAATACAATCCCATCACTTTCCCCAATCACTGGACGACACACAGTATCAGGAGTAGAACTAACTTTTAATGGCAACATTCCTGCTTTTATGAGATTCTCCCATGCAAGGGAGGGATTCACCACAATTAGTACATTATCCAATGCCAGCGACATTACCTCCCACACATCTCCTCCCCTTAGATTAGCCTTTAATACAATTATACACAGCACATTTTTCCCCACTTTTCAGATGTACCCCAAATAGGTGGAATATGCCCTTGAATATGGTACCCCCTGGTAGCCCTGATCTGGGTGAGAAACATATCCAAAAATCACCCAGATCAGACCAGGGGTTCGGGAGTTATGGGAAGGTAAAGTTTTGACCGACCGCATGGGCAAAGTAGCCAAAAATAGTTCCATGAAACCTGGCCCTGTGGTCGGTCTCCATTCGTGCCCCAAAAGTCCCAATATTGCTATAGCATCCATAGTGCATTCGGTAACCGGATTAATCCCCTAGTTCGTGGGATTCATCCTACCGAACGCCGGGCCGTTCGTGGGTTTCCATCCGTGCCTTCTGAAGTCCTGGAGGTCTTAGCAGTGTTCAGCTAGTCGAGTGTCCGTTTTCAGTTCCAGACACTCGACGACCAAACACCGATGTTCGCGGACTTAAGATGGCGGCCGCCACGTGTTCAGCTGCCGAAATGGCGGCGGGTTCTTGCGTACAAGGGAATGAAACGCAAGCTAGGAGGTAAATTATATCCATTATACACATCAGGGTGGTCCGGTTCATTCGGTACTTTGTTCGTATGGTGAATTTGAGCTGTTAACATGTCAGCTGTTATTCCCATACCGAACAAAGTATGTCCATACCTAGTTACTTAGAGTTTTGTGTACTCCAGGCACAGGAAAATCTCTGCAGGGCCAACAATCAGTAAAAGGAATAGGACAGCCAAAAAGGGGTTCCGCTACACTAGCAAATTAAATTCTCTGGACTTTCGGCCTGGGTTGTCAGGCAGGTCCCTCAAATTGCAATCAATAAAATGACTTAATTATGTAAAAATATTACATAAATATGCACATAGAATTTAAATATATTTATATATTTGAAGTCTGTGTATATTTATGTAATTATTTATGTAATTATGTATATGAATATATATTTCATACATTTATTTATATATACATAGATATATATAATTTCATTCTAAGTGTATTTTGATATATATATATATATATATGTGTTACGATTGCCCCCGGTCCAGCAGGGGGGTTGATCGCTTGGATGTCCTGGTTCCCGTGGTCAGAGAGTCGAACGTAGTTCCCTTCAGTAGAATCTGCAAGTGTAGAATGTCCCACCAGTTGTAAGAGCATTAATATTCCCAGATCCCTACAACACGAGTCGAGGCTGCGAGTTGAGGGTCAAAACGAACTAACTTTACTGGCACGCAAACATGGCAATTTATGCAATTCCTCAGGTCCAAGGACAGCCCCCTATGGACCTAATGGAATACAGGTACAGTACACAAAGGTAACCAATCACAATACAATGTATCATTTGAATTAGTGCCCGCCCATATTGGAGATAATGAGGCCAACGGTTATACAATCTAATTATCTCCAAGCGCACAAAAGACCACGTTGTATTATGTTCTATAAAACAGTATAAAAAGGCATAACTTTAACATTTTGGGGAGAAAACGGTTCATTCTACCGTATACGAATTGCGCCCAGACCCCGCGAACGGAATGGGCAATTTCTGCCGTATAAAGTCTGGTTCGGCACTTTGGTCGTTAGTCCCTGATGGCGGCCATGTTTTTAGGCAGTTCAATAGGCAGCGGGACCTCGACTCCACACTTATGGAACGGAAATCGGATACATAGTCATACGAATCCCCGCTATCAGTCTGGTTGTTCACACCGTTCGGCATACGAACTGAGACCGCCCGGTAGGGGGGTACTTGATCTGCGGTTAACCACAGAAACCACATTCTAATTGCAGCCACACGTCCAACTGTAGGGGGTCTCCGTTCGTGAGTCTCTCGGCAGTTTCCATTTGGTAAATTGTATACGAATGTGGATCTTCCGGGCCCGTCAATTAGTTGGTGGTTAACCGCAGACCGCAGCGTCTTAGGTGGTTAATGAGCGACACACTCCGCTCGTTGGGTGGTCGGTCATTCGGTACTTCCCGAGGTGATGAGGTTAAGCGGCGGCACACGCCAAAGTCTGGGGGGTCTTTCGTTCGTACCACGAATTGTCCTTTATAATGGTTCGTGTAGTCCATTTGTATAATCTCAGTACCGATAGCGTAGGGGTCTGTATGCAAGGGGTTGGGGTGCAACAGTAGCGAGACGTGGTAACAATAATAAAGTCATATTGAGTCTTTGTAACAGTGCGCCCTCCTTGTGGAACACTCTGGCAGACACTGTCCGACCCCTCTTCGGGGCAGACTAAGGCTGTCCAAACTGAAGAATTATGCTGGGTTGAGGTCAGTTTGCTGTGATAACCCGAAATACTCTCGTACAAAGTAGCAACAAAGAACATAAAATAGGAAATTCTTTTTTTACTAGGGTTTTTATGGATGTGGACAATGTTTAGCATGCAAAAACAACTGTAACCATATCCAAAGTGTTGCAAATAAAAGACAGAGTCTAGGAAAAAGCTGAGAGGCACTGTGTGTAAAGTGTGTTACTTGGTATTTAGTACTTAGATAAGATGTAGGTACTCATTACTAAGTGGAGAGGTCACAGTAGGAAAGAGCTTAAATAGATCCAGAAAGGTAGTTTAAGAAAAATAGTATGTAAGTGTCTCTAAGGATGGATCAACTTATATAAATATATAGAGGTACCCACCCAACAGAATGAATCCCTCCCGGGATCAAAAGGACACTTAAATGTGCAGAAAATTGCTACACTTGCTAAATCCAGCTCATGTATATACTGAACACTGCTGCTACACAACTCCCATAAATACTAAACACTGCTGCTTCAAGGCAGCCTAACACTGAAGATCACTAGCTGAACGGTCTAAATAGGTATAATTAAAGTCCTAGTAGTGCCACTAACTATGGCTAGAACAGAATAATATCAGCTAGAGAGTCAAAGTAAATACTTGAATGCCACCAGCATAAGTGACTAGATCACTATATGCATCCCCCACTAATAAAAACAAAAAACCGGCAAACGCTAAACTTGCCTTACATAAATATCACACTATCAATGAAGAGAAAAAAGCAAGAGCCTGTGGTCTGTCATGTAAAGATTTGGAGTTAGTAAATACACTAGTATCACTCCTAGATGAAAATGATGTCCATCTGCCCACTGAGTATACTAAACTGAAACCAAAAAGCCGATTTACCCCCAACTTCGCTAGCTTCAGAAATTTAGATCTATTCTTAGAAGCAGTAAAAAGCGAGATTGAGGGTATAGAGAGCAACTGCTTTGACTCTTTCCCTAACGATAATCTCTCTAAAATAGAGCAAACAGCTCTTAAGTCACTTAAAGAGAATGACCAGTTGGTTATCAAACCAGCAGACAAGGGAGGTAATGTGGTAGTCATGAATGTATCTGACTGAAAATATGGTACAGAAGGTCCTGAGTAACAATGACACCTATATGATTTTGAAAGTGGACCCAACAAATTCATTTCTAATGCAATATAAGGAAATATTAGATGAGGGCCGCAGTGGGGGGTTGCTGTCCAGGGATGAATATGAATTCATTCTGAATCGATGTCCCAGGATAGCAACCTTCTACTGCCTGCCCAAAGTCCATAAAAGTACACAATACCCACCGGGTCGCCCAATTGTTTCTGGGGTTGATAATTTGACCCAAAATGGGAGTCTGTATATTGAAAAAATAATAAGACCTTTTGTTGAACAACTACCATCATATGTTAGAGATACAAAACAGGCACTGTCACTTTTCTCAAATCTCCAGTTACCAACGTCGGCAAAGCTCTGCAGTTTGGACGTTGAGGCCCTTTATTCTTCAATTCCCCATGAACGGGGCATCGAACATACGAGATATTTTTTGGATCAGAGAGGTCCCAATCATACTCTTCATACTGAATTTGTACTAAAACTATTAGGCTATATTTTGTCTCATAATTACTTTTTATTCCATGACAAATTCTTTCACCAGATAAGGGGGACGGCGATGGGTACGGCGTGTGCGCCCTCCTACGCCAACCTCCATTTAGGCTGGTGGGAGCTACAGATCATGAAATCCAGTACCCTCTCGAGCTATATACCTAAAATACATACATGGCTTAGGTATATAGACGATATCCTTATTGTATGGCTGGGTGATGAAGAAGATTTCAATAAGTTTGTCTCTCTATTGAATATAAATGAAGATAACCTAAGATTTACAGCAGAATTTGGAGGACAGACTTTGAACTTTCTAGACATAACCATTTCCATTAATAGGATTGGGTCTCTGAAAACAACCCTGTTTAAGAAGCCAACAGCATCTAATGCATTCCTTAGTTGGGATAGCTTCCACCCTAGGCCTCTTAAACAAGGCATCCCCGTAGGACAATATCTGAGGGTACGTAGGAACTGTACAGACTTATCAGATTTCAAGGCAAAAGCGGCTCTACTAAGACAACAATTTCGGGAAAAAGGCTACCCGAATAAATGCCTTAAGAAAGCGTATAAAAGAGCCATAGAATTGAATAGAGATGATCTTATTCTAGACCAATCTAAGCAAAAACCATTGAATAAAACTATCCGTATGATTGGAACCTTTGATACAGGATGGAACACTGTGAAAAGGTCGATTGAGAAATTCTGGCCCATCCTTTTAAAGGATGTCCATCTTAAAGACGTCCTTAGTCCTAGGGCAACCATCACAGCACGCAGGGGGAGAAATCTTCGTGATATGTTGGTACCAAGCCACTTCTCAATGAAACAGAAGAAAGTGACCTGGCTGGGTCGAAATCCCCCCTGTGGTTCCTATGGATGCGGAAGATGTGTCGCATGCAGGTACATTCTTCGGGACTCGAAGAGAGTACAAGATAGCGCTGGACAACAGAGTTTTGGGATTACCCAGTTTTTTAACTGCAACACTGCTGGTTTGGTATATCTCCTTACCTGTAGTTGCAAAATGATGTATGTAGGAAAAACGTTTAGACCTTTCAAGGAACGGATCAAAGAACATGTAAGATCCCCAAAAAATCGTATGGAAACTCCAATTTCAAGACACCTAAAAAACTGCCATGCGGGTGATTCTAGTGCAATCAGGTTCTGTGGACTGGAATGGGTTAAACGCGATCAGAGATGAGGAGATTACGATAAACTTCTACGCCAAAAAGAATGTAGATGGATATATAAATTAAAAAACCCTAACCCAAATGGTTTGAATGAAGGGTTTTCATTTTCTCCCTACATTTAAGCCCTGTCATTTAGTGTTTAGTCACCAATTATATTTTAATTGGAGCAACCACTATCAATTACACATCCTGTAAATATGTTTTGTATATATTTGTACAACATAATAGAAATCTTTGTCTGTATATAGTATATTTTTGTGTGATTTACATTTATAATTTTTTGGTATTTGTACCTTATACCTGGCACGTATTTAGTCCATTAGGACCATGACCACTTCCACTATCTTGCCATTATGGGAACAATATCTAATTGATATCTAATCCACCTGTATAGGTGGAACAGTGTCTAATAAATGCATATAGTAGACTTTTACCTAATTGGGTCCTATGCTCAATGAGTGCTGTCCACATCATGATATGACTTAGGAGTTAATACTATCATATTAGTGACTGATAGACTGAAATGAATAATGAGCTATAACTGTATCCTGAGCCTTATAATTGACTCTGTGTTATATGTTTCTATGTTTCCATTTCTCTCTACAATATAGATGCCCTGCTGAATAAAGGCTAATTTTACTTATTAAAATGCTACAAATTTATCCCTATTACATGGCTAAGAATGTAGGAAATGGATCTTCAAGTGGTGCCTTTGAGCTGTACTGCATGTATATGCAGTCAGCCTGGCCGCGTTACCATAGCGACAGTCGGTGTCCTGTGTGTACAAGTGATCCGTAAACGGACAAGCTTGTAGAAGGAGGAGGATGCGATCGGGTCATAGCCACGCCCCCAACTAAGCGGATTGGACACGCAATCATATGGGCAGCACGTCCCCTGATATAAACTTACCCTCCTTCCTCCAGCCGTGCTAGGAGCTCTTGATAAAGGCGTGTGACCACGCCGAAACGCGCGTCGAGCGTTTGCCGGTTTTTTGTTTTTATTAGTGGGGGATGCATATAGTGATCTAGTCACTTATGCTGGTGGCATTCAAGTATTTACTTTGACTCTCTAGCTGATATTATTCTGTTCTAGCCATAGTTAGTGGCACTACTAGGACTTTAATTATACCTATTTAGACCATTCAGCTAGTGATCTTCAGTGTTAGGCTGCCTTGAAGCAGCAGTGTTTAGTATTTATGGGAGTTGTGTAGCAGCAGTGTTCAGTATATACATGAGCTGGATTTAGCAAGTGTAGCAATTTTCTGCACATTTAAGTGTCCTTTTGATCCCGGGAGGGATTCATTCTGTTGGGTGGGTACCTCTATATATTTATATAAGTTGATCCATCCTTAGAGACACTTACATACTATTTTTCTTAAACTACCTTTCTAGATCTAGTTAAGCTCTTTCCTACTGTGACCTCTCCATTTAGTAATGAGTATCTACATCTTATCTAAGTACTAAATACCAAGTAACACACTTTACACACAGTGTCTCTCAGCTTTTTCCTAGACTCTGTCTTTTATTTGCAACACTTTGGATATATCTGTATGATAGATAAAACTGTATATGGATACTATCTATCTAAACCGAAAGTATATGCTGTGAAAATATATTAGAGAGTCTATGGGAAATTTTTGTGGATGTACCTCTACATAGCTGGGATTTTCAGATCCCTGTAGATTTTAGGGAGAGCAATTTTGTGATATGTGACTGAACACATACGGTACTTTATTGTACTGGTTACCAGTGTTTTCAGTGAAGTTATCTAAAGTACCCCAATATACACTGAGGATATCCAAACTACATCTACCCACTTTTTACTTCACGTGTTTTTCTCACGAATGTTTCACTATTACTTTATTATTATTTATTGTTTTTTGTTTTGCCAAAGTCGGCTTAATAAAGGTTATACCTAACAATTATTGTAATTATCTAGAGATATCATTTGGTGAAGTGGATATCCGAAACTCATAGTGTTTCACATCATTTTAAACATGCTCACCAACAGAATCCTGAAGGGATGTTCTTTTGTGCGTTAAAATTGGTAAAAAAAGATTGGAGAGGCGGAGACTATGACAATAAAATAGGCAAAGAAGAAATGAAGTTCATATTTAATTTTAATACTATGATCCCATATGGACTTAATAACGATTTTGAATTATGCCATTTTATGCAGTAAGTTTTACACATTTTTACAGTACAGCACCTTTTAATTTTTTATTTTTTTTTATTATTTTTTATTTTCTATTTATTTATTTTTTATTTTTTAATATTTTTCAGTACTTTTACACTGTCCAGAATTTTATGTATACTGCGAATTAATAGACCTAAAGGTTATTTTAGAAATTTTATTTTAGTCCTCTTTTACTTATTATTTCTAAGGTTTTAAGTACACTAATATTAAAATTAGGAACATTATGGAAATTATTAATCCATTTGGTATTATAAGTATTACTATCATCACTTATCCAGTTTATTCTATAAACTCTTGCACAAATGTTTTCTCAAAATACAATATTCTTGTATAATTTTGATATCATTATGCATTAATACTATAACAAGATGAAGATATGGACTGTTCAATGAGTCTTTATTCCCTGTTGTCGGACAGTGGGGTTCGATGAATGGAGGCAGTAATTAGCCAGCCGGAACGCATGTGCGTTCCACTTTGATGCAACCAGGAAATGACAGACAGTAATGGAACGCACATTGCGTTCCGGCGGCCGGAACCCGGAAATGAATGCCGACGTCGGAACGCACGTTGCGTTCCAGCGGCCGGAACCCGGAAGTGCCGCATAAAAGCGGCGAAATCAGCCAGAATTTTACTTTAGAAAGGAGCAACTAAAGAAATACCACAGAGCCAACTGAGGAAGCCTGTTCATCAGGCGAAACGCGTTTTGGACACTCTTGTTTTAACCTACACAGGACTTCATCTATACTCAATATCTATTGGTATAGTGTTTTTGTTAATTCTTTACTTTTGTCAACATTTTATTTTTGAAAATAAAGAAACACTACTTTTAAAGAACAACCAAAATATTGAGCATTCCTTGGGAGACACCTAAAGGATCATAAGGAGGAGTACCCAGTAACCAACGACAGAAGGGTCTGGACAACCCCCTAATGGTCCAAAGGAGCATACTTCTAGAGTCATATGACGGTATGACTCTAGTCTTGTGAGTTCAACTATTTTATTTCTACTTTTCCAGCATTTATCTGTCCAGACATTCTACGCTATTTGTATTCATTCTGTTTTACAGATTATTCAGGACACTATACAGCTCCACCTATTACTTTGTATGTATTATTCGGTCTTTGACCGTGAAATAATGGAGTTTGGTTATGACATCCCTTGGGGTGGTTGTGGGCAGATGTCTCAGTTTGGGTAGTCTGTGGGTTCTGTCCAGACGAAGGTCTGTTTCTGTCAATGATGGGATTAGAGACTTGAACAGCTTCTGTACGTAGTGTGTGAGATCTTGTGGACCTATATTTTCAGGT
>OW240923.1:93128606-93161355 GCA_933207985.1 Pelobates cultripes | reverse complement strand
CCCACCCCATCCCTCACTCCCCTGATCTGTGGGCTGTTTCTG
The DNA here is from genome assembly GCA_933207985.1 of Pelobates cultripes. NCBI lineage: Eukaryota > Metazoa > Chordata > Amphibia > Anura > Pelobatidae > Pelobates > Pelobates cultripes. The sequence goes on along the minus strand of OW240923.1, from coordinate 93,161,313 downwards.
CCCCCCCATCCCCCACTTACCTGATCTGTAGGCTCTCTTTGCTGGCAGCATGTGTTGTTCCCCTGCGGTTTCAATCCGCAGAGAGAAGCAGGGATAAGATGCAGCTTCCTATCCCTGTCTCTCTCCATACACATCTACTGGCCGGCATCGATATTGCAGTTCATTTAAAATTTCACACGAAAAATATCAGAACAAGCTGAAAAATCCAGGGGGGGCAAGTGTCCCCCCTTGCCCCCCCCCCGCGGACGCCCATGAGACCAGCCACCTAGACAGCTGCTGCAACAATTGGTTTACATAATGTCAGGGTATTTATATCGGCAGACATCTTGTGCTATGATAGAAACTAAAAGTGTATATTCTGAGTCACTCTGAACAGACCAGACTCCATTTTGTTATTTTCAAGTTAACAAAAAGACACAAGATTTCTTTCTGTAAGACTAGCCACTTTGCCAGAGCTAAGGAATGCATAGCATAGTATAAACAAGTGATAAGAAGAATATAATCAAATCTAAACCCAGACAATTGTGACAGAGAAGATTAAATAATACAATTTAACTGTCTATACATATAAGGTCCCATTGTAAGTTACGCGTCAAAACTCAGATTGCCAGACACATAGTCTGGACAAAACTTAAATAAACCCTTTGATCTGTGAAGGATACGTAAGTTATGGCCATTATCTAGATAGGCCAAAATGACGTCAAAATAGCCACCAGGAAAAGTTAACTCTTTCCTGGATAGGTATGTTTAGTGGGACAAGACTGCCCCCTATAGACTAAATACCTAAATTGCGATCTGGAAGATAACCACACCTCTAGTACTTCTATTGGGTTATCAACTGATGACGTACAGAGAGTCTGGCCCTTTAAAAGTTAAGACAAAGGGAAGACAGAGAGATATGCAAAAGGAGAAGGAAAAAGAGAGAGAGGAATTGGAAGTTTGGGGACTCCAACCTCCATGCAGAGAGACATCCAAATAAGTTCCTGAGACTATCTACCAATCGGATGAAATATCTACTCAACTGGCAATTATACTGGTTTCATTTAATTAATTAAATTAATTAAAATTTATTAATAGCATGATATATGACTAGGATAAAGCACGGTCAGATTTCCATATTAAGAAATCTTAGTTAACTAAAGAATATATAGTTATAAACATTCCATTCTGCAGGTGGAATTAAGAATAATTATATATTAATGTGATAGTATCACATGTTAGCATACCGTTGTTTTTATCCAGGTGTATTGATTTGCTCTAAATTAAGATAAGATATCTTTTAGACAAATTAAAAACAAACTCTGCTCATAAAATATGGTAGATTCTCTTATTGGATGGTTCCAGGAAATGTCTAATGAACTGGTTTAAATGTTATTTTATTTAAAAATTACATAAGAATAGATCTTAATTACCTTGGAGATCTAGCCAGCATTGAAAGGGTTATTCTAACTGTCAGCTAAACTTTACGACCTTACGCTGCACTCTGAGGAATTCTGTTCTTCGCTGTGAAAAGTTTCACTTTAAGTCTGTGTTAAAGATAGTCATAAATCGTCAAAAGTCTTGACAGAAAATGCTATTTAGCCATTGAGACGTGTGTACCCATTCCTTTGTATTGCATATCATTTTATACTGAATATTCATTGATTATTGTCACGCATGTTACATATTATTATTATTAATTTGTTATTAAAAATAAAATCTATTTTTATAAAAAAAATTATGATATTATTTATATGAAATACTTTCACTTACGATAAACGTTCTTTGGGATCTGAGAATTGAATTAGTGGGCAATTCTCACTGTTACTATTATTATCCCATAAATATCCCCACAATAACCAAAGAATTTCTGCGCAAACTGTCAGAAACCATCTCAGGGAAGCTCATCTGCATGCTTGTCGTCCTTATCGGAGCCTTGACCTGACTGCAGTTTGTCATTGTAACCGACTTCAGTGGGCAAATGCTCACATTCAATGGCATCTGGCACTTTGGAGAGGTGTTCTCTTCACAGATGAATCTCAGTTTTCATTGTACAGGGCAGAATCTAGACAGCGTGTATGTCGTTGTGTGGGTGAGCGGTTTGCTGATGTAAACGTTGTGGATCAAGTGGCCCATAGTGGTGGTGGGGTTATGGTATGGGCAGGCGTATGTTATGGACAACAAACCCAGGTGCATTTTATTGATGACATTTTGAATGCACAGAGATACCGTGACGAGATCCTAAAGCCCATTGTTGTGCCATTCATCCACGACCATCACCTCATGTTGCAGCATGATAATGCACGGCCCCATGTTGCAAGGATCTGTACACAATTCCTGGAAGCTGAAAACATCCCAGTTCTTGCATGGCCAGCATACTCACTGGAATTGGGATGCTCTGGATCTGCATATACGACAGCATGTTCCAGGTCCTGCCAATATCCAGCAACTTTGCACAGCCATTGAAGAGGAGTGGACCAACATTCCACAGGCCACAATCAACAACCTGATCAACTCTATGCGAAGGAGATGTGTTGCACTGCGTGAGATAAATGGTGGTCACACCAGATACTGACTTGTTTTCTGAACCCCTGAACCCCTCGGGACCCACTTCCCAATACAGTAAAACCACATTTTAGAGTGGCGTTTTATTGTGGCCAGCCTAAGGCACACCTGTGCAATAATTATGCTGTCTAATCATCGGTCTTGAAATGCCACACCTGTGAGGTGGTTGGATTATCTCAGCAAGGGAAAAGTGCTCACTAACACAGATTTAGACAGATTTGTGACCAATATTTGAGAGAAATAGGCCTTTTGTGTACATAGAAAAAGTCTTAGATCTTTGAGTTCAGCTTATGACAAATTGGGGTAAAAACAAAAGTGTTGCGTTTATAATTTTGTTCAGTATATATTCACTTGAGGCAGTAGATTTTATACAGTTTGTTTTTGTGTGGGCTGTTGCTTGTGTGCATTGCCTAAATATGTACTATTCAATCACAAACTTATCAATGCAGATTTGCAAGGCTGGTGCTCTCGGCAATTGCTGCCTCTTGAATTTAGTTCCACTGAGCTAATCAACCAGGAAGTAACATGACCAGTTGTCTCGTTGACAGCCAGTGGGGTGTAACAACTTTAATTATTAAACGTGTAAATTTCTACTGAAATCTGCACTTTTTGTAAAATAAAAAAAAATGGACACGCTCTTCACACATAAAGAATGTCAGAAAGCTAAACTGCTTTATGTATTTATTGAGCTCCTTTAACAACTCACTTGGTGGACATGCTGAACATATGACCCTAGCAACTTGTATAAGGAAGATGTTTGTTAAATAAGCAATGTAACCAATATATCTAGATTTCTATATCTGGTGACTTTTTATGCTGCACTATTTGTGTTTACGTTGTCCCTGTACATTTATGTAATCCTGGTTGTATGCCCAAGGTTCCAAACACAGCCTGCATCTTCTAAAACAAGTCTTCTCTTTAGGAAGATGCTATGACCTCTGTACCTTTGATGTTTGGGCTAAGCTTACGTATTAAATAAACACATAACACCAAGTATGGGTATAAAAGCCATAGCCAATTTAAACCTGTAACTGAAAATAGGTGTGTTAACATGGACAATGATCCAAAACATATTGAAACCAAATCAAATTAACTTTAACCAAAACCCCAAAACCAACTGCATCTATACCTTGCCTAAAACCAACTGCTCTGCCTAAAACCAGCAGATGCCTAACCCCTACCTTAGGTTCCCAGTTCTAAACTAGGGACCTGCCACCGATCATTGCCACCAATGATAACACCAGGCCTGACCTATGTGCAGGTCCTTCCCTTGGCTGCGACAACTAAAATGAACTAGAACATAAAAGAAAGGGAGGGTGGGACAACTTCACCAGGTTAATTTAAAACTAAAATGGCCACTTGATACTTATCTGACCACTACTTAGAACCACTAACTACTCCCCCCACATTCTCTTAATTTATTCTTATTTATTATCTGAAAGCTGGTTCACAGTTGATGGATATATCCACCCATGTTAACTTAGGCTTCCTCCATTGACAGCACTAGAAAAAATGCTTATTCTTAAAAAAAATCCATTTGTAAACAGATTGCATACTGAATAAACATATTCTCATCTCACCATATATCCATCTCCCTTATCTTGGTTCAACATATTTTTGAGTGCCTGCAAAAGCACTATATGGACTATTGTCAAAGAAAATTCCTATAAAACGATTTTGGTAGCTATATCGGTAATCAAACATTATTTTTCTCTTTTAAAAAAATTTCTTCCATATAATAACAGAATTCCACGAATGATAACTGTGCCACATAGTGTAATCCAACAGAGCAGATATTTGCAATATTTTGCTAAGCCAGTCCTCAAGTCATGCCCATGGACTTAGTTTAGTCAGTATTCATATGAAAAAGGAATTGGGAAATGCCTAAAACTAGAGATGTCGCGAACTGTCCGCCGAACTGTTCGCGAACTGTTCGCCAGCGAACAATAGCGTGTTCGCGTTGGGCGAACATATCCAATTTCTGGTCCGCCCCCTATACGTCATCATTGAGTAAGCTTTGACCCGGAACCTCACAGCCAGCAGACACATTCCACCCAATCAGCAGCAGACCCTCCCTCCCAGGAAGTGTCTGCTGACTGTGAGGTTCCCGGTCAAAGTTTACTTAATGATGACGTATAGGGGGCGGACCGGAAATCGGATATGTTCGCCCAACGCGAACACGCTATTGTTCGCCGGCGGACAGTTCGCGACATCTCTACCTAAAACCTGGACATCTGGTGTGACCTTGAATATCAGGATGGAGACAAACTTATGGCATACATTGGCAATGGAGATTCGTACCCTTTACTCAAAATTTCAGAGACAAGTTGTTGAAGATTTGTCATACCTGCATCAACTATTATGTACAAAGTGTAGCCATAAACTACAGCAAAGGGTTGATGATACCAGCATTGTGACAAGATTAACACACAGTCACTCAATTGTGTTTACAGTCACCTGTTAACCAAATCAAACCCACTGTGCCTGTTACTTTAACAAAACACATCCGCCCAGGCTCTCTAATAAAACATATTTTTTCAGGCACACTAATAAATTACACCATCCCTGGCACTCTAATAAAACATATCCTCTCTGGCACTCTAATAATACATATATTCCCTGGCACTCTAATAAATCACATCCTCCATGGCACTCTAATAAAACATATCATCACTGGCACTCTAATAATACATATATTCCATGACCATTTAATAATACATATTTTCCCAGGCACTCTAATAAATTACACCCTCCCTGGCTCTTTAATAAAACATATCTTACCTGGCACTCTAATAAATCACATCCTTCCTGACACTGTTTTAAAAAAACCTACCCACGCTGGCACTTTAACAAAACACTTCCTCCCTGGCACTCCAATAAAACATACCCACCCTGGCACTCTAATAAAACATATACTCCCTGGCACTCTAATAATACATATCTTCCCAAGCACTCTCATAAATCACACCCTCCCTTGCACTCTAATAAAACATATCCACCCTGACACTCTAATAATACATATCTTCCCAGGCACTCTAATAAATCACACCCTCCCTGACTCTCTAATAAAACATATCCTTCCTGGCACTCTAATAAAACATATATTCCTTGGCACTCTAATAAAACATATCCTCACTGGCACTATAATAATAAATATATTGCCTGGCACTCTAATAAAACATATATATCCTGGCACTCTAATAAAACAAATCTTTCCTGGCAGTCTAATACATCATATCTTACCTGGCAATCTAATACATCACATCCTTCCTGCCACTCTTTAAAAAAATACCTACCCACACTGGCACTTTAACAAAACACTTCCTCCCTGGCACTCCAATAAAACACACCCACCCTGGCACTCTAATAAGACATATCCTCCCTGGCACTCTAATAAAATCAACCCTCCCTGGCACTCTAAAAACATATCTTTCCCAGCACTCTAATAAAACATATCCTCCCTGGCACTCCAATAAAACATACCCACCCTGGCACTCTAATAAAACATATCCTCCCTGGCACGCTAATAAATCACACCCTCCCTGGCACTCTAATAAAGCATATCCTCCCTGGCACTCTAATAAAATATATATTTTCTAGCACTCTAATAAACATATATTCATTGGCACTCTAATAAAACATATTTCCTAGCACTCTAATAAAACATATCTTCCCGGGCACTCTAATAAAACATATATTCCTTGGCACTCTAATAAACATATATTCCTTGGCACTCTAATAAACATATATTTCCTAGCACTCTAATAAAATATATCTTCCCAGGCACTCTAATAAAACATATCTTTCCTAGCACTCTAAAAAAAATATCCTCTATTGCACTCTAATAAAACATATATTCCCTGGCACTCTAATAAAACATATATTTCCTAGCACTCTAATAAAACATATATTCCTTGGCACTCTAATAAAACATATATTCCTTGGCACTTTAATAAAACATATCCTCCCTGGCACTCTAATAAAATATATATTTCCTAGCACTCTAATAAAACATACTGTATATTCCTTGGCACTCTAATAAAACATATCTTTCCTGGTACTCTAATAAAAATTCTGTCACTTAAACCCTTATAGTTTGCTCCCTCTTCTTTTTTTCTCTTTTGCCTTTTTTCCCTTTATAGATTTATTTTTTCTATTTTTCCATGGAGCAGCTAAGAAGCACCTTGAAGTTACAGACCTCTCTAACACACAAATAAGGTTTTCTGACATTAGAGATGCGTTGATAGTCACAAGCTCCTTGTTGAAATATTTTGTATTTTAGCTAATTACCATTTCTATTATATACATATATTTCAGGAATGTTAATGAAATCCATTCGGTCCTATCAATTCTATTTTCAGTCAGGATTTAAGTAATAACGTGTATGTTACAGGGGAATGTAAATTCTCTAACGCATCAAAACAGGTAATAAAAGATATAAATAATGGCAAAGATTTAAAATAGGTTACGGATCAGGTCAACCAGGGACAATGCAATCCTCCGCAAGACGCCAAAAGTGACGAAAGGTGAGAACATGCTGTACTCCGAAATACCGTCGCAGAAAAAAAATCATAAAACAATAGCTTCAAGCTCATCTGAAATGTTTTAGTCAAAGCAATGAAATGTTATTATTTTTATCTTTTGTAATGTGATATCGCAGGAGTTTATTACATCATTCATAAATATATTTTCACCCAGCCGAAAAAAGAAAAATAGAGAGAATTGCACATTCAATCAGGGTGTCTGGCACCGAACAAAAATAATATTAATTTAATATATTTTAGTGAAGCAAATAAAACAGAATTCAAATAATTTTCCCCTAGAAATAATGTGTATCAGAGCGTTGAGTAGCAGAGAATATGCCTCGGGGTGCGTTGAGTAGATCCACATTGGGAGGCTGTAAATATTGCAAGATTTCTTCCATGGCGTACGGCAAGTTCTTCCTCTAATGAAGACTCAAGCTGTCAAAGCCCTGTAGGAAGGTGTGGTGAGGTCAGAGAGACATCGGCTGCTAGTGATTAATAGAGGGAGCTTCAGGAAATGCATGGGGGAAGAGGATGGCAATGAGCCAAGTTACGAGCCAGTGCCAGGGAAGACAGGCAGATATAAAGAAAAGGATACAAAAAAAAGAGACTTTCGGATTGATCATCTTGCAGGGCTCGTTGGACACTCAGTGTCTCATGTACAGATACAGGGACTCTCACCTTTAAAGATTAAATAAAAAACCTACAAAACAAAAACACAGATACTGCGAAAATATAAACAGTCCAAGTTCAGATCCTGTTATTAAACTGAAAATGCGAAGATATTCCCTGAGTATGTGCCATTTTTACATTAACCACAAATGCTAAGTGAATGAACCCCAAATATTCTAGTAAACAGACAAATTAGGGCACTGTTAACAAAAGGAAGATTTTTTTTTCCCCGCACATTGGCCTTGACTTAATATGTTTTAATAAACTTTTCAAATGATCACAATCTTTTAGAAAAGAAATTCAAATGATTCAACTACACAAGCCACATTAAAAGTCTGTGGGAATTGTTGTACATAAATAATTTGAAATGGTTTTCTATAGCAGATTGTGATCATTTGAAAAATGTATCCAAAAAATAATAAATTGAGGTTGTGGTATTATAAATAGAAATATCCCACAGTGAATATAATGCATAATGGAAAATGGTGGATTGTGCTTTTATTAAAATTTTCCACTCTCCATAGTCCTGAAGGACTGTTAAATTGTGACATGTCTTCAGGGCCGGACTGGCCCACCGGGATACCGGGAAATTTCCCGGTGGGCCGTGGCACCTGGGGCTGGGCTGACAGCCCCATTCAGAACTGATCAGGCTCCTGTGATCCCGGCCGGCCATGTGTGAGCTGTGCGGCCGCACAGGACCCCATGGGAGCAGGGGGAGCCAGGCGGCTGGCACAGCTCACACATGGCCGGCCAGGATTATTAAAATAAAAAAATATATTGTGGCAGGGGCGGGGCTTAGCTCAGGGTGGGGCTTAGCTCCAGGGCTGCTTCGTGTCCCCAGTCCGGCCCTGCATGTCTTCTCAGTGGTGTATCAATATAATTACCAATATGGATACCGCATTCTCCTGGATCCCAGGGTTCAACCAGGTCAGAGGTTGGCCAATCCTCAAAATGTGATTTGCAAAAAAGTAATGATGGTCCAGGCACTCAAGTTGAATCCAGTGGGCAGATTTATTGGAGCAGAATCAAAACAACGTTTCTGCCCACAACAGGGTGCGTCAGGCGTTATGTTCTGAGTGGATGTTGGGCAACTATCACCTATGCACTTGGGATGTTTATTTAATAAAGACATGCAGTGTTTTCACCGATTTAATTATTCTCTCACTCTTTTTATTTTGTCTCTACTAACTATCTAGCTAGCTTACCACGGAGAGAGGCTTTTTATCTATCTGTCCTACAAACTTTCTCATTAACCTTTGTTAGGACTGTATATTACTCCTTAGATATTGTGTCTATTGGTCTTGGACACCCCCACCAATCAGGCATTTACTCTCACCCTGGTACATTTACGTTAATCTAGATTGGGGACAGGGCAAATCCTGGGTTAAAACAAGCAGTCTAAGAAAGCTACCATTAGTTTAAGCAATTTACTGGATGACCCTATGGTCCCATTATGAGTTGGTGGAGAAGCCTTATAAGGCTAATCGTTTTCTTACTTTGTTTCTAGGTTTGAGACACATGTGTGTGTATATATATGTACATTTAGTGCTGGTCCAGCTAAACTTAAGTTATTTAAACAAGACACTTACCTACTATCCAGCTTTCACTCACCCACTTTGTTGTGGTTTGAGTGACTTCATTTTTTTTGTTTCCTTCTATTCATATATTATAGGGTTAAAGGACCACTCTAGGCACCCAGACCACTTCAGCTTAATGAAGTGGTCTGGGTGCCAGGTACCTCTAGGATTAACCCTTTTTTTTATAAACATAGCAGTTTCAGAGAAACTGCTATGTTTATACTGAGGGTTAATCCAGCCTCCAGAGCCTCTAGTGGCTGTCTCATTGACAGCCGCTAGAGGCGCTTGCGTGCTTCTCACTGTGAAAAATCACAGTGAGAGCACGCGAGCGTCCATAGGAAAGCATTGTAAATGCTTTCCTATGCGACCGGCTGAATGCGCGCGCGGCTCCTGCCGCGCATGCGCATTCAGCCGATGACGTCACGAGCAAGGAGGAGAGGAGGAGTACAGCTCCCCGCCCGGCGCAGGAGAAAGGTAAGTGTTTAACCTCTTCCTCTCTCCAGAGCCCGGCGGGATGGGGTCCCTGAGGGTGGGGGCACCCTCAGGGCACTATAGTGCCAGGAAAACAAGTATGTTTTCCTGGCACTATAGTGGTCCTTTAAGCTCTGCAGACACAGCTGGAGTGTCTTTACTGGTGCATAGATCCTAAGTGCTGTTCCCTTAGGTATCTGATTATTTGTTTGGTTTACCCTGTTGTCGGCAAAATGTTGTTTTGATTCTGCTCCAGAGCTTGACAAAGGCCCTGTTCTTAGTGCTGTAGTCAAGTGGCACAGGGCTTCAGTGGTCTAGTGGGGAATGTTCTAACTTTGTCCTAACCCCCCCTTGTGCTATCTCCATTCTTGCCCAGATAAGGTGGACATTACAAGCCCTGGTGGTCTGGTTGCATTAAAAGACTATGGCCTTGCAGGCCGAGTATACTTGCTCTATCACAAGCTTCGGTTATATGATGTGCCAGAGTGTTGCTGTGGTGAGAATGAATATAAAAAATAATATATTCTAAAATATTGCACATATAAAAAATATATCAATACATAAATTTTCTTTTACATATTAATATTAACATATAATTAATATTTACAAAATATCAAATCTTTTTTAACGTTTATCCAAAAATATTATACACGTGGAAAGTAGAGTTGAGCGGACACCTGCATGTTTGGGTCCGGCGGGTTTGGCCGAACTTTGAAATAAAGTCCGGGTTCGGGCTCGAACTTGACCCCGAACTTGAACCCCATTGAAGTCAATGGTGAACCGAACTTTTGGCCACAAAAATGCCTCTAAAAATCTCCTGGAAAGGGCTAGAGAGCTGCAAAAGGAAATAAAATGGGCGTAAGAGTAGGACAAGTGCCCTGCAAACAAATGTGGATAGGGAAATCACTGAAAATAACATAAAATACCTAAAGATTAAAAATACAGCTGAGCCATAAAATACCACTAGATGGAATCTTTGATTTTAGCTTTGGAAGACCATAAATCAAAATCTAAAGCATGGCTGTCAGGAGGATCATTAGAATTATCCATTTGAGAGAGGATTGGAGTGCAGGGTATTCTCTTTCATTGTTCAAACTGAGCTCAACTCCTGATGCATGGAGAAAAGGCCTTCACAAGCCTCTGCTATTGTGTACATAGTTTAAACTAAGTGACCCATACGTTGAGGATGCGGTGACAGTGGCGGTGTAGGTGGAGGCGGTGGTGGAGGAGGAGGATGAGGTAGCCAACACTGTTTTTTATTTGTTTTGTTTTTTTTTTTTTTTTTTATTGGGGTAGCCCCCAAAATATTTGGACATATAAAAAAAGATGGTGGAGGTGGAAGCAGCGGTGGAGGAGGAGGATGAGGTAGCCAACACTGTTTTTTATGTTTGTTTGTTTTTTTAATTGTGGTAACCCACAAAATATTGGGACATACAAAAAAAAGAAACATTTGCGACCTACAGTGCATTTTTTGCAATCCTGATGCATGAAGAAATGCTCAACTCCTGATGCATGGAGAAAAGGCCTTTACAAGCCTCTGCTATTGTGTACATAGTTTATACTAAGTGACCCATAGGTTGAGGAGGCGGTGACCGTGTAGGTGGAAGCGGCGGTGGAGGAGGAGGTAGCCAACACTGTTTTTTATTTGTTTATTTTTATTTTTTATTTTATTTTTTTATTGGGGTAGCCCCCAAAATATTGCGACATACAAAAAAAGAAACATTTGCGGCCTGCGGTGCATTTCTTGCAATCCTGATGCATGAAGAAATGCTCAACTCCTGATGCATGGAGAAAAGGCCTTCATAAGCCTCTGCTATTGTGTACATAGTTTATACTAAGTGACCCATAGGTTGAGGAGGAGGTGACCGTGGCGGTGTAGGTGGAAGCGGCGGTGGAGGAGGAGGATGAGGTAGCCAACACTGTTTTTTATTTTATTTTATTTCTTTTTTTTAATTGGGGTAGCCTGCAAAATATTGGGACGTATAAAAAAAGATACATTTGCGGCCTGCGGTGCATTTCTTGCAGTCCTGATGCATGGAGAAATGCTCAACTCCTGATGCATGGAGAAAAGGCCTTCACAAGCCTCTGCTAATGTGTACATAGTTTATACTAAGTGACCCATAGGTTGAGGAGGCGGCGACCGTGGCGGTGTAGGTGGAAGTGGCGGTGGAGGAGGAGGATGAGGTAGCCAACACTGTTTTTTATGTTTTTTAATTTTTTTATTGTGGTAGCCCACAAAATATTGGGACATACAAAAAAAAAGAAACATTTGCGGCCTGCGGTGCATTTCTTGCAGTCCTGATGCATGGAGAAATGCTCAACTCCCGATGCATGGAGAAAAGGCCTTCACAAGCATCTGCTAATGTGTACATAGTTTATACTAAGTGACCCATAGGTTGAGGAGGCGGTGACCATGGCGGTGTAGGTGGAAGCGGCGGTGGAGGAGGAGGATGAGGTAGCCAACACTGTTTTTTTATATATATATATATATATATATATTAATTAGGGTAGCCCCCAAAATATTGGGACATATAAAAAAGACAACTCTGTTCCGCAGAGTAGCTGTTGACATTATAGTTGCGCAGGTACTTTGTTGACTCTAGAGAACCTCGGGCCAATCGCACATCCCCGTTACGGCGGCTTTGCATTTGAATGTCATCCATATCAACTTTCCATGCCAGTTTCTGCACCTACCACGGTGACCACGGGCAACAGGGAATCAGGGTTCCATTCCGTACAGGGATCCTGACAAATGGCTACCACATGCAAGGAAGGCAGCAGGCGCGCAAATGACCCACTCCCAACCCGGGCAGATAGTGACGACAAATAACAAATAACTCTTTAGAGGCCCTGTAATTGTAATGAGTCCACTTGAAATCCTTTAACTCTGATGGAGGGAAGTGCGCACAGCCGCTACAGTGAATGTCACATCCTGTTCCAAGTTGCGGATCAGCCTGGTGATGGCTTTTGGTATCCAGTACTCTTTTTACTGAAGCTGCATCAGGGTCCTGGTATGTGGCCGCACAAACGCTGGTGCTCAACACCAGGGGGCGTGTGATTACCCTGCATCAGACCTTCTAATCCATTCCACACTGTGACTCCTAACTTCAACATCAGGCATACTGGGTCCCGGTCGTCCGACCGCCGCCCAGACAGTGTCTGGGTCCTGGTCACCGGACTGCCCAGTGTCTGGGTCACATGCTGCACTGGCCAATCACAGCCATGCCATTAGTAGGCATGGCTGTGATGGCTTCTAAGGGCACACAAGTCAAACGCTTGTTGATTGGCTGCCCTGCAGCCTTTGAAAACGCGCCATTAAATCGCCGAACACCGAACTCCAATCCGAACATACAGTGATATGTCTGTGTTTGGGTACGGGGTCCAAAAAACTGAATGTTTTTTACAGTTCGGGTTTGCTCAACTCTAGTGGAAAGCTTATCCAACAGATTTACATTGAGGCCTCTCTTAGATGCAGGAATGATTATGTCACGTAGCACCCTCTGGGTACAGTGCATTTTGTAAGGTCACTGGAATGAGAAATCTGGACATAGCTCGCCCACTCCCACAATAGCCCACCTTGACAAGGCAGATCACACAGAGAATGCAGGAGGCCAGGCCCCCAGTTCTTAGTCTGATATCACAGACATCTCCCCACATCCCCACTGTTACTTATAGACACTTCGCAGTGTGAGTCTGATGGTTACGAAAAGCAAGCTGGCAATTTGTTCTGCAGATATAAATTACGGACTGCATTCTCTTAGTAATGGGTTACTCTGCTTACTGAACAGCAATTTTCCCATTGACATCAAAAGAGGAGTTGGCATTCGGTAAGTAGAGTGAATTCTCACTGCGCTAAGAGAACCTTACTCTATATTTTTATCTTCCATAATTTGTTTATAAGTACACCTGCTGGCTTTTCACTAAAGTGAGAACTTAAAGTGAATTCCAAATGAAAGGGCAAAATAACTGAGCAGGAAAAAAATGCTAAGTCAGCTATACTTCAATTTGGCCTAAATTTGAAATTGGCTTTAAATTCTCATTTTAGTAAATAACCTGGCAGGTTTATACAGTGTGGCATTGTGTGGATTGTGAGCATACAGTTTATTATTACTGAATGACATGCATGCAGCACATGCATATCAAGAATAAGTCGGACGGGGACAAGCAGCTAGATGGACTAGACGCCATTTGACAGACTCCAGGCCCAAAATTCTTAATCTACCAAATACCGTCAAACAAAAGCTTCATCACCCATCTGAAGTGGTTGATATGCCTGGAGGGACACTCCGGGAACAAACCCATGCCCTCCTTTTATGGTTCACATGACAAATCGACCTGCAAAACCAACAGACTTTAAAGCCACGCAAACATGCAGGCCACAGTGGAATGGACCCTATACTCAACTTATTTTGAAACTGACAAAGACAACGAGAGTTATTGGCAAGTTGCTCACAGGCAAGCCGCAATTAAAACCCATAGAGCAGGCTGATAGAAAGGCCTCCACAGACCTGTAGGACAATGAGGTCAGTCAACCCCACGTTAGGCCCAGCAATCTCACTACATCAACCCTGGGCATGTCCACGGAGCCGCAATTCTCATCTCCCTCAACCAAAAAGGACACAGCCGACTTATATGACCGCATCAGAAAGCTTTTCGATTCTGATAAAGCCCTGGTAAAGGGAGAGGTCCAACCTGTCATGGAGAGGGTGCGTGTTACTGAGGAAGATGTGTCAGACCTCAAACCAGGTCTCTCGGCCCTGGAAGAAACCATGCATACCATGCAGTTTGCACATACTCATATAAACATGAGAGTGGATGCCCTTGATGGTAGGAGCCGCAGGAAGAACTTGAAAATAAGAGGAGTGCCAGAATCGATGGCCTCTGAGGAGCTTGCTGATCTTACCCACTAAACTAGCAAAATCTATAGTGTTAGATGGAGTCTACATGCTGACAAACATAAACTCATGGCTGCCCTAAGGGATAAGACATCCCCCCCTTCATTTTGAAACACACAGTCTGACCACCTTTCAATGGCGACAAAACATGCAGCCCATCAACCTGAAAATAGCAGGAAGCAGAAATCACATGCATATGCTTTACCCCAAGGGCCTTAATAGCCGTGTCGCCAGACAAACCCACCACATTCTTAGCAGTGCTTGGCCTAACAGAGCCCACCCACGAGACACGGAGGTCCCGACCTGGATACCCATGGGATGTCTCGATTATTGCACCTTTTGTACCTACCAGGGGACCAGACTCTATGGCTTAATCTACAATTGCAGTACGACAGACTGTCTAATTTAATTTAATTTATTTATCTTGTATTTCTTTCATGTGTTTGGAATTTTAATTTATAACTTTATACTGTTGACCCACTTAAATGTGGTTTTTGGACATCAGAGCCACCAGCCGAGGCTGAGGCCGTAGCATTCCTGCACTGTGAAGTTCAGCCATCATAGGCAGAAGCATAGTCCATCCCGGAAGACCACACGGCATCCTCCCTCCACTGCTGTCGCTTTGGATAGGGGTATTACCACTAGTGTCAGGAATATACAGGGATCCAACATGCAGTGTGTAGTATAGTAATAATGTGTACTGGACCTTAGAATGGCTGGGCTAACGTCACAGAGGACAGAGTAAACAGGGACAAGCCGAGGTCAGGGGAGCCAGAAGTCAGGAACAGCGAGAATACGAAAGCCGAGTCAAAGGAATACAGAAGGTAGAATAGTCAAATGTAGCCAAAGTCAGAACCAAGAAGTATACACAGTAATAATATAACGTTATGCCCTGGGATCCCCTTTAATAGTGTGCTCTTTAAATGTGTAGCCATGCCCCCAAAACGTTCAAATTGTAATGATTTGATGGTGGACCAATAGTTAATAGTCTCCTACCAAAACAGGTACACTCACTCAGGGCATCTGGCAACGTCTTAAACTCAGATGGTGTGACCTAATAGAGCCTGAAATATGACAAGATCTCTACGTCTCCCTTACACTGTAGCTGCCTATACTAGACTTTTACACTGATCCATGCAACTAATAGACCCTAGAATATCTTTATTGTACCACCTGTATTGGTTCTAAAATGTGCTATCTCTCAGAATGTCATACGTTTACTCATTCTGTTTGTTTGTTTGTTTGTTTGTTTGTTTGTTTTACACCTGTAGCTGCTGTTGTGGCATTCCAAGTATACATGTCATTAATACATGCACAAGAAAAATAAAAAATGTCAAGAGTAAGTCGGGGCTTACTCACTAAACTTTTAATTGTAGAGAACTGAAAGGTAATTAGAAAAATTAGGTCAAATATTTGGACTAGAAAAATAGTTTTTAGGACCCAAATTCCCTTGTCAGTACTCTAAAATTAACTGTGTAGTGAATACACCTCAATGTGTTTTAATTAGCAATTAATTTAATTAGTATAATGATCCAATTCTATTCCAAACTGTATTACACCTTTTCAGTGTAATTAGAAGAGATACCTTGGTTTTTGTGTGAAAAAAAAGTGAGCAAAGTTTTATTTCCTAAAGAGATTTTTTTTTAATTTCATTAAAATGGGAAGAAAATTATCTTTTTCTTTCATTAAATACAAAAAAAAAATCTGGTGTGCATGTGTTCTCTACAGGGAAATTTGTGCACTCGTCGGTGTATATGCAATTTCCACGTTACACATTTTAAAAATCAATAATACGCCTATCAAACCTTTGATAGTTAGTTCTCAGTTGAATTCTGAATGCATTAGATTACACACTGATCACACACAGTATTTTGACACTTGAACAAATATGGAGAATTTAAACACTTTACTATTTCTTAAAAAGAGTAAAAATAAAAGAATAAAGAAATGCAACAGTGTTCAAACAGTGATGTGGCAAACCTAGCCACTTTTAGGTTACATGACTGTATCTGCAAAGGTTGTCTGTATAAGCCGCTGGACTGTTATATTTTAATATATGTATGTACTGCTATGTCCTGTGACCCACACAGAGGGTCATGTGGCACCTATTAACCGATTGCAAAATTGTTGCAATCGGTAGGTAATTGTGTTCCTAGGTGGCCGTCATTCGGCTACAGACCACGCGGCCGGTGGCCATCTTAGATCCTTTGTTTCCCCAGCAGTGTTTGGCCGTCGAGCGCGTGGAACTGAAATTGGCTACTCAATGGCGCGAACACCGGTGGGCTTCCAGCCATTCGGGAGCTCTGGTCTTTCACTATTCTGGTTCCCCATCGGTGTTCGGTACTTTTAGGTGAACATAATGTTAAAGTGTATTTCGTGTGGCGTTCGGTTATTTATGCTGGGATCTGAGCGGTATTCTCACGAAATGTGCGCTCAGACCCCAGCTATCTACTGAACGTCCATTCGTTTAAATAAAGTGAATGATGGAAAAGTTATATATTTTGATGTGAAATGTTGGTTCTGCGGCACGGAGGGATAATCCACTTAACGGTATATTCCAGTGGGAGTATCCCTCTCGTCCAGCAGTGCCTGATGGGAGAAATGTCCAGATTGTTAAGTCCCCCATGTAGTCCCTACTGCAATGTCAGTAGGGAAACCCCTTGCATGGGGACTTGCATAAATACTGTGATTTGTGAATACAAGCTCAGTTGACTCCCAGAACTGTGTTTCGTCCGGTTAATGTGGGGATTTGGGATATTGCCTTACTTTTCAGCGCTTTACTTTGGATTACCTTCTGTACCAGCGGAGATCGTGGAATTTAATATTGCAGCTCCGCTACAAGTGAATAGCAAGCATATTTCAAAGAATGCTTTATTTATGAATGTCAAAAGAGTATTTAAAATTATATAGGCTTTTTCCTAAGTGAACAAATGTAATATAAGTAAAAGTAATCTTCGATCCTTTTTAGTCCTGCAATGTTGATTTCAGAATGCATATCCACTCACAAAAACCTAATGACAGGATTGTGTAACAATGACATCATGTGATGACCTCACAATGCACAGCCGCTCAAATAAATCCAGCCACATGATTCAATAATTATTATATCATGTGATAACCTTACAATGTACAGCCACTCAAATAAGTCCAGTCACAGGGTTCTGTAGTTATGACCTCATGTGGTAACCTTACAATGTACAATCACTCAAATAAATCCAATCACATGATTCTGTAATTATGACACCATGTGATAACTTTACAATGTACAGTCACTCAAATAAATCCAGTCACAGGGTTCTGTAATTATGACCTCATGTGATAACCTTACAATGTATAGTCACTCAAATAAATCCAGTCACATGATTCTGTAATTATGACATCATGTGATAACCTTACACTGTACAGCAACTCAAATAAATCCAGTCACAGGGTTCGGTAATTATGACATCACGTGATAACCTTACAATGTATAGTCACTCAAATAAATCCAGTCACGTGATTCTGTAATTATGACATCATGTGATAACCTTACACTGTACAGCAACTCAAATAAATCCAGTCACAGGGTTCGGTAATTATGACATCATGTGATAACCTTACAATGTATAGTCACTCAAATAAATCCAGTCACGTGATTCTGTAATTATGACATCATGTGATAACCTTACAATGTATAGTCACTCAAATAAATCCAGTCACATGATTCTCTAATTATGACATCATGTGATAACCTTACAATGTACAGCCACACAAATAAATCCAGTCACAGGATTCTGAAAATATGACATCATGTGATAACCTTACAATGTACAGTCACTCAAATAAATCCAGTCACATGATTCTGTAACTATGACATCATGTGATACCCTCATAATGTATAGCACAACAAATAATTTGAGTGATATGTTTCTGTAACAATGACATCACGTGATGACCTCACAGTGTATATCCAATCACAGAAACCCAATGACTGGATTCTGTAGTATTAATATCATGTGCTCACTCACAAAGCATGTCCATTCAGATAAATGCAGTGACAGGATTGTGTAAACAATGACATCATGTGATGACCTCACAATGTATAGCCACTCAAATAAATCCAGTCACAGGATTCTGCAATGATGACATTATGCGATTACCTCACAATGGATATCAACTCACATAAACACAGGGACAAGTCTATATAATACTTACTGATCTCATGTGGTAACATGACATAATTTGCTGCAAACTTTAATGCACCGACATGGAGTTTTATATTATATTAAATTTTAGAACAAAGTGGACAAGGTGGAGAAATAGTTTAGTCGAAAATGTTATTTTAGTATAGAGCTAGGATATTTCTCCATTATCGCAGTGTATTGTAAACACAGATAGTCCACTATTTGTCTACTATCTTTCTATGTAGGCTTGTGCACTCTCACTGCATCTGCAAGTTTGGCATTTTTCTGTAGAGTGCACAATGCACAAATCAGGTCCATGACTTAAAGCAAAACTGTCAATTTTTTTTCACAATCAAATATCTAACAAATAGGTAGCGTTTGGTTGTGTTGTTCATTTTAAAAAAATAAATAAATCCTGCACGTTCCTATTTTAACCCTTTACATGTTACGATGGGCACAGGAGGCACAGCATGAGAACATCCAAGACATCATGGGGTGGCAAAGTCGCCTACAATTTGAAGATGCAGCATCGAGCACGTTCATTACTTATCTCTGCTAATTTATTCTCATCAATAATTGCTTACACAGCATTTAGTGTTTTTGGGGAAACAGGAACTTTCACTTTCAGAGAAGCGTCAGTTCTGCTTTTAAAGTACACATCATGGAAACACTTTGTTTTAGAACCTGCTGGAGAAATTAGACATTTTATTCAGAAAGAACTTGGATTACAACCTCCTCCTATTGCTGATAAACTCATGCAAAAAGATGGATACATTGTCAAGTCTTCATCGATTTTACAAAATGTCAGAATATTCCTGTGAGCACAACTATAATATTACCCTGGTTACAATCCACGGAAATTATTCTTCCAAAGACACCTTGCAGAGTCACATTTTTACTTAAAATTCACATCTAGTTCAGCAGAAATTGATCCTTTTCAATGCATAACTCTGTATGTCTGCTGTATGTGCAAACTCCTTAGAATAATCTTATAAATAGAGTTATTAAAGCATTGGTTATTTGGTAGGTAAATGAACACGTGAAGTAAAAAACATGGTTTATATTTTATTAACATGCACACGACATGCGCTTTAATAAAAGGGATTCTAATTCAGTAAATAATATTAGAAATGTTTCTGGGGATGTTTTTGAAAGTAATTTTACTCTAAATTGTAATAGTTCATAGGTTTGATCTAGAGGACAGAGGTGCAGGTTTATAATCATACATTGTGCCGAAGGTTTGGGGCATGCATTGTAGATTCCAATCAAATTAGTACAATGTGCCATAGGGAGATCACGGGCAGCAAACGTTCGACGTCATACAGCATAAAAAGAATATTATGAAAAACTGCCATGTGCTCAATAAAGCTTGTTTCAAATTAAAATGTATACATATCTTTAAATTGGAAGATGTCTGTTAATATGTGATTGTAATTAGATATACTCACATGTTGCAGAGCCATAACAAAACTCAGTGTTAAACAGCCCTACGAAGCCTAAGCAGAATTATCATATGATGTAGACAATAAATAAATACCTCACAGATATTTAGGCAGTAGCAACGCAAAATTAACAGGGTTCTTTAATTAAGTGCAAATTATGGGGAATTCAAAGTGAATACCGAATTTAAGGCCAAAAATAGCTGCTTTGGAAAATTTTCCATAACAGCTATACTTCCAGTTCAGCTATTAATCTTAGCTTTGAAATTCACTTTCAATTGTTTACAATGTGCACTTAATTAAATAACCCTGCAAATGTATAAAGCTCATATGAAAGCAGCATTCAGCAATAAGTTTTGTATTGTCTATATATAGTAGCTTCAGGAAAAAAAGAAAATTTTCTGCTAAATCCATTAAGCTGCTATAGTTTCTTGGTAACATTCTATTACTCAGTCTTATCATTCCCTACTAGTCTTGTTGGACTTTTAGCAGAACCTCTAGTCCTACTTAATTTGTATTTCAACAGATCCTGCAGACAGCATTTACATTCACAAACATAAACAACATCCCCAAACAAACCCATCAAAACAAGAGTCCAAAGTGTTATCCAATTAATAATCTTTTGTTTATACTTTCTTGAACAGAATAGAAAGAGTTCCTTAAAACATAATCCTATATATAAATCTGATTTAAATATTTCAGATTTTTTAAAAATATATATTTTAAATATTTTTAATATATAATTATAATAAGAAATTATTTAATGAGGAAGGGCACCCTAATCTTGAAAATGTTCCCTATTTTTTTTTTTCCAATTTGACAATTTTTATTGGTTTTCATTGCATGTTCACGGTCACATTAATACATACATTCATATAGGCTTTAGTGCTGACTCAACGTGTTGGCATCAAGCAATAGAAGTGTATTTGGTCCATTTGGCCACTGTGGTACAGTAAAACTGCGGTACAATGATACTGTGGTACGATACGACATTGGCAGTCAACAATCTAACATTTATTGCAGTGATCTCATGTGGCTCTGGCGTATATAGCTTATCAGTTGCCTTTGTTTACAATGACTGTGTGGTATTAGGCTTTGGCCTATGTAACTCCTGCGTGCTGCAGAACTTGTGCATCATACTAAGTGATAGTGCAATAGTAAAATAAAGTAAAACTATATACATTGTGGGTTTCTTCATAGGATCTCACTGTGTGTGTGAGTGCTTGGTGCTACTGATGAATAGCTTTTGCAACAGCTTGAGTATGCAGGAGATAAACCAGTATAAGGTGTGGTTGCCTTTGCTTCCTCTTCCCTTGGTCTGTCTCTTTTCCCCCAATCGCTCCCCCTTTCATTCCCCCACTCCCACTTCCTCCTACCCCTCTTAGAACTTCACAACTCCTCCTTCAACCTCTGAAAGTCACGCAGTCAAAGGTGTGTCCTATACCCTGCTGTGCGAGGAGACATATGTTTCCCGTCTCATTCTGGTGTTTAGGAAGCATTGTCTCGCTTGTGTCTGGGGCGTGGTCATAATTTCATAATCTAAATTTGTGGATATCTGCTGTGTTAGGTGGCTTTGCAGAGGTATCTCTGTAGATTTCCATGCCCTTGCTATGAGCGTGTCGGCAGCAATCTAGATGTGGAAGAGTAGTGTGGAATCCGGTTTGCTTTACCTGTTTAGTGTCAAGAGCAAGCACAATTCAAGAGAAAGGGTGACTTGTTGCTTCAGGACTTCCGAGACCATTCTACCCACCACCTCCCAATATGGCTGAATTTTAGCACATGCCCACTTTGAGTACACGATCCTCCTTCCAGTTAAGCACCTCCAGCAGTGATCGGTGGCACCAGCATATATTCTGGCAATTCTGGCTGGTACCATATACCAGCGGTATTCTAGTTTCCGCATAAGCTCTATGTGCGATTGCGGAGGTTCTCGTTCCCAGTCCCTGCAGATCTTTTCTGAGGTCTCCAATTGAGGACTGCAGTGTGATAAGCAGCTTCTGGGACATAGCGTCCAGCATGCTCTGAAGCATGGTGAGTTGGGGCTCTGGACATGGTAAGTCCCATTCATACTTGTCCTCTGCACCATCTTGACTGTGCTCCGGGTGCATTGTACTTCTCCTCTGCGCTTTTGAAGCAAAGAAATTAACGTTGTCAAGTGTGTCTGCAGCTTGCTTGCTTTTGGGCTGAGACATGGTACTGGCCCTGTGCGTAGTGGGTCTCAATTGTGAGATTTGGGCCTTGTTTTGGTGGAGCTGAAGTTACATGCGACTAATCTCCGCAAGTGTCAGGACCCACCCCCAAAAAGTGTTCCCTATTTTAAGTACGTCCTGGTGGGAAAAAAATCTATTTCTAATTGTTTAATATGCTCTCGGGGATTGTCTTACTTGAATTGGGCCTTTTTAAATAATGAACCGTGAGGGTGAATTAAACAACGAAGCTTAGAATTAGGAATTTTCTGTAGTAATGGAATGTTTTTGGAAGAGAGCAAGAGGGTGGGACCTTCATATCGCTGTCTTATAGTGCTTTATTTTAAGAATCTCTCTGTCTGAGCTCATGTATGTCAATGAAAATGTCTAATCCGCGGAGTGACATACACTGCTTTACTGGTGATAAAGAGATGTTTGAGATCGCGATCTGAAATTCAGAGTTTGCTCTATTTTAAGAAGTCTTAAACCAGATGGGAAGCATTTAATATCTTGATCGGCTGGTCTCTTCTTCTAACTACCTTTATCCAAGAGAAATATATTTCTGGCCATACGAGCCATCACATAGCATTTAATCTCTGAAATCCATAAGACCAGTTTGGCAAAACTGGGCAGATTGTCAGCTTTTCATTATAGTTTTTAATGACATAAGAAGCTTTTCTCAAGTGATATCTGATGTCATCAGTAACTTAAATGGGATTTATTTTATTTTTTTCTAAAATGTATTTCTGGCTTCAAAAATAAGATAATGCAACAGGTTTATAGTCTGTAATAATTGCATTCATTTATAAAATTATATGTATGTTTTTATGTTTGGCTCCTTATAATAAAATATAAAAAAAAATATTGATGGAAATATTTTAAGCCCAACACATATTATCTTTTTATATTCTTACATAATATTGCTACAACGTGAGATTTGTTTTGTAGACGAAAATCCATTTATATGATGATTTACAACACAAGAAAGATTTATGATAAGGATTGCAAATGAAATATATATATATATATATATATATATATATATATATATAGATATTTAAATGTAATAGCCTTAATTTACTTCACCAATTGACATTCCCAAGGTTAATGTAATCCTCTCCACTAGGATTTTGTGGTTGTGGATATGCATGAGATAACATTATGGAGATGCTGTGAGTGGGGGATTTGATCGATGTGTAAGATTGTATGTAGCTAGTTTGGTTCTGTGCATGTGAGATAGAATTAACAAGTAGCATGTTTGATGTATGTTTTAGATTTTGTATGTCTGCTTATGTGTGCATTAGATGGTATTTTGAAAGGTATGTGAGTGACCCAATCAATGTATGTGCCTGCGTAAGATTTGGTAAGTGGTTGGTTATATTTGCAATGGGATTATGGAGGGTTTATGAGTGACTTGTTCAGTATGTCTGAAATTAAGCACATGGCTTGTTATGTTAGACTAATTATAGTCACTGTGTTAATATCCCATTTGGTGTATGAGCAAAACTGAGTTTTTGTTGCCACAAGTTGACACTTTTGTGTGCATTGTTATTATGGAGAGTGTATGAGTGACCTATTCAGTGGATGTAAGAATGGGTAAGTAACTACTGGTGCTTCATTGAGATGGGATTAAACAAATTCTGTATGTGACCTATCTAAGTGGCTGGTAATGTGTGAATGTGTGTAGACACTCTATTGTAAGTTACTAGCTGGTTTATCCAGATCGCTCTCATGGTGCCCCATATATATCTCTTGATGACACATCCATCCCATCCACTACAACCCAGTGTTGACGCATTATGACTTCAAATACTTACAAGAGATTCCATCGATTGTGCACGTCTTCCTTAGTTCATGACATCACAACATACTTAGAAATATACTCAATAACTATCAGTTACTTTGGAAGTTTAAATGTACTAGGCCCTGATATCAAGCACTAAGCCCTGATAGATGTAGGGAGTATCTTGTTTATGTACCAGCAAAGGTGCTGTGTATCCGTAATCCTGATCTTTTACACAGGCATTTATTTCACAATTCATTTACCCTAATGTAGAAATACAGTTGGTGAGGGTGCAGTCAACTGTTACTTACTTAACTTTAATAATATTAAGATAAATGCCAATGCGGTCCGTTACATATTACCCTCATGTGAAAAGTGTAACATTTGTCATTTAACTAACAGAACAAAAAAACAAAACAAAAAAAAACAATGCTTACCTCTGGGGACCTTTACAATGCTTCTAATGCAATTCCAGGAGAAATACCATTTTAAATAATTACAGTTGTATAAGCCTTTTCATCATGTCACATATAATGTTGCTATGTACATTAAAGTAGATTTATTTCCTATTGCAAAGAGAGATATGTTTGTTATACCTGACATTAAGATGGATGAACAACAACTACATAAGCATCAGTCTAGGGTTTTTCAAAGGCCGTATCAAAGCAGAGCACCATCGCAATTCAGTGTTTGCAGCTAATGAAACAGCAAGCGGACCGCAAATATGCCTGGAATACGATTCACTTAAAAGTCATATGAATGGTATATAATACCAGACCTGTAGACAAAGCATTGGAGTATTGTTTATTCATAAAACGAGAAAGCCTTTTGTGGTTGAGCTGAAATACGATGAGTTATATTGGCCTACGTTTATTTCCCAGTGTTTGTCAATTCACTAGATATTTGTTTAATCAGCAGTATATCTGAATATCACAAACAGGTATTTTTGCATCTCTTCTTGACCAAAAAAAAAATTGATTAATGATGGAGAGAGGGAGCATGTAGAGTGTACATTGTACTTATTAGTTTACATTAGACAAAATGTACTAGTTCGATAATGATTATGAGGAGAACCCATCTGTACACAGTCCTCTCTCATCAGATGATTGTTCATCAACACGATCAGAACTTTCAATCTGCTGAGCAGCTGGAGACCATTTACAGAGAAATAGTGACTCTGGAGTCATTCCCAGTTTAATAGCCATTTTCATACTCCAAACTTTAGCTCCAAAACAACTTAGTGTGTTCATAACTGTGATGACATTCAGTGAAAATACTTTGGAAAGCAAAATGCTCTTTTAAAAGTTCTTGCAACGTACTTACGCTCTCCATGTATTCCGATCTTCATTCTTACTGTCTTTTTCTTCCTTGCTATCTCTGCTGAGGGATGACAGCCTTTAATGCTATATGTGTCCCGTAAATGATAACTTTTAATTATAAGTATGGCAAAAACAGCATACAAATGTTTATATAAAAGCATGATTATTTATTGTACAGTTCTTACATTAATGTTGAGTTTTGGTGGGTGGGCTCAGTATTTTATTTAGAGATATCACTATATCATAAATTATAGAATTATTATAGGTGCCACTGTTTGCAAAAAAACTATTTACTCGATTGATCAGATGGCAGTTTTTTAAATATATATATTGCCTTGTTCTGTATAAACTATACAAGAGGAAATATGTAGAAGTGTGTGCCATGCATTGCCACCATTGTTTTAATATCTATAAGCACCATGTCACAGTACATGACACTACTACGAACCATTATTAGATAGGTGTATGTGAATATATGGTGATATTGGCTATAGTATATACAATACATTAAGTATCACATGCTTACTAAGAAAGAACAAGGGTTCAGCAAATATAGTTGTGTTTATGTTCAGATGATCCTGGAATCAGGGTTATTATACTTGTAATTTACTGCATCTATATCAATTATATCTCTTCAACAATCTTATATTCTCATACTGCATGAGATAACGCACATCTGATTCATAGCTCCATGTTTGCTTTTTGTAGCAAAACTTGTTTTTATGAAGCGTGTAGAAAACTGAAATACTAACAGCATGGAGGCATACACTGGTACCTAGACACTCTAGCAAAGGAGGTGTAAATTGGAGAATGGGATTCCTTTGTTTTGATAAATAGTATATGGGTTTTCCATATGAGGTAACAGTAAGGAGAATCTAAAAAGTAGTGAACTAGTCAGGACAGTAAAGGATTTTTTTTCCTAATTTGTTGCAAAATTGGAAGCGCTTCAGACTGGGTTTTTTGCCTTCTTTTGGATCAACAGCAAAAACATATGTGAGAAATGCTGAACTTTATGGACGCAAGCTTCTTTTCAGCCTGTGTGATTATGTAACTATATGTAAAGTGGCCCTGTATTGAAATTAAGAAAAGTAATTGAAAATCTGAAATGAATAGCTTAAGGACTCATTGCAGGAAAGTAGTATAAAGTAGAAACAAGTAAGATATTGAATATGTCCAGCGGGAGAGTAATGAGTAGTAAGCATGTATGTTTGATACACATAACACTAAAAATGTGCATAATGTTTTTCTCACTATGCTCAGATTTATATTTCCCACCAACAACACAGACAGTACGCACAGATTATCTAGACAATTTTTGGTAGCCTTTTTGTCCGTTGTGCTGTTACACACCTTTAAGTGATAGAGAAACGTTGTCACCGGTACAGTACTACTGCATAGATGTTTGTGCATAGATCTTTATAGCTTAATTAGTACAGAAAAAAAAATGCTTGAGACAATATAACAAGTAATTATCCCCAATGATAATTTTTGGGATGTCATAATATTAATAACAATTAGTGATTTTTGAAGTGCTTTTTGTCCCTTTGTACAAATATATAAAACAGACATAAAAAGTAAGAGTTTCTGATAGTTGGAAGAGCTGGTTGAATGCCTGATAAAAGAAATGGGTACTTAGTTTTTTTTTTTAAAAGTCTGTAAGGTTGGTGCCTCTCTAATTGAGCAAGGTAAAGAGTTCCAGAATGTTGGGCAGAGAATCTGAATGTCTGGGAACCTAAGTTTGTCTGGGATGTCCGTGAACCTGAGTTTGTCTTTATTCTGGGCACCAACAAGAGGGATTTGTTGACTGACTCAAGTGAGCTGGATAGAATATACACTGTCAGGAGTTCTTTCAGGTATTGTGGGCTTTGATTGTTTAAGACTTTTAAGGTCAGCTGGCCAATTTTAAACTATGTTCATCATTCAGCTGAAAGCCAATGCAGGGAGTGGAGAACAGGTGTTATGTGACACGATCAAGTTTGGTTGGTCAGTAGTCTGGCTGCTGCATTTTGTACTGTCTGTAGGTGATGGAGTTTTTTTTTCTTTTTCTGGAAGGCCCACATAGAGTACATTACACTAATCTAGACAAGAGGACACACATGTATAGATTAAAGTTGACATATCATCCTGTGGGATTAAGTGTTGTATCCTGGATATGTTTCTTAGATGAAAGAAGTCAAATTTTATCATGGATAAAATCTGCTGTTTAAATGATAGTCTAGTGTCAATCATCGCTCCGAGATTTTGTACCTCTGTTGAACTAATGAGTTCTCCAGGTTCCAGACCAGTTGGGTTATTATGAGGTATTTTTGGTGCCTGGGGTCCTCTCACCAAGAGTAACTCTGTTTTGTTGAGGTTCACTTTTCGCCAACTGGCATTCATCCACTCTATGAGTTCTGCTAAGCAACTGTTGATGAGACATGTAGGGTCTTTAATATCTGGAGCAAAAAAAAAAATGCCAAAGTACAAAAGTCACATGATACTTAGTAAATTCTTCCAGAGGGAGTGTAACAAAACAGGAATCTCTTCCTCTTTGAAGATGTTCCAGTGTCTAGACAATTCTTTTTTTTTTTTTTTCAAATAATTAATTAACTTATTTAATTGGGCAGGAGTACAGCATAAATGTTTCAATGTACACTACAGCTCTAGGATTAAAAACCTGAATTACTAATACTATAGTTCCCTTGTACCTTGTTAAATAAAGGTTTTTACTCATTGCTCAAATCTCTGCCTCATAGTACATTATAGAAATGTTTCCAAAAAATCTGTAATGCTTTACATTGCAGAGTTAAAAGGACACAGCCAATGCAAATAGACCACTTCATCGAAATTGAGTGGTCTGGGTGACCATAACGTCCCTTTAACATTTCAGCAGCTAATGTTATAAGCAGATTTCATTTCTAACGTCTGGGCTGAGACTTCCTGGTTCAGTACAGAACCATCTACTTCCGGTTCAAAGGTCATCAACACAAACTACCCTAACTCCAAACAAACAAGCTGGTCTTCCTTTTTACAGTTTTTGGAAGTCTTTCATGGCATATCACACTGATCCTCCCATTTTCACTTCTAACTCGGGCCTCGATTTAACAAGCTTTTCAAATGATTGAATACTGTTAAATGATTTCTATACACAAGAAATATTAAAGTATATGGGGGTATATTTTTAAATTACATATTAGTGATTATTTGCTCACCCCCTATTTATGTTAATTTGTATAAATTGTTTTTGTGCCATTTTTTAAAGGGACAGCCACTCTCTAAATAGTGTATGGTGAAGTAGTTTTGATTTGAATACCCAAGAAAGTCCTCTTTTCAGAAAAATGTGCTTTGTGCGGCAATTCTACTATTTTTAAAAAAAATATTTTTTATTGAGTTTTTCACCATAATTACATTTATACAAAAAATATAGTAAAACATTCATATACATAAAAAAGACAAAAAAAAAACACAACCCCCCCCACGAGAGTTCTCCAGACTACCGACCCCTCTATCACACTTCAGATGGTATTAATATTACATTTATAGTCATTTTTTTCCAACTATCCGTTAGGTGCCAGTTGTCATTTGTAGATTTGCAGTGATCCTTCTCCATTTTAAGTTAGTAAACCAACTGTATTGTTATTAACTTGATGTTAAAGGGGGTCTCTCCCTTCCAATTTCTTGCTATTACTATTTTACAAGCTATTAAACAATGAGTAATTAGAAATTGTTTTATTTTATTTAATTTTGGCCATTGGTAATGTAATAGAATTATTTCAGGTTTCAAAAATATTTTAACACTGCACAATGTATGAATAATATACTGAGCCCACTGCTATACCACAATCACTTTTTGACATGACCACCACATATGGATGTAATTCCCTTTTTCCTCTCTACATTTCCAACACTTTATATCCATAGCTGTATCAAATTTTGATATTTTAGTTGGCGTGTGTTTCTATCAATACAAAGGAATGAACATATTTATTGATTTTTTGAAAAGTAGATAGCCATTCCGTTAATTCTATATTTATTTTTAAATCAGTATTCCATTTTTTAATAGCAATGAGAGGAACAGAACTATACAGTGGCTCCAACAATCTAACACATCTAGAAAACAGCTGCTTTATTTTATTCTGATATAAGATTGATTTTAATATATCATATATCTTACCCTCTGTAACTAACACGACCTTCTCCAAATAATGTTTTACTCTAACATGGGTAAAAACATCTTTAGCAGTGTTTACCAGTGTTTTATAAGGCTTGATTTTACCATCTTTAATCAAATCTTTTAGTGTATTCATTCGATTTTCTCTCCATGATTTTAAGGAAATGTTATCCATATTTAGTTCTGTTATATTTAAGTTTTGAAAATCAAATATTTTGTTGACCAAATCAACAAATTTTTTCCTTATTTTTTGCCATATTGGAATAATCTGTCCTAAAATATATGATCTAGATAGATTAAATTTGTTTGTATTCCAGATTAACTCTTGGGGATCTCTTAATTGTCTAGTTTCTAATTCTGACCACCACCATACTTCTTCTTTGTTTTGTTTTAGCTGACTAGCCATAACATGTGTAATGATCCCTGCTTCGTAATATTTTATTATATTTGGGTAGCCAAAGCCTCCCTTCTTTATTCCTCTTGATAGTAATCTGTTTTTAATTCTAGTTTTTTGCCCTCGTCATACGAAGTTAGAGAAGGCCGTGTTAATCATTGTCAGCCATGCTTTTGGTATTTCTAATGGTAGCATTCTAAACAGATAAATCCATTTTGGTAAAACGTATGATTTCAGAATATTTATTCTTCCTACCCAGGATACTTCTAATTTTCTCCATTCTTTTAAAAATTTTATTAGTTTCTTTTAAGAGATCCATAAAATGTATTCGCATAATGCTTTCTATGTTTTTGCAAATTTTGATTCCTAGGTATAAGAACGTTTTGGCTTTAGTAAAGCTATATATTTCTTGATAGGAGTCTATCTCTTGATTTGACATATTAGTATATATTGCAAATGATTTTGTGTTATTTAATTTGTAGTTTGATACTGCACTATATAGCTCAATTTCTGACATTGCACTTAATATTGAAGTTGACGGATTACTTAAAAATAAGATAGTATCGTCAGCATAAAGAGATACTTTCAATTCTTTTTGTTTTGCTATGAATCCTTTAATATTTGCATTGTGTCTGATTCTATTAGCTAGAACCTCTAATGTTAATATAAACAATAAAGGGGACAAAGGGCATCCTTGTCTGGTCCCATTATTCAATTTGAACCAGTCTGTTTGGGCCAATTGTTCTCGCCTTTGGGTCTTTATATAAAGCTAAAATTGCGTTTAGCGACCATCTCTGTATACCTAGTTTTTCTAAGGTAAACTTCATAAAGTTCCAGCTGACTCTGTCAAAGGCTTTTTCAGCATTTAAAGACAGGATCAGCATGGGACTCTCTTTCCATTGTGATATGTCTAATACATCTATCAAACGTCTAATATTATTGCTTGTCATTCTGTCCGGAACAAAGTCTGTTTGATCAGGGTCAATTATTTGTTTCATAACTTCTTTATGTCTACTAGCTATAATAAAGGAGAATACCTTAATATCTACATTTATTAGCGATATTGGACTTTAGTTGGATCTTTTCTTAGTTTCAATATGGGTAGGATATTTGCTTTTAGCATTTCGTCTGGAAATCTGCCTTTTTTAACTGCAGTATTAAAAGTATTTTTTAGATGACCTATCAATTGGGATTTCATTGTTTTATAAAATTTATTCCCAAAGCCATCCGGACCTGGCGTTTTATAATTTTCTAGACTATCTATTACTATATTGATCTCTTCTTCCGTGATCTCTTTATTTAGATTATTCGCTTGTATTTCTGTTATTTTATTAAATTTAGCTGATTTAACATAATATTTTATTATTTCTGAAGGAGTAGTTACTGAGAGACTATATAAGCTGACATAATACTCATTAAACGCTTTTCCTATCTGTTCTGGAAGAAGGGAGATGGTATCGTTGCTTATTATTTTATCAACCTGATTGATTGTATTTCTTTTTTTCAGCATATTGGACATTATTTTGTCAGCTCTATTAGATTTGTGATAGTATTTAATTTTGAGTTTATACATATTTGTTCTGATTTTTTCATAAATTTTTTCCTGGATCTCTGATTTAATATTCTCTATTTTTAACTGATTATCCTTGGTTTGGTTGGGTTTGCATTATTTTTCCTAATTAAATTATATAGTCCAATATTGGAGATCTTGTAAGTTTGCGCCGTTCTTTTTATTCTTTTCTTGAAAATAACACATTGTCATTCTATCTATGTAATCTTTATATTCCTTATTTAATAATAAAGTTTCATCCAGCCTCCACGTTGTATTATTACTACTCTTTAATCTGTTGTTGTGTAGTTCCAGGCACACCATATCATGATCTGACCATATTACTGGTTTGATTTCTATTTTATAGGTTCTGTCTATCAGTTTTGAGTCTCCAACGATAAGATCTATTCTAGAATAAGAATTGTGGGGCCAGGAGTAAAACGTAAATTCTTTGACTGCAGGATTATTAAGTCTCCATATTTCAAATAGTCCTTATCTTTTCATCAAGTTATTAAAAGTCTTTGTCCCAGGGAATTTGCTTTTCAGAAAACTTGTCTATTAGGGGGTCTTGTGTGCAATATAAATCCCCAGCATAGATCTTTATATCTACTCCTACTTTCTCAGCCCTATTTAATACTTTTCTCAAAAGGCTTATGGGATTTTTGTTTGCGCAAATGAACATTAATTAGAGTAAAAGGTTCATCATTAATTGTACAAACAAGAATGATAAATCTCCCTTCTGAATCTATTTCTATGAGTTTTATATTTATTTTTAGATCTTTTGCAAAAAATATTGCAACACCTCCCTTTTTTCCCTCCTCTCTAGAAGCACATATTTTTAAAGGAAAAGATCTACTGGTCCATCTTTTTTCATCCTGTTTATGCCAGTGTGTCTCTTGGACCATGGCAATTTGAACAGTTTCTTTTTTCAGATAGTCTTGAAAAGCTTGTCTTTTTTGTGGGATATTTAAGCCTTGAATATTTATCGTTATTAATTTAACCATTGTCATATATTATTTTCTTGGGTAGTCTAGTGGACTCT
>OW240923.1:93107199-93119138 GCA_933207985.1 Pelobates cultripes | reverse complement strand
ATATGTATTTTGTGACAAAATAAGCATTACATCTGTTCTTTCCTTTTATTTATATATATATATATATATAGTCCATGAGGAGGATACGCCTGTTAACATATCTTTTAATTGGGGCATTTTGGAAGTTTAAAAAATAAGTTTCCAAAGTCCATCTTTTCATAAAAAGGTGAATGTATTTATGACATCAACTATGAAAAACGGAATTTGTCTTTAAAAATAACCCGGTTAGGTTTACGTTTATTGAGTTTGTATGTTGTCGAGAGGAATTTAAGGTACAATGGTAGACAATATAGTTTTCAAAACTCACCTCACATTCTAGGTCAGCGGTAGGCAATTTTCAGCACTATAGAGGCTGTGGGCTAAATCTTACCTGATGCTTTACCTGCATTATGGGAGATGTAGTCATCCAACATCTGGAGTGCTGAAGGTTGCCTTGGCTACCCTGGTTCTAGATCTTGTAAATAGAAGTAAAACGTCTTTATGTTGTATGCAGTAATATTCTCTGTGATTATTATTGGTTATGAATAATACATTATTGATGTGTTCAGTCACAGGAGTAATGTAAGGAAATGCATGTATTATAAATGTGTATTATATATATGATGCTCAGTGGATTTGGATTCAAAATGCAAATTGAAAAAAAAAGAGCAGGATTATGTTTCAATCACACTTATAAATCCACTGTAAACCACTGTCATACATTGTAATCCACTTCAGATTGTATCACCTGTATAAATCATGTTATTCAGAAATGATTATTTGGCTCTCCTGGCTTTCTACACATTTATGACATGGACCTCGATTTTATATTTTTGGATGAGCTTTTCAAATGATGTAATATATTTGGATGATTTTTTTAAATGATTTAATATTTTGATAAGTGTTTTAATACTTAAATATTGTTTGATATATTGATATTTTTTATATATGATATATTTTTTGGTATTTTAATATTTTGAAAAAAATAAATAATTTTAAGCATTTATCCAGAATTATTAAATCATTTGAAAAGCTTATCTAAAAATATTATTATGTAGCAGACCACGGGTAACCCGACTGGTTACCTCTGCTAATTCCTTCTCTCAGCCAGAATGGAACCATTAAAGCATACAGACATCCACAATAGTACAGGGTTTTCATTCCCAGGATCCTTTGTGCCTGCGAGATAATTGCTTGAAAAAACCTATAATTCAATTCAGTTCCAGGGAAATTGGTATCCTTGCCGGTCTCTGTTCAGGGTTTCCTGTGTGAACACCATACAAGGGATTCTCTTAATTTCAGGGTATGAAAGCTCCCCATGTTTGGTAGTTCCCATCTCCCGAATGTCGTTTGCATAGTTGGTCGGGAAGTAGAACGGGCATTGGTTTAATCTTTACCGGAGTTCGTGCGAGTGCCTAGCCAAAAAGAGTTCCAGGCACTTGATGACCAAATGCCACTGCCCACGTTCGAGAGACAAAATGGTGGCCATTCCTTTGTCGACAACGTGCATTTGGTTATATGAAATGGTGGCCACCCAGGGCAAGCATTTGTTAATGACTTCCCTTGCGGTTTCAAATTTAAATTGCTGGTGTGAATGTTCTAATGGGGTTCAGGGGTGGTCCTCGTTCAGGAGACAAATCAATGATGTTCGTATATCCTTACTCCCAAATGGAAAAAGTCAAAACAATCAAAATTGGGCAAAACAGATGAAATTGGGCAAAACAAATTGGCGATAGGTTACGCCACATATTACATTGGTGCCATGATTAGAAAATGTTGGGATTTAGTCACGGAACATGGTATTATGACCAATTGCCAAAGTACTCACATGCTGTACACCAAAATAACCAAACAGGAGAAATTACCCTGGTCATCTATTTTTACAGTTTCCTTGTTTTGACCTAAATTTTGCCTTTCCTTTGGCAAGAATTCTCACTACTCTTGGGTTAGCAAAAAAACCCAACACATTAAGTTTCATGTATTCAATATACATGCATATCGCGTGATCTGCTTATTATTTAAAAGCAGATAATATTTGCATATTTTTATTAGACTTGTAAATTAGTTTCAGTTCAAAATGCAATTTGTCTGAATTTGGGATGATCTGGTTTTTGGTTGAATTACTGAAATCAGAGATGAATTATGAACCAACAGAAACGTGCAACAGATGAACATGTTCCTTTAGAGGATATGGAGGATAGAACACTGGAACCAAACTTAGAACCTTTATCCTTAGGAATGTCTAGGCATTAATCCCTTGTGAAAGTAGAATCTGAAGCCCAGGTAACAGCCATACAAATTTTTCCTATGGGAATAGATGCCCAAAAAGTCTCCAGTTCCCAGGTAGAGTGAGAGAATCCTTATCTGGAGAGGGATTTCTCAATAGCCAACGAGAGCTATTCAATAATTCAAACTCAACTGTATATGTTATTCTGAAAAACTCATCAAACTCAAATACAGAATGTGAAAATAAAGTATAACAGGATATCAAGCTTTGCAGATCTCATAAAACCATACAGCACTATATGAAGCTCTCTAAGTCTCATTAAATAGTCAAAGAAAACTCAAATCTATAAGTGCGTTATTTCAAAAAAGATACATATTAATAAACAGCACTGCCATCAGTCCAGATCTATAGATTAAAAAAAGAGTAACAGTACACCACAACTACCAGATACCAGACTAATACATGCATGTGAACGGATAATGTACATGACTCCGAGAGTTCAGTCACTGCCACATATTTCACTGCCAGTATATCAGTGTACGAGAGATGATAACACAGCCCAGTATACAACTATTCCCTGCATACATCAGTCACCCGAAAAGAGCAGACATTAAATCCATCTACATCCTTCACTGGACATTGAGTCTGTAATTCTGCAAGGTCAAATCTAGAACCTGAGATCACTTGCAGGTTCAAAAATGTAGATTATCTGTAATCAGAAGACAATTGCTACAGATATAGATGGAAAACAGGTGTAAACAAAGATATTATGGCAAAATACTAAAATTAGAAAAATGATACTGTAAGCCAAAACCAGATATTTGGAGTCAACTGTACTTCTTTCAAACAGTAAAAGTAATATGATGTTATGGAAAAACACTACATTCAGTATAACTATTTACTGTCCAAAACATTTACGTTATTTAACTCAGAATAAGCAACATAGTAGAATTATGGATTCTATAGATATAACATTGCAGTTGTGGAATGAAGCCTCACCAGCCCACCTACCAAACCTTGGATACAGTAGTGTAAAATATATAGCATAGGTCAGGATAAAAGTTAATATCCCCCCATTTTTATAAAACCACATGTAGGTCACACAAAACAAAAATGAGGCACATTATACCATAAAGTATGTAATGAGACATTACTATAACAATCTAAAATTGATATGAATGTTGAATATTTCAAATAGCTTATACAGGCTTTGTTAAAATTATAAGCATGTAGGACTGTCAGGATTACTGTATGATCCAGCACGTAGAATTGTGTAACACAGGTGACTGATAGGTAACGTGTTACCAGGCCTTAGAATGGCCGGACTAATGTACCAAAGAATAGTCAGGAATAGCCAAGGTCAGGGGACACAGAAAGAGACACAACGATAAAGGAAAGCCAGAGGTTAGAAATGCCAGAAAATAGGGAAGTCAAAAACAATGCCAAAGTCAAAATACCAGAATAACCAGAATGAATAACGCTCTCTCGGACAACCACTAGGGAAACCACGACTGGGCAATGAGTGTCAGGTATAATGAGGTTTAAATACCTGTTCACATTTTCTGATTGACCCCAAAATGTGCGTGCGCAGCGCGCATAACGTCACACACGCACCGATGTCGTCAATCACGTGAGCGGACATGGGGGTATATTTTGCTGTGGATCCGCAGCGGCTGGTGTCCATTAACATACAGCAAGTGTCAGTCTTGCAGACGCACGGCCGCTGGGTGCAGACACCGCAAGGTGAGGAAGAATATGTTACAAGGACTTAGCTTAGAATGCATTAACTAGGACCATTTCCCTGTCCCTTTTTCACATGTCTTATCTGCAAAGATATTAACATTAGTAAAAACACATATCTGTATGCCAAAAGCAGATGTGGACATAATGCATTTAGTTAAAAGCATGGTGGTCATATAAAATACCAACCAAATACAATGTAACTTTACGCAGACTGATCTCAAAACCCAAAATAAAACCCATTACTGTGAGTTTTAAAGCAGTGGAGCTCTGGTGTACTCCCAGGCTCCTAGAAAAGAGGAACACCAGGACAGATGGATAGGAGCCCAAACTAGGGACTATGTCTCCTAAATAGGGAGAAGTGGTAGGTATGCAAAGGACCTGTAGTCCAGGGCATAAAATATCTAACAGGACTAAAAAAGAGCGAGTACATATTGCCTTTTACCATAGAAAGGTATCTGCAATATAAAGCAGTCATATATAGGAGGTCTAAGAGGACCAAAACAAATGTTGTCCATTGTTCTCAGTTATTGATGGAATTGGTATCTTATGTGTCCATTGGACTATAGCATACAGGAAGACTTCTTCTGAAATAAAGCCATTATCCCTGGTATTGGACTCTCCTGCTGTTCTCGGCTGTAAAATACAGGCAGACCTCCCACGTATAAACATTAGCTCTGGTATTGACATTTCTTTTTTCTTCAGGGCTTTAACATACATTCAGACTTTCATGAGGTATAGCCATTAGCTGCACTCTTTTTATCCACCTCCAATATTGGACACATGTATAAAACTTGCCTAGATGCTCACCAATAACCTCCTAAATGTGCCCCATTTGTTATAAGAAAGCCTCAAAGGAAGTATTAGAAAATCCATAACCCCTTTACTTATGCTAATCAGTAATATAAACTATTGATGCACTTACCTGAAGTTGGAAACCCAACCCTAAATAGCCTGGATAGAGGCAGAGAGGCTGCTGTATGCCTGTGTTCCAACTGGAATATAGGGATTTGACAGACACACACCAGCTCATTATAGACAGGTTCACTGACACAAATACACATAAGCTCACTACAGACAAGCTAAATGACACATACACTCTCACTCACGCACACACACACACAGGCTCACAACAGACAATCTCACTGACACAAACACATACAAGCTCACTGATAAACACACCCACAATCTCACTATAGACAAGCTCACTAACACACGCTAACTCACTACAGACAAGCTCATTGACACACACATGCTCACTACATATAAGCTCACTGACACAAACACCCAAGAGCTCACTACAGACCAGATGAGTGATACACACACACAAGCTCATTACATACAAGATCATTACACACAAGCTCATTGAAACACATACTACAGACAAGCTTACTAGCCATAAGCTGCACTCTTTTATCCACCTCTAATACTGGACACCACCTATATGTGACCCATTTGTTATAAGAAAGTCTTAAAGGAAGAAGTAGAGATTACAAAAAATCCATAGCCCAAATTATTATTCTAATCAGTAATCTAAACTATTGATGCACTTACCTGAAGTTGGAAGCCCAACCCTAAATAGCCCGGATAGAGGCAGATGGGCTGCTGCATGCCTGTATTCCAACTGGAATATGGGTATTTTACTTACACACACACACACACACACACACACAAGCTCACTGCAGACAAGTTCACTGATAAACACACCCACAAACTAATTACAGACAAGCTCACTGACACACACATGCTCACTACATATAAGTTCATTGACACAAACACACACAAGCTCACTATAGACAAGCTCAGTGACACACACACTCATACAAGCTCACTACACACAATCTCACTGGCACACAGACACACACAAGTTTACTAGAGACAAGCTCACTAACACACACAAGCTCACTACAGACATGCCCACTGACACACATACACAGACAAGCTCACTACAAACAATCTCACTGACACACAGAAACAAACAAGCTCCCTACAGACAAGTTCACTAACTCACACACAAGCTCACTACAGACATGCCCACTGACACATAGACACACACAAGCTCATGACACACACACAAGTTCACTGACACACAGACACGCTCACCACAGACAAGCTCACTAACTCACACACAAGCTCACTACAGACAAGCCCATTGACACACAGACACACACAGGGACACTACAGGCAAACTAACTGACACACACACAGACAAGCTCACTACAGACAAGTTCACCAACACACACTTAAGCTCACTACAGACATGTCCACTGACACACAGACACAGTCAAGTTCACTACAGAAAAGCTCACTGACACACAGACACACACACAAGCTCACTACTCACAAGTTCACTGACACACAGACATACACAAGCTCACTACAGACAAGCTCACTAACACATACACAAGCTCACTACAGACA
The DNA here is from genome assembly GCA_933207985.1 of Pelobates cultripes. Lineage (NCBI taxonomy): Eukaryota > Metazoa > Chordata > Amphibia > Anura > Pelobatidae > Pelobates > Pelobates cultripes. Next base: position 93,112,771 of record OW240923.1, on the reverse strand, counting down.
TGCCCACTGACACAAATACACAGACAAGCTCACTACAAACAAGCTCACTGACACACAGACACAAACAAGCTCACTACAGACAAGTTCACTAACTCACACACAAGCTCACTAGAGACATGCCAACTAACACAGACACACACAAGCTCACGACACACACGTTCACTGACACACAAACACACACAAGCTCACTACAGACAAGCTCACTAACTCACACACAAGCTCACTACAGACAAGCCCACTGACACACTGACACACACAGGTTCACTACAGACAAGCTCACTGACACACAGACACAAACAAGTTCACTACAGACAAGCTCACTAACACTCACAAGCTCACTACAGACATGCCCAATGACACACAGACGCAAACACAAGCTCACTACACACAAGTTCACTGACACACAGACAACACAAGCTCACTACTTACAAGCTCACTAACACACACAAGCTCACTACAAACAAGCCCACTGACACACAGATAAGCTCACTATAGACACGCTAACTAACCCATGCAAGCTCACTACAGACAAGCTCAGTACAGGGACACTCATTGACACACACACACAAGCTCACTGATACACACAATCAGTTATGGGCTGCTGGAAATCCTGGAATTTTTGTCAGTGGCAATTAGGACTCAGGCAGTCCCCAGAAGGCAGTGAGAAAATATCTCCCTCTTCCTATGTGAAAGGTCAGTTGGTTGAGTCTGGGCAACAGAGCTCCACTGCGGTGGTTGGCTCCTGCCAGAGTCACGAGGCCATACAAAGCTGTAAAAGGTGAAGGAGCATTTCTTAGAGAGACTTAAAGTGTTCTCTCACTCCTCCCTGTTGTTGGCTGGCTGCCAACTTTGTTGTTGTAGCGGCTGCTTGCAGCCTCAATGCGGCAGCCTAGTTAACTATCTGCACTGCACCAGTCCCCCAGCACACAGTCTGGAGGGGGAAAATAAATTGATATTTATGGTTACATGTAATGTGCTGCACTGTCTGTCCCAGATGCACTGGGCCACTGGGAAATGTCCAGGTATTCCGATTGACCAGTCCGACCCTGGCTATAATTACTATTTGTAACAATCATACGTTATTGTTCAAAGAATAACTGTCTCAAATGAGATAATTATTGAGCCATGTCTATGTGAAACACGGTGTGCCCTCCCCACTGGAATTAGATACATTATTTCCAAGAACTGTCAGTCACAATATTCCAAAAGTTAAAAAGAAGAGTTATTAGATGACTGCATCCTCAATGTGACAAACAGGTCTCTCTGGTTGTGTCTCAGCACAGAGGAAATCTATGTTTTAGAAATCACAGCCCTCTCTCCATGTGGTCTACTTACATTTCCTCTGTAAAAGAGGATTAAATCCATAATGAGGATTAAAATTCAAAGTCTCTGTAGTGTGGAGAAGAAATGTGTGTTTTTAAGTTTATGGTACTCAAAAGCAAGCTGTTTCTTAGAGAACAGGGGCATCACATTGGGAGGTTTAAAGACTGTTTGAGGTTAGATGTTAGCAATCTTGCATAATTTATATTTTTCTATAAATACATCTAAACACAAGTTTTTCTTTGTTCTTGCCAACAATCAAAAAATGTCAGTGCAGCGTACATTGTAGGATGCTTGAAAAAACGTAGAGTAGCTGGAAGCGTTGAAGGCCAGTGGGATTCTTTGATTATACCTTTTGTCTGCACAAACCATTTGAGTCTTTATGTCTTACTGGAAACTGGATAGGTCAGTTGGGTACTTATTAGTTGATTAAGAAGTAAAATAAAATAGTATGAAAGCCATCAGTCTGTCAAGCCTCCAGATGCTGCGATTTAATCCATCTCAATATATTTAATGGTAGAATATCCAGAGGATTTGTTATTAGAGCATGCATATTTACGTTCTTTATGTTGCCCTCACAGAGTCTTAGCTATGGTGACAGAGTAGAGAACTAGAGAGAGGTGCCTTAGGTGGTATCATTCTATTGTCTCTGTGTGTGATGATTCTCCTACGTCTACATTAAATCAGGGTCCGGGTGGGGTGAAGACCTCACAGGTTCCTGAAACTCAATTGTCTATTTTCAACTTCATCTCGAATAGCCTAATCTTATCCAGGACATGGATTTGTTGTTAACCAGGAATTTCTCTTTAGAAAATAAAGATAAACTTCTTTAGAAAAAAAAGAATAAAACAGATATATGAGGTTTTTTGTTTTTTTTATTGACATCATTAATGAGTTGTAGCTTTTGTAATATTATTTTAGGATATTGTCTCAGTGTAAAATAAACATTAACATCCTTTGTGTTCCTTCTGGCAGTTAGAAAATCATTCAATGCAATGTTACTTATTGGTTATCTCTATATATACCAAGTGCTCTGGATAGTATAATAACTGCAAATTAAATAAATAAATAAATAAATAAATATGATGCTTTCCACAAAAGTGAGTGAACATTTTTATTGATAACCAAATTTTTACAGACCGTTACTCTCTCTTAGGAGAAATTGGTGCAAACCTGGCTATTTAGATACTCATTTTACACCTGGTTTATGGTTTTACACTTGTGACATCTGCTGACTACCATCCAAAGAATCCTAGGTGGGGATTATACCACCCATGCCTGGATCAAAAAGTGGTGTGTCTGCTCTGTTTAGTGTAAGTACATTTTCACTTTTTATTTGTATATACCTATATGGAGAGGACTATTGTTTCTTTTTTTGTTATTTTATATCCTCCTCACCATTACCTTGTTGTGAGCTGTTGCCAGAAGGATATCCTACAAGTGGGGAATAATACTACTGTATGCAGTTTTACCTTGAGCCTGTTATAGCTCCACCAAATGTGAGTTGAAAATTGGACTTCTGTGCTGTTTGTGACACTTTTAAGAGACATATTGTACTATTTGTTTTTTTCTGTTCTCTTTTATACACCATTATGAAGTGAAGGTTTAGCTAAGAATATTGTAAAGGAACCAGTTACCAGAAGGACCACTACCATTTATCTTTTTATAGATAGATAGATAGATAGATAGAAAAAGCCAAACATTTAAAAAAAAACAAAAAAAAATGTTTTGTCACCAATATAATCGTAAAGTTCTCCCCCCATTCTCCTAATATGTCGCTCAGATGCGGGAGATAGGGAAATATAGTTGCATAGCCTGTTATCTAGCCTGTTCGGTTTATCGCCTCCTATGAAAGAGTAGGTAGGTGCAGTTAATGACAGTTTAAGACGGTATAGGCCTTATGCTTCCTGGTTAGTAGATAGGAAGTCAATGTGGGTCTGTATGTACAAGAGGCTGGCACCCATTAGGTGACACGATGGCACTAATGTAAGGTAAGAGGGTGTGGGGGGGGGGAGTGTTAAGAGGTGTAGCCCACAAGCCATCAGATGGGGGAGATTATGTGTCAGCGGGTATCTTAGTTAGTGTCAGGTTCCAGGTAAGATTAATGTAAAACATAATTTAAACATTGAAACAAACAGTTATAAGCAGAACAGAGCATGAACTGTTACGAGTTAAAGAGGTATTGCGATCTAATGAGTTCTTCAGGAGTAGGCTGCCGAAGCAGAGTTGCATTGTTTGGCAGCTGGCACAAATGAGCAAACCGCATTGAAAGTCATGTTTCAGTGTTTGCAGATGACACAAAACTTTGTAAAACAATACAATGTGAGCAAGATATTACTTTGCTGCAGAGGGATTTAGATAGACTGGGGGACTGGGCACTCAAATGGCAGATGAAATTTAATGTTGAAAAATGCAAAGTTATGCACTTCGGCATAAAGAATACACATGCAACGTATACCCTTAATGGAAGCGAATAAGGGATAACACACGAAAAGGACTTAGCAATTGTTATAGACAACAAACTATGCAACAATGTGCAATGTCAATCAGCAGTGGCCAAGGCCAGTAAGGTATTGTCATGCATGAAAAAGGGCATTCATTCTCAGGACGAGAATATCATGTTGCCTCTTTATAAATCACTGGTAAGACCCAATATTTAATATGCTGTGCAATTTTGGGCACCTGTTCTAAAGAAGGATATTATGGCATTAGAAAAAGTGCAGAGGCGGGCTACAAAATTAATAAAAGGAATGGAACATATCGGCTATGAAGAAAGGTTAACAAATGTAAACCTATTTAGTTTAGAAAAACGTTGCCTGAGAGGGGATATGATAACATTATACAAATATATTCGGGGCCAATACAAACCATTGTGTGGAAATCTATTCACAAACCGGACTTTACATAGGACACGAGGCCATGTGTTTAGACTGGAAGAAAGAAGATTTCATCTAAGGCAAAGGAAAGGTTTTTTACTGTAAGAACAATCAGGATGTGGAATTCTCTGCCTGAAGAAGTGGTTTTATCAGAGTCCATACAGATGTTCAAATGGCTACTAGATGCATACTTGCAAAAACAGAATATTCAAGGATATAATCTTTCAATGTAGGGTAATAACTGCTTGATCCAAGGATAAATCTGACTGCCATTCTGGGGTCAAGAAGGAATTTTTTTCCTAGCTTGTTGCAAAATTGTGCTTCAAACTGGTTTTTTTGCCTTCTTTTGGATCAACAGCAAAAAACAAATGTGAGGTAGGCTGAACTTGATGGACGCAAGTCTCTTTTCAGCTATGTAACTATGTAACTATGTAACCTTAGCTAGATCCCAGGTGTGTGGTTGCAATGCTTGGGTTGTTGGTATCGTATCCTCTGGTGTCATGCTCAGTCCCAGTTGCTGTAGGGTGCCTTTGATTTCCATGGCTTCTTGGACTTTTAGGTTCCCTGAGTCTTGGGGTATCAGCAAACATTTTGGGGTGCCTCATTTGTAAGGTATGTTGTGTCGTATGAATTCAGTTGTCAGCGGTTTTAAGGATCTGCGCCACTCCAGTGTTGCTCTGGTTAGGTTTGGGTGGAACATGAGCGTGCGACCTTTGAAGTCATATGGTCATATTCTGCAACGCCATTAGGAACGCTTGTCTGTCCGGCCCATTTTGAAAGCGGATGATGACATCCCTGTTCACTTCGGTGGAGCGTGATGTAGGCGCTGGTAACCGGAAGCACCCATCCAGGGCCATCATTTTGGCCTGCTTGGCTGAGAAGAGGTGAGAAGAGGTGAGAAGAGGTGTGTGAGTAACCTCCTGACTAGGTGAGGGAATTCAGCTCAGCCGATCTGCTTCCATCATCGCAATGCGGCTCTGAGTCTGAGCAGGTTCACATCACATTTCACATATCTCTTGTTCCATGTTATTTAGGTGGGTCTCATGAGCGGCCATGGTTATCTCTGCATCATGGAGGCGCCTCGACACTCCGCTAATCTCCTCCTTGAAGGAGTTAAGATCAGCAGCTAGATTGCGGCGGAGGTCGTCGAGAAGGGCCTTCAAAGTTCCCTCCATCACCCGTGAGCCCTCTGACCACTTTGCAGATAAGTCAGCTCTTGGTCTTCTAGCGATGGTGGTCAGCTCCTCCATGTCTGGGAGGGATGTTTCGCTGGATGAGTAAGACAGCCCATCGGAGAGAGGCGCCATGACAGGCTTCATTGCTCCCTGCGGCCTTCTCAGGAGATCTCCGATGTCGGCGGTTGTCAGGATTTTATC
>OW240923.1:93080023-93093427 GCA_933207985.1 Pelobates cultripes | reverse complement strand
GCTGATAATGGAGGTAAATGGACAATTTTGGTTTGTGAAATCAAAAGCCTTATATACTGGATTGCCTATGTCTATGTTCCTAACTCTTCCCAGACAACATATATAGCCACTGTCCATAAAATTAAATCAATAGGGTGGTGATATTTCTCTGGACATTATCTACTATTGCTTTATATGACATCTGGAGAACTTACTACCCCAAGGGATTATACTTGCTTCAGTAAGTCTCATTCTGCATATTCAATAATTGATTTAATCTTAATGGATAGGGCGACTCTAGAAAGATATAGAAAGAATGAAATATTCCAATATGATATCTATAATTTGGTCTGATCATAACGCACTAAAGGTCCAACTGAAAACTCAAAATGCTAAAGGCAACTATCACACCTATTTTGAAACAACCTAAGGACCCAGATGAAATAGAAAAAGTTAATTATTTCAATAAAATACCTATAACTTGGATTTATCATAAGGCAATAAAGGTCCAAATGAAAACTCAATTATGACAGAATAAAACCAGACTGGAGATTGGATGATAAATTACTTCTACCACAAGAAAATAGAAACTATATTAGCAAAATAATAAAATATGTTTGGGAAAAGAATAACACGAGTGATATATCACCAAAAACTAAATGGTGTGCATTCAACAGTATAATCAGGGGCCACTTAATAAGATTAGGCATTCAGGAAAGGGAAAAAAATAGAAAAGTTTAGTGCAGCTCTATATATTATTGTCTGATTACAGAAAATTGAATAAAAAAATCCCCATCTAGAGTAACATCTAAAATAATTAAGGAAATACAAAATAAAATCAATGAACAAGTTCTTGATAGAGTAAATAAAAATCTAGAGATTTTGCAAGCCATTTTTTACCACAGAGACAATAAAGCCAACAAATTATTATTAAATTAAGTAAAGGCAAAAAAGAAAATAAGGCAAGGACAGGAGATTCTCCAAGCTCCTAAAGCTATAAGCTGAACCTTTAAAAATTTCTACCAGAATTTATACAATCTTCCAGATAATTCCACTAATGATATGTTAACTGATTACTTTCAAAATAAGAAGTTACCTCATTTAAATCCCTTACAATTGAAATTACTGAAAAAAGATAACACCAGAACAAACAATGGCAGTAATAAACACTTTGAAAAGCAATAAAGCCCCTGGTCCAAACAGTTTTCTTGATCTATTTTATTGTCTCTACAAGGAAATACTTACCCCAAAATTGGTAGAAAGTGTTAATTATTTTATGAATTCAGAGTCAGTGCCTAACGAAATGCTAAAGGCAAATATCACACCTATTTTGAAACAACATAAGGACCCAGAAGAAATAACAAGTTATAGTCCAACAATTCTTCTAAACATACACTATAAGATCTATGCAGCCATCTCAACAAATAGAATTAAGAAAGTAATTCCTAGTATAATATCAGATGACCAAATAGGTTTTGTCCTAAAAGAGATCTTCCACAAATCATATTAGGAAAATCATCAATATCTACAAAGTATTCATTCCTCTAAGTAACTTAGTAACTTTTCTAATGCTGGCTCTCGACAGAGAAAAGGCTTTTGTATAGAGTCAATTGGAACTTTATTAGATCAACTCTAACAGCTTTTGATTTTCAATTAAATATTTTATCAGCAGTTTTAGCATTGTACTCTTCTTCATCTAGTAGAATTATGGGTACTGGTATACAGTCGGATTGGTTTGTGATATCAAATGGCACTCATCAGGGATGCCTACTTTCTCCCTTTTTATTCATCATAGCTGCAACGCCCCTAGATTTTGATATTCTATCCAATCTGAAAGTACAAAGATTTAAAATAAAAAATAGAGAACTCAAAATTAGCCAATATGCAGATGATACGCTGCTGACATTTTTAGAGCCTACTACATCTGTGAAGGAGGTGATAACAGTGATCCAACATTATAAACTAAATTTCAAATTATAAACTAAATGTAGAGAAGACGATTGCAACGCCTTTGCATATAAATAAAGATATATGCAACTATCTGAATCAGAAATTTGGTTTTAAATGGGAAAAAAACACATATATATATATATATATATATATATATATATATATATTTAAAATATAGATTATCACCATTCAAATCACGTGGAAAGACACACAGTGTAAATTTATAGAATTATTTTACCTATACTTTATTCTTTTAAACTGTAGAAAAGGTAACAGGACTCCTGCTAGTTCTCACAATTTTCTTTTTCTTTTACTGTAGATGCTTTCTAATATTTAGGTATTAATCCCACATCAAATTTAATGGAGGCTAATTTTATACCCTTACTAAGGGAAACAAATCAAAATTTTAAACAATGGAGATAATTGGAAATCTCCTAGTAGGGCAGACTTAACACCATTAAACCCTACACTTTTCTCAAATATATTTATCTATTAAGGATGATACCAATGAATATTCCACTACCCTGGCTAAATGTATTGAACCAAGCTTTTAGTAACTTTATATGGCTTAAGAAGAAACCAAGAGTAAGAATAAACCTAATTTATTTAAATAAAAAACAGGGAGGCATAGGCCTATCAAATGTTTTTCTATTTCAATGCACTGCTCTCCTAATGCAATCTTTAAAAAAAGCTTATATCCTATATGCATGGTATGAAATCGAAGAAAGCTCCATTAACCCTCCAAACAACTTGATCAAGATTTTGTGGCCAAAAAAAGGCTCAGTAGGGGCGCATAAGTCTGTTTAAATACATCATTTAACATTAAGGTCTCTAATTAGTGTTTGGAACGAGTTTAAGAGCGAGATTAACAAAAAAAATAAAATCCTACCAGCATTAGCTTTAAAGTATTTGAGCAGCATGACTGAAAATTTAGATGTAACATCATGGTCAAGACAGGTAGTTAATAATATGTCAACACTGCTAAATGGACCCAGAGTAAGATCTACAGCAATCCTTTAAATTCTCTAATGATCAAATATTGAATTACTTAAGAATTAAAAGTTTTCTTTCAACTGCTTTACATCAGGATAAATTATTGCTCCCAGCCAGTATATTGAACAAAATAATTAACAAAGGCACTGATAAAAAACTATTGTCTAGATCAGGGGTTCTCAACCCAGTCCTCAAGGACCCCCTACCAGTCCAGGATTTAGGGATTACATGGGTGTGTCTAAGGTGTTGAGAAAAAGAAAAAAAAAAAACTTTTTTTTTTCTAAACACCTTAGACACACCAAGGTGATCCCTAAATCCTGGACTGGTAGGGGGTCTTTGAGGACTGGGTTGAGAACCCCTGGTCTAGATCATGGAAAGGCAACCTTCGGCACCCCAGATGTTGTGGACTACATCCCCCATAATACTCTTACACCCAAAATGCTGGCAAAGCATCATGGTACGTGTAGTCCAAAACATCTGGAGTGCTGAAGGTTGCCTATGCCTGGTCTAGATGTTTAGAGAAAATAATATTAATGAAGAATCCAGAAATACCTAAAGCTAAAGCCTACTGGGAAAGAGATCTACAAATTCAAATGAATACAAAAGAATGGTATGCTGTTTTACAAACTTTACATTCCTTGGTCCACTGTTTAAACACTATGGAATCACACTTTACGTTAAAGAATAGATGATACTTATCAACATCAAAAATTGCCAAGGTTTTTCCTACCAACATACATTATTGCTGGAGATACGGCTTAGCTAATGGTGAGGAAAAACATATTTGGTGGAACTGTCCTCCCATAAGGTCAGTTTGGGATAAGTTAGCCCTGAACATTAACAAACTACTGGGACTCTTGCGAGTGTGGTCCCCAGAGATGGTTTTATTACATTTAAATTTACCCCGAGAAATTGATAATCATTGACTCCTGGCCTCAAATCAAAGAACCCATTAAATACCAGTGCAAGTGGAAAGAGGGATTGCTTCAGTCTTTTGTGTTAATCCGACAAATTATAGAGTACGGAACAACTGAATTAAGAAATTAGACTTGACAATTACCATTTAGAACAAACATGACTAACTCAGACACAATGCCTCAGACACTCAGCCAATGGCCCCTATCAAGACAGAAACCAAGACTTTTATAATTATTTATCTACATCTGATTTTTTTTTCCTTTATCCTTTTTGTTCTGTTTTGTCCTTTGTCTATAATAAAATTTGTATTGTAAGACTTTTTCCCAATTGTTCATTGTCATATTTATGTATCTATTTAAAAAAAATAAGTATAATTTATTTATTTTTTAAAAGAAAGAAAAAAAAAAAAAGGGACTGCCTTGAAGCAGAATAAGCGGGGTTGGCTTGTAATATTTAGTATGTGGATTGGATATACTTTCTTTTCCATCTTTAGAATTATTCTGCTTCCTTTAAGGCTTTTTACACTTATTTGCCAGTATGCTGTTCATATTATACCTCCTTAGTGAGCTCTTGTGGACTCTATCTTTGAGGAGACTATTTATTTTTATCTACTTACTGTGTATGAGGAGGCTACTTATAACTAAATTTTCCATACACATATATTTCTTTAATTTAGCTCCTATGTAATCAGACCCTTTTTTACGAGTATAGATATAAAAGATTACGTTTATTGTTTAATTTAATTAATTCTTTAGGATATCTAATTGTCCCACATTTTGAGGTTTGGATATATAATCTGTTGTCTCTCATGTGGAGAGATTCATTTAATGAGACATCTATGAGTTGGATTATCTAATTAGTGGCAAGTATATAAGCACCATTTTCTATTGTCAATATTTAAGTTGTAGTAGTTTATTAATTCATTTCTGGCCACTGGGTGCTATTTGAATTGCTAATCTCTGCTTATTTATCTAGTTAGATCTCTTCCTGAATACCCTAGTAGTGGCGGTTTCTTGACTTCTTTTTACACACTGTTAGTGTTCCAGTTGTGACATTTAGCTAACTTGGATTCACTACAGTTTGCTGCCTCAGGCATTAATCACTCTATATTTGATTTAACATATCCGTGGACAGTCTGGGACAATATCCTGATAGAATTTATCAATTCTAAGATCTTTTCATAAATTAATTTTCTATTCATCTTTGTTATGCTTGTGAGCATTTAATCACTGTAGAATTAGCCCTATAGCTTGCTCTGTTGTGTATATTTTTACATCACCCCCTCCTATAATAAGTTTAAGCCAATGATTTGTGTATTGTAATGATATTTGGCCAACCATCTGTATAGTATTAAAGGAACACTATAAGGTCAGGAACACAAACATGCATTCCTGACCCTTCAGTGTTAGAAACACTGTCTAGCCCACCCCACTCTCCCCCTGCCTCTACTTCTGACCTTTATTCCAGACTGCCATAGCAAAGCATTGGATTGGTTGAGATTGTAAAGGAGGTAGGCCGGGGGCAGAGCCAATGCCGCCCTGGCCAATCAGCATCTCCTCATAGAGATGCATTGAATCAATGCATCTCTCTTAGGAAAGTTCTGTGTCTCTGTGCAGAGAGTGGAGACACTGAATGTCAAACTGTGCAGCACTGCCCTGGGAAACACCTCTAGCAGCCATCTGATGAGCGGCCACTTGACGTGTCCCTAGGCTGTAATGTAAACATTGCCTTTTCTCTGTAAATAACAGTGTTTACTGCAAAAAGCAGACAGGAACTGACATTACTCACCAGAACAATTACATTGAGTTGTAGTTGTTCTTGTGACTATAGTGTCCCTTTAAACTGACTTGGCTGGATATGGCCCTTACACGCATTGTAACATAGTTAATGTTTCAATGTTTCTACTTGGTTACTATTTCTAAGCTAATATTGCAATATACTACCTACTGCAGGAATATGTTCAATCACCACACTGATAAGGTATCCAGTTGTGGACTTTTAAGTGTCCAATAGCTATATAATTTTAAAACACACATTTTTCACAAAATCTCCTTTATGTATATTCCATCTGTTATTTGTGTTTTTCATCCTCAACAAGGACTTTATTTTTCTTTTCTTTAGTACCTTTTGTAGCAGAGATGCAATATTACCCAGGGTATCTCCGCTTATAATCCAAGTGAGGCTCAGGAACAAGTAAATAATAAATCCAAAGGCAAGGCTTCCAGCAGGTAAAATACAGCAATATCCCCACAGCAATCTCAATAACTGGACGACACACAGTTTCAGGAGCAGAACTGAAAGCTTTAATCCACAGTCTCCTTATAAAGCATGCTCCCATGCAGTAATTATTACAGTAGCCAATCCTGTCCTGGTAACCTCCCACACATCTCCTCCCCTCAGCCAGCATCATAATCCCCTTATCCAGTACAGTAATTCCCCCCGTTTCTGGATGTACCCCTAAACGTAGGGGTACCACTTTAAATCCTACATCCCCGGATACCCCTGATCTGGGTGAGCAACATATCCAAAAATCACCCAGATCAGACCAGGGGTTCGGGAAATGTATGGAGGGAATGAAATGACCGACCGCACTAACTGAGAGAGCCGAATCCGGTTCCATGTAAATGGGCCCCAAGGGCCTGTCCCAGCGCCAAACAAATGGATGTAGTTCTTCGAACTCCTGCATCCGAACGAAAGTCCTTTTTCCGTGCCTTAAAACCAACGACCAGTTAAAATGAGGTCCTGCCCAAACCGACTAACCTACCAACAAAGCCCACCAAACCACCAACAAGCGCCACCCTGCAAAACGACACACCAGTCATTAACACCAAGCTCAAGCACAATGTTGCAACGGGTAATTGAGGACACACTTCACACAGGGGAGGTCTAGTTGTTCGGTAGTTTCATTCGAATAAACTAAGGGAATGAAACTACCGAACAATCAGAGGAATACAATTCTTTTAACACATATAAAACACAGCAGATACACGAATGCAGGTATATACAGTATATTTGTAGGGTCGCCTGGTGCCATCCACTACACTGCTCCCCCTTGCCCACAAGCCGGCATACACAGTCTGATCCAACACGGATCGGCTTGGGGATGTCCGGGGAGGCTCACGGATCATTTCTCTAGGTCAGTTTGTCGGGACAACCCATCAGCATTTCCATTCTGTTTACCCGGGCGGTACTGGATATTAAAGTCAAAGGGTTGTCCCCAGCCACCCGGTTTAGCCATACTAACGGGTTGTGATCCGTGAGCAGGGAAAAAGCTTGTCCGTACAAATATGGCTGTAATTTCTTCAGGGCCCACACCACAGCCAGGCATTCCTTCTCGATGGCGGCGTAGCTTACTTCTCGAGGTAACAGTTTCCGGCTGATGTAAGCCACGGGATGTTCTCCGCCATCGGCCCCGACTTGGCTTAATACTGCCCCCAATCCAAACATAGAAGCGTCTGTGTGGACAAGAAAACGTTTAGTTGGATTGGGAGCTGCCAAGACAGGGGCATTGGTCAATGCATCTTTCAACAACTGAAATGCCTGCTCACACTCCGGGGTCCAGGTTACTTGGCGGGGCAGGTTTTTACGGGTTAAGTCGGTGAGAGGTTTGGCCAGGGCACTATAATTCGGGACAAATTTCAGGTAGTACCCGGCCGTTCCTAGGAACGCTAATACCTGAGTCTTAGTCCTAGGGGTAGGCCATTGAGCTACAGCCTCTACTTTGGCTGGTTCCGGCTTCTGCTTGCCGCATCCTACCCGATGACCTAGGTATTGTACTTCAGCCATGCCTATGCTGCATTTGGCTGGTTTCAGCGTTAAACCAGCGGCCCTAATCCTGTCTAGGACCGCTCCTATATGGGTCAAGTGTTCCTGCCAGGTATTGCTGAAAATGGCAATATCATCGTAGGTAGGTGCAGGTATAATCTTGGAACCCATCCAGGAGGCGGTCCACCATCCGCTGAAAAGTAGCCGGGGCGTTTTTCATCCCAAACGGCATGACCTTAAATTGGTACAAGCCGAATGGGGTGACAAAGGCCGACTTAGGGATGGCGTCTTGCGCCAAGGGTATTTGCCAATACCCTTTACACAAGTCAATCATGGTGAGATAGTGCCCCCTCGCCATCCGATCCAGGAGTTCGTCTATCCTGGGCATGGGGTAGGCGTCAGATACCGTCTTCTCATTCAATCTCCGGTAGACTACACAAAACCGGGTCGTGCCGTCCCGCTTTGGTACTAGTACTACCGGAGATGCCCAGGGGCTGTCGGAGGGCTCAATCACCCCCAGCTGGAGCATCTCATCGATCTCCTTGCGCATGTTCGCCCGTACCGCTTCTGGGATGCGGTACAGGGTCTGACGCATGGGAAGTTGCTCTGGGGTGTCTACTCTGTGAGTGGCCAGAGGAGTGTAACCAGGTACATTAGAGAAGATATCCTGCTTCTCCCTCAACAGCTGTTGTACCTCGCTCCGCTCCTGTGGGCTCAACCGATCCCCCAGGGTGACTTCCCCTAAGTCCCCGGATAACTGACCCTCTCCCAGCAGATCCGGGAGAGGCAAACTGTCAAACTCCTCGGAGTTAGGCGCACATATAGCGGTCACTTCCTCAGAGCGCTCCTGGTAGGGCTTCATCATGTTCACATGGAGCATGTGTCGCCCCCCAGTACCAACGCACGAGCCGATTATATAAGTGGTGTCACACCGTTGTTCTACCACCCTATAAGGGCCCTGCCAGGCGGCCTGCAGCTTATCGTGTCGGACAGGTTTTAAAATCAACACCTTCTGCCCGACCTGAAAGCTACGGTCCCTGGCGCCCCGATCATACCATGTGCGCTGGCGTGTCTGAGCCGCCTGCAAATTCTCGCGTACCGTCTGAGTTAAGGCCTCAAGGCGGTCTCGGAATGCCAACACGTATGGTATGATGGGGGTACCATCAGTGCTCCGTTCTCCCTCCCAATGCTCTCTGATTAAATCTAAAGGCCCTCGTACCCTGCGGCCAAACAATAGTTCAAATGGGGAAAACCCAGTGGATTCCTGTGGCACCTCCCTGTAAGCAAAGAGGAGGTGGGGCAGGAACTTCTCCCAGTCCTTGTGGGTCTCTGCGAAGGTTCGGAGCATTTGTTTCAATGTACCGTTGAAACGTTCGCAGAGCCCATTCGTCTGGGGGTGGTAAGGGGAACTAATGACCGGCTTAATGTCACAAAACTTCCAGAGGCGCTGCGTGACTTCGGCGGTGAATTGGGTGCCCTGATCGAAGACAATCTCCCTGGGAAGTCCCACCCGGGAGAATATCTGCACCAGGGCTTCCGCTACGGTCTCAGCCTGTATATTCGTCAGGGCCACCGCCTCTGGATATCTGGTGGCATAATCTACTACTGTCAGGATAAATCGTTTACCTGACGGGCTCGCTTTGTTGAGGGGTCCTATTAGGTCAACTGCTACCCTGCTAAAGGGTTCCTAGATTATGGGAAGGGGGTGTAACTTGGCCTTGCGCCTGTCCCCCCTTTTCCCCACCCTTTGGCAGGTATCGCACGTGTTGCAATACCTGCGCACCTCCTGGCTAATTCCAGGCCAAAAGAAGCTTTGGGTTAACCTGTATCGGGTCCTGCTGACCCCTAAATGTCCAGATAGCGGAATGTCATGTGCTATCCGTAGTAACTCCGCCCGGTACCGCTGAGGTACCACTAACTGCCTCATCACAATCGGGTCTGACCCGGATACCTGCTTATCCGTCTCCCGATATAACAGCTGGTTGTCCCAAATAAACCTTTCGCCCTCCTCCCCAGGCGTGTCTGCTGTCACCTTGTCCCTATACACCTGCAAGGTGGGATCAGTCACTACCTCAGCTGCAAATTCGCTAGGAGGGGCCCAGGGAACACAGTCAGGGGAAGGGGAAGGATCTCTTACCTGGACCTCCGGGAGTGTGTTGTAGTCCTGGGTGCGGGCCTGTTGTCGAGTGACCACAGGGTGAGCTTCTCCTGTGGTGGGTGTCTGGGGCTCAAATGCAGATGTGAGCCTCCCCAGATCGTTCCCCAATAAAACCTCCGCCGGTAACTGCGGCATCAACCCCACCTCCACATGTCCTGCCCCCGCTCCCCAATGCAAATGTACCCTTGCTGTAGGTAGCCGGTATACTGCTCCCCCGGCTACCCTGACGGCCACAGTCTTACTTAGTTTAGCTTGGTCTGAGACCAGGTGACTTTTTACCAGGGTGATGGTGGCTCCTGAGTCACGTAGCCCCTGAACCACTTTACCCTCCAGATACACGGCCTGCCTGTGATGCTGGCGGTTGTCAGCATTAGCCTGGACAGGGTCCGCCTCGTGCAGTACCTCCCACTGTTCTACCATTGTGATGGGCACTGCTGAACCGTACGGTGTGGCCACGATGTCCTGGTAGTGGTGGGCTGCGGCTGCTCTCGGTGGTGGTGGTGGGCCGGGGCGAATCCAGGTGGAACGGTCCCACAGCTGGGGGCATTCCCTTTTATAGTGTCCCCATTTCTGGCAGTGGTGGCAAGGGCCCGACGTGGGCTGGCGAAAACGTGGCTGTGCAGCTGGCGGTGGGGGTGGTGGCAGTGGTCTTGGTAGAGCTGGTGTGTAGTTGTTCCCCCCAAAGGTTTTAAAAGGTACTTTTGGAGCAGCAGGTTTTTGCTGCCTGCGTGCATCCAGGTACTCGTCTGCCTTCCTGGCTGCTTCGGTAAGGGAGGTAGGGTTTCTGTCTCTTACCCACTCCTGTACCTCGCTGGTTACTCCTTTCATAAAATTGCTCCAGTAGTACCATTTGCAATACATCCTCCATAGACCGTGCCTTGCTCGCTTGCACCCACCCCAAGACTGCTCGTTGTAGTCTGCATGCCCACTCTGCGTGTGAGTCTTTCTCCACCTTCTTTAAATCCCTGAATCTCCGCCGGTATGCTTCTGGTGTTATAGCATACCTGGCCAATATAATTTCTTTCACTTTATTGTAATTCCTTATTTCTTCATTAGGTACAGTACGGTATGCCTCAACTGCCCTCCCAGTTAACCTCCCTGCCAAAATAGGTACCCAGTCCTCTGCGCTGATTCTATGCAGTGCACACAGTCTCTCAAAATATTGCAGGAAAGCGTCTATATCTTCCTCTGCCTCCACATATGTTTTAAAAGCCTGGTATGGTATTTTAGGCTTACCTTCTTGTGGCATATTGACTGCAGAGCTGCGTTCTGGGGCCACTGTTTGATTCCTCAGTATAAATTCCTGTACCTCCGTCATCGTTTTTGAAACAATCTCTGTTGGAGGATGTTCCCCATAGAAAGATAGCCGGAATTGTAGCTGCCTCTGGAACTCCCTTTGTTCCGGTGTTTCTCCCGAATTCCCCTGTTCGGGAACCGAATCGCCGTCCATTCGGTACTCCGCCATCAGTTCAGTAATGAGTACCGCTTTTGTCTTATTGCTGGCTTGTATACCCCTTGCCTCCAGAAGGTCTTTTAGCGTGGAGCGTTTTTAGTGTGGCAAAATCAATCTCCATCCGTACTCCATTTAGGCTTGTTCCTCTGTGAGTCTGGATCCCAGCGCTGCCAACCAATGTAGCGGAGATGCAATATTACCCAGGGTATCTCCGCTTATAATCCAAGTGAGGCTCAGGAACAAGTAAATAGTAAATCCACAGGCAAGGGTTCCAGCAGGTAAAATACAGCAATATCCCAACAGCAATCCCAATAACTGGACGACACACAGTTTCAGGAGCAGAACTGAAAGCTTTAATCCACAGTCTCCTTTTAAAGCATGCTCCCATGCAAGGGAGGGATTTACAATCATTAGTACAGTAGCCAATCCCGTCCTGGTAACCTCCCACACATCTCCTCCCCTCAGCCAGCATCATAATCCCCTTATCCAGTACAGTAATTCCCCCCGTTTCTGGATGTACCCCTAAACGTAGGGGTACCACTTTAAATCCTACATCCCCGGATACCCATGATCTGGGTGAGCAACATATCCAAAAATCACCCAGATCAGACCAGGGGTTCGGGAAATGTATGGAGGGAATGAAATGACCGACCGCACTAACTGAGATAGCCGAATCCGGTTCCATGTGAATGGGCCCTGCGGTCGGTCCTGGCATAAGGGAACAAAATACACGAAAGCCTCTAGCTATAGAGGCTAGGGAGGGTTCGCCTGAATCCCCTCGTTCGGTATTTTCTATCTACCGAACGAGGGGCCGTTCGGTAGTTTGGAACCGAACGGACCAGGGTTGTGGAGGTCTCAGCGGTGTTCGCCTACTCGAGTGTCCGATTTTAGTTCCAGACACTCGACGGCAAAACACCGCTGTTCGGGAGTTTTAAAATGGCCGCCGCCACGTGTTCGTTTGTCGAATGGCGGCCACCCCCGAGAACAAAGGACGGCTACTTACTGTTCAATTACCCGTTCGCAACAATGTTGCAACGGTTAATTGAGGACACACTTCACACAGGGAGGTCTGGTTGTTCGGTAGTTTCATTCGAATAAACTAAGGGAATGAAACTACCGAACAATCAGAGGAATACAATTCTTTTAACACATATAAAACACAGCAGATACACGAATGCAGGTATATACAGTATATTTGTAGGGTCGCCTGGTGCCATCCGCTACACCTTTATTTTTGGATATTTATATTTTGGGTAATTTCTTTGGTGTTTTGTCCTCTTTTTTGATGTTTTTCACCATCAAGCTGATTTTCTATATAAACTGATATAAATACTGAGAGTAAGAACATGCTAAGCTAGTATAATGATGGTGCAAATGGGTACTAGCCATAAAAAGGTGACTAACATTTCCTAAATATCTGAGTGTCATAATAGGAAATATAAAGACATGAGTGGACAGTCAGCCTATACAAGATAATTTCCATGATTTAAAGTCCACTCCAGCTTCATGCATGGCAGCACCTCTCGCCCCCTCCGAACATGACTGTTTTGGCAGATTATTGGGTAGATTGAGAGATATAAAGTAACATTATTCAAGTGAATGCAAAAGAAAATTAATTAAACAGGACTGTTTTAAATGGAAAGATATACTAACAAGGTTATTCACTAAACATTGCATATTGTCCAAATTAATAAAATCCAGTGAAATTTACAGAATTCTGAATGCATTGGCATAGTTCCCGACTGATTCCTCTTGCAACTGTCACTAGTCTAATACTATCCTTACCTTTTGTGTTACTTTACCCCACTCCCTCTGGCAGGGCCGGCGCTTCCTATAAGGCGAACTAGGCAGCCGCCTAGGGCGCCATATAGGAGGGGGCGCCCTGCGCCCCCATCGCCGGCCCTTTAAATTCTGCAGCCGCCTGAGCGCTCTATGGAGAGCGCTCAGGCGGCCGCTGCACTGCCTCACCTCCCCGGCACTGTAGCGTGGCCGAGCTCCTTTCCGGTCCGCGACCCGGCCGGACTCACAGGAAGTGCACACTGAGTGTGCACTTCCTGTCAGTCCCGCCGGGTCGCGGACCAGATAGGAGCTCGGCCACGCTACAGCAGGGCAGGGGGGTTGAGGTGAGGAGAAGATGATGGGAGGGAGATGATTGAGGGGTGGGGGAGGATTGATGGGAGGGAGGGGG
>OW240923.1:93065031-93079923 GCA_933207985.1 Pelobates cultripes | reverse complement strand
GGAGGGGGGTGGAGGATAGACCACTAGGGGAGGGTGGGGGGAGAGGAGAGACCACTAATGGAAAGCCGGGGAGAAAAGGAGACCACTAAGGGAGGTGGGGGGGGGGAGAGGAGAGACCACTAAGGGCAGGGGAGATCTCTAAGGAATGGAAGGGAGAGCTCTATAGGACAGGGGGACAGGGAGCTCTTTCACACCACGCGCACACACACACACACAGAAAAACACACAATGCAACCCTTACACATAAAGAAAATGCATCCTTTGCACATATACACAGAAACACACAATGCATCCCTTACACACACATGCAAACACGCACTGCTTCTCTTACACACACACAGAAACACAATGCATCTCCTACACACACTCAACGCACCCCTTACAGACACACACACACTGCATCCCTTACATACACAGAAACACACTTTGCATCACTTATGCATACAAACACAGATTCACACAATGCATCCCTAACACACAACAAGAAACACACAATACATCTCTTATACACACACACACTGCTTCCACTACACACAAACACACTGCATCACCTACACAAACTGGTATCCCTATACACTACATTCTGTAAGCACACACATTTAGATCCTCTACACTAACACATAACACACCCCCTACACACTCTACTCCCTGTGAGTTCATGGGTGGAACATGTAGGTGGACTTATGGGTGGGCTTTATGGGCATACTCACCATCAGGCCCTGGGGCCCAGACCTTGAGCTATGTAAGAGGCCCCAAAAAATGGAGCTTCTTCCCGTTCTCCCAGAACATTGAATTTTGTGACCACAGTTACAAACAGCCTCCAGAGATCCTGTTCTACACCAGGCCAGTGGAGCCAGACTGCAGCCAGAGCCCATCACCATCCTCATCTGATTGTAAGTAGGCAATCTAGTATATTATTAGTGACACTAATCTCTAATTTACCTCACATTAAATGGACACTATAGTCCCCCAGAACCACTGCAGCTTAATAAAGTTGTTCTGGTGTCTACAGTTTGTCCCTGCAGGCTTTTTAATGTAAACACACACTGTGTGCAGCACTGGCGTTAGTTCATATAGGTGGGGCATTGCGATGTTCCGAGGGGAGGGGGGGAGGTGGGGGGGCGGCAAATCCTTCTTTTGCCTAGGGCGGCAAAAATCCTTGCACCGGCCCTGCGCACAATCCAGCACATGGACTGTATTAGCCACTGTTTACTGCTGTAAAACTGAGCTTTTAACACAAAATAGCACAGCGATAACTTACATAACATATTTCGATTTTATGTCTGGCTTCCAAAATGTCAAGAGTCAGTTTTTACCTTCTCAGTGGATGTTTTGATCATTGATGTTACCATCTTTTCATTAAATTCTTTACATTTTCTTGTTCCTATCTAGAAATGTCTCATCCATGCTGGGGGAGAGAGGGGGGGAGGAGCAGCAATCTATCTAGCTATGGAGAGTTTAGCCGACCTTTTTTTGAGATGTGTTGACTTGGCTGATCAGGCACCTGTGAAAGAGGGCAGCGAGGAATTAAATGTACAAGGGACATGCAATCGGTGAGTTGTATTCAGGAAAGGTTAATACTGTGATGCTGCTACTCGTTTCCATTTAATAGACTTATTGTAGCGAGGAAAGTTGACATGGCTATTCCCAGAGACTTACGAAATGACAATGATACCTAATAAAAATGGAAACACAACACATTTTTCTTAATTAGAAATTCAAGTTTAGCAACAGATTTTGCATGTGGCTGATAATATACCTACATAATGCATACATTTCCATTTGACATTTTCCTGCACAAATCAACAAGAAATATATCTATACACAGAGCCGTATTAAAGTTATCCAGGGTTCTAGACAGAGTGCCAGGTTGGGGACCCTCCCTGGGCTTTGTTTCGATGTTTTGATGTTTCTGTGAGCAGTGTGCATGTGTTGACAGAGAGCTGTGTGTGTAGTGACTATGTTATGCATGTTTATACATCCCCACTTACTTAACTTTCCTGGTGATCAAGTGGAGGGTGAGCCGGAATGCTGACGGGTAGCGCCATCATCTGTACCATCCTCGCAGTTATAGCGTTCAATCAATAACTCATAATGCGGGCTGTGATGTACTCAGTCATCGAGATATGCTGGAAGGATTGCGAGGGAACATTTAAAGTGGTCTTTTCCTGATAGTGGTATGGAGCACAGGGCCATGCAGGGAGATATGCCTGTTGTCTCAAGGAGTTCCTGCTCAGAGTGAGAGTTCCAAGCTCAGAAAGGAGCCCATCAGGCCCCTGTGTGAGCCTGGTCCCTGGGCAGCCATCTGTGGTGGACCCCCTAGTATCCTGACTGGGTACCTCTGCCAAACAAACTTCCTAGCTATCGCCGGGACACCATAAGCACTTTCAGCCCCTTAGTCACTGCAGCTTGGCTGAGGTCTTGCCATCTCTTCCCACCCGGGATCTGAGTCCTGGATCCAGCTGCCAGTGGTCAAAGCTCTCCTCCAGAGTTAGACTGGTTGTCTCCACTCCCTGCAAGATGCACTGCCACTGGGGAGTGAGTCCAGTTGTCTCTACTCCCAGTAACTCCAGCTGTGGTTGGGGAGAGAGACTGGTTGTCGCCTCTCCCTGCAGGATATACTATCGCTGGAGAGTGAGGCAAGTTGTCTCCACTCCGTGCAGGATACACTGTTGCTGGGGAGTGAGTCTGGCTGTCTCTACTCCATGTAACTCAAGCTGTGGTTGGGGAGAGGGACCAGTTGTCTCCTCTTCCTGCAGGGTACACTGTCACTAGGAGTGAGACCGTTTGTCTCTACTCCCTTTAACTCCAGCTGTGGTTGGGGAGAGGAACCAGTTGTATCCTTTCTCTGCAGGGTACACTGCCACTGAACCGAGCTGAACAGGCTTTGGTAATCCTGCTCCAGCTCCCATTCCATGGTGGCCAGATGGATCAGGTCTGGCCCCAGGTCGTCAGCTCTAGGAAGATCAATCAATGCTTCCCTGGTACTGTGGATGTCCCAGAGCCAGAACTCTGCTGGACTTCCAAAGTCAATGTCCTCCTCAAAGGCCTCCCACAGCAAGCCCGGGCCATTATAGTCCTCACCCTCTGGCACACTATCCTCAGCCATCCACTGGTCACACTGAGCTGCGTACCACTGTAGCGCCTGGTAAGCCTCATCCAGCCACAGCTCCTTCCAGATCAGGTCATCTAGCTCTGTCACCCACTCCTCCAGGGGCTGCTCTCCCAGGAGAGGCATCCGCAGAGTCACTTGGGTGGTTCTCTCTCCGCCAAACCAGAATGCTTTCCAGGGCCTCGTACCAGAGTTCCTTCTGAGGGAAATCCCTCCAGCCCAGAAGGACCTCTCCTGAGACAGGACTATCTTTTCGGATCAAGTTGCTATGTAGTCTCCAGTTAAACTCTTCGTCGCTGCCCTGGCGCTAGCTCGCTCCATTCTCCCGAGTTCCTCTGCAGACAGGGATGCTGCATGGATGCTAGCGCTATCCCTCTTAACATTATTCCATATGGTATTCTGGTGTCTCTGGGTTGCTTCCCCACTCACTAGGAAGCCATTCCACCACTGCCACCAGATGTGGGGGACCGCCTGGTACCCCGACTGTGTACCTCCACCAAACATGCTTCCTAGCTCTCGCTGGGACACCATAAGCACTTTCATCACCTTAGACGTCGCAGTTTGGCTGGAGTCTCACTGTCTCTTCCCACCCTGGATCCGAGTCCTGGATCCAGCTCCCAATGGTCAAAGCTCTCCTCCTGAGAGTATAGCAGTATAGCAGTAATTATACCAGTATAGCATTCCCCCCACACATTAGCCGAGACTTAATGCTGGGAGTGAATCTGTTTAATGCAGGCACAGTCACAGAATTTATACACACAGTAAACTCCTCCCCTGTGCCTGTCACGGTAGTTTACCCCTACACGCAAGATTTAGTCCAACAATCGACAGATAGAGCAGATACGACTTACCGGACCTTAGAATGGCCGGACTCGCTATATAGCAGAGAATAGACAGAGTCAAGAACAAGCCGAGGTCAAGGGAACAAAGAGACTGCGAGAACAAAAACTAGCCAAGGTCTGGTACACAGTAGTCAGTAAGCCGGCAAACAAGACAAAACAGGGATAAAGAGATAAACGGAGTCAGATACAAAGCCAAGGTCAAGCACGAAAATAACAACTGAACACAACAAGTGCTAAAGGGAACTGAAACAGATAGGGCAGGGAGTTAAGGGAGAGGTAAGTATAAATACCCTAAACTTTACTTTGATTGGCCCCTGTCATATCCACGCCCCCAAAATGTGACTGTCTGGGGAATGTGGGATGACAGGGGCCAATGGGAGCACATTTACTTTTTTGGCTCCCACTGCCCCTTTAAGAGCGTGCCTGAGATGCGCGGCATGCTCTTAGAGCTAGGCGGGACACGTGACCGCATCTTGCGGTCTGTGCCCGCCTTCATTCAGGAGCCGCACGCGGTGGGAAGAGAGGACCTCGGCCGGACCCGGGGCAAGGTAAGTACCGCTACATTACCCCCCCGAAGACATGCCCACCGGGTGGGGAGGACCAGGCCTGGAAGGAAAACGAGAATGGAAGGTACGCACAAGGCGAGGAGCATGAACAGCGTCAGCAGAAAGCCAACTGTGTTCCTCAGGCCCATAACCCTTCCAATGCACCAGGTACTGGAGTCGACCCCTGAGAAAACGAGAGTCAAGTACAGCAGCTACTTCGAATTCCTCATGACCCTCCACAGAAACAGGAGGAGGAGGAGGAACATGCTGGGTATAGCGGTTACACAGGAGGGGCTTCAACAAGGAGGTGTGAAAGACGTTAGGAATACGTAGGTTCTTAGGAAGATCCAAGGCATATGAAACAGGATTAACTCTATGCAAAATACGTAAAGGACCTATAAAGCGGGGGGCCAACTTCATAGAAAGCACACGAAGGCGGATATTGCGAGTGGAAAGCCAAACCCTGTCCCCATGACATAGGACGGAGCCGCCCTGCGATGGAGTCCACCAAAGAACGCTGAACCTGCTCCCAAGTAGTACGTAAACCAGCCAAATGTTCATCCAGAGCTGGCATGCCCTATAAGGAGAATGCAGCTGGAAGAACAACAGGATGCCGGCCATAAACAACTTAGAAAGGGCTTTTACCAGAAGATTCATGAGAAGGATCCATCTGGTATCAAAGTAATGGGAATAGCTCATATTCCTCCACACTAGGATGGTGCAAAAAGAAAAAGGGAACTAATGAAGCCTGAGTCCGTGTGGATCTTTAAACTCAACTCTATGGAACCTAATGGCCTAAATGAGGAGTTGGAATTATTCTGAAAATATTGTCTTAGCTCCCGTTTATACAGCCTAGTTTCCATTTCAGATTTTTTTTTTTTTTTTTTAAACCCATATCAGGGAGAACCTTTTTGTTAACAAATTTATACTTAATATTTTATGCTTTATATCTATTATCTACCATCTGCTGATTGTTTATTTTTGCTTGGGTAGAGTCCCTCCCTTTCCGGTATATGTATATGAGATTATTAGTGACCATCTATTTGGTGTGTGATCTTTTTTTATTAATCAACTATTTACTGCCTGATGTTCATCCTGTTCTGATGGAGATTTCTGTTGTTTGTATAGGTAAGGAGTTTAGGTAATGAATAGAAATTGTTTGGTACCTTTTTCTTTACAGGAATGGTGGTATATAGGGGAGTATGCTACACTGTAACCCAAATCAACATTTTTTATTAATGAGGAGCTTATTCTGGCTCCCTCTTTAAGTTTTAAGTAAGTTTGCCTATAAGCTAATGAGCCATAAGATATTTTATTGGTTCATCATTAATAATTATCTGAAACTTACTAAGAGGAAGTATATTCCCTTTTAAGAATCAGAGCTTGTCCCCTCAAATATATATGAATAAGACATCCACTACCACCTTCCAATGGCTATCTCTATTTTCTAATCTGATAAGTCTCTTTGTACCTTTTAACATGTTTAGTTGATAATCATCATCTGTTGCCTAACAATAATGCATAGTTTTTAAAGTGTTCATGCTTACGTTTTTAATTTTGATATATATATATTTGCTTCTCATAAATTATGTCCGTGTTTTTCCCACTATGTGCTTTACCATGGGCCCAGTCCGGATTTTTGATATGCTCTTTATCCCATGGTGCTCATGGGGTATTTAAACCCGGATCTCCGGGAGTTACTTTGTCTTGAAAAAGTCCCGTGAGAGGGATTAAACACGTTGATACTTTGCTTCAGCTGACACTTTCCTGCCTAGAGCGTTTGTGAGTTTTTTAGAGCCACTGCTTCTGTTTTCCTGTGAGCACATATCCGTTTGCAGTTCATACTCCTGCTACAGTGGTTGATGTTCCTGGTATCTACAGTTCCGTTCGTCTAGTCTGGATCTAAGGGGTGGTTACTGGTCTTTGCTGGGAGTCTGCTTCCTATACACCGCGGTCTTTTTTTAAGATCCCGACCGCAGTGTAACCAATTACCACCCACCTACTGATTTTGTCTGGATTTGACGGCTTGTCCATCTGACACCATCCACCTTTAGTCTATCCAGATATATCCTCTCCAGGAACTTTCTTTTTACTGTTATTCTTACATACACCTTGGTGGGGGGCCCACACCAAGGCAAGGTACTTTTTGCACACATTTTTTTATTTCTGTTGCTATTTTTTAACCTTATTTTATTTACTATACTTATTTCTGTTGCTGTATATGTGAGGTGAGCACTGCAGCCTCTGGATACAGTGTTATTTATTGTATCAGTGGTGGCTACATGTGCTTATTTATGTATCTATATTTGCATAGCTCTAACTACTTAACTATTATAGCTCGCTACTAATTAGCTACAGATTATTGTGGTCATGTGTTTATATTTAGGTTTTAATTAATTTATTTGCATATGTTTTAGACTAAGAAATGTATGTGTTTTTCGTTATATATTCATTATATTTTACTTTAGGAGCGCTCATACCAGTTTTTTTGTTCTATGAGCTTACACTCATTCAAGACGCTTGTTGGTGTATGTAGCTGCCCATCTACATTGTATGATTTATTACACCGATTTCCATTAGTTTTTTATAGTTTTCCAATGGTGTCTTGCCCAAGCAATATAGCTCATATATGCTCTAGCATGCCATTCCTAAATAATCATTTTGTTTTCCCTCTGAAATCTGAAACTGAAATGCATTTCCCGTGAGATCTCACAATATCATAACTTCAATCAAGGAATGTAATATTTATGGTATTTATCAAGAACAAGAGAGAGAAGATGAGGATTCCAGTGGGGAGAATATTGAGCAATCTGTTCTGAGCAGATTTACTGAAATATTCATTTCTGAGAGACACGATACACCATAGAAGTCAACTCACTAGTTATAGCACAATGTGAGAATGAATGCAAGGAAAGTATTATTGTATTTGCAGATTTAATTCAGAGCAAAGCCAGCTGTTCTTTTGGTCAGCTAATGGGTAGACTTGCATAATGCTAAATATACCACTTCTCTTAAGAGTGTGCAAAAAAGAAGCACACAAACTTTATGCTTGTTTACAGTCTGATTTTCTGTACCATGTTTGGGAGACTGGGATGTCAATTAGAAATGTCAGTACTGTGTAAATATTTTTTGCTAAAGATGGAACATTTTCTGAGCCACCTGAAGTTCGGCCAAATGTAAGTTTGGCTTGGTCAAATGTGGATTCAATAACCAAATCATTGGACAACCCAAAAAGACATGACTATGGGCTGATCAGTGTGCTGCTAAATATATACATAGTAAAAAATAATTTTTTGGTTAGGGGCAGGTTCATAAAAACTGTAAAAAGGAGCATGTTACTCTGGCGTAGATGCACACCACAGTGATCGTCATTTGGGCTGGATAACTCTGCTCAGTATATCTTATGAAATTCCAGGCCAGAGCAATTTTGAAGTTGTCTCTCATAAGCTGAATACCTGGAGTTGAGCTTGCAATGCACTACTGGACTGGAGATCAAACACATGACAAGGACCTAAGTTCAAGACTAACCTGAACTCCAGGACTGTTGGGAGGTATGTCAGATTAAATCTCAAAGAATATTATGAGCATACTGGGCTGTTTATAACGTTCTGAAGAATTGCATTTAAAGGAAATTTGAAATGCAACACACTCATTTTTGAAGGTGGACATCGCTTGTAGCAAACAGGATTTTAGAAAAAAAGTCATAAGAGTAAAATCTGTTATTTGGCTTTTCGGTTAAACCTTACTATTTCAGCTTTTATCAGGAGAAAAAAAATTAAAAACACACTATTTTCAGCAAGTGATTGATAGCTGAACTTGTTCATTTTCCTTGCTTTAATACTCTCATGGAAAAGCCATAATTGAATTCCTTTTAGTCAAAAGAAATCTTTGGCAGCACAATGAGAGCAAATTGTTATTTACAAATGCCATCTGAATGACTTTCGCCCCTGCCTTTTGACTAAAGAAAGTGATTTTTAGTCATAAAAACATTACATGGATGGTAGGAAAGTATTACTCCGTCTAATGTGAGCTATAATCTTAACAGTGCAAAAAAAGTTAATATGTCACATTATTGTCACCAAAAATTGGTCTTTTCTTGTAAATGAGCATATTAGTAAAGATGTGTTTTTTATGAACTTGTCTCTCTAGGAAAATGATTAAATAACAGGAAAACAGGAATACATGCTTAGTACAGAGCCTTGCCAAAAGCGGCTCAAACTCTACTATAAACCCATGAAACCTTTTGCAAACACTCATTCACACAAAATGAACGTGCTAATGTTATACTTTATTCTGAAAAGATGGTTTAATCATGATTCTGTTAACTTCCAATCTTTAGCAACATTTCACTTGTAATTCTTGTATTTCAGTGAAAAGCAAGTTTTTTTTGTAGGGACATCTTGTGCCAAGTAACATTTCATCCCTTAAAGAAACACTGTGAGTACCAATGCACATTATAGTGCATCCCTATTGTGAGTAGGCAAATACTTTTAGAATGGTTTGACTTCTTAATTGTGGTCTGCCAGGCATCCTTTCATGTCTCTGCTACTGACAATGGAGAACTGGAAGCTTCTAAGCAGGAACTTGTATTATTTCTCCTGAGCAGTGGCATACACATAAGCCATGGGGCCCCGGTGCAAAACTGATCCATGGGGCCCACTCCTACCCCTCCTCTCCCTTTAACTCTCCCCCCCTGACAGACACACACACATACAGACAGACAGATACATACAGACCCATACACACACACCAGACATGCATACATACAAAGACACATACATACAGATAGACAGACACATATATACAGACTGACAGACATACACACACACAAGACATACATACAAAGATACATACATACAAACACACAGGCACACATACGTGCAGACAGACAGACACAGACATACAAAAAAACACACACACACACACATAATATTTAAGTCCTGTTTCCTACCTTTAAGGTGCAGGAGGGTGACTTTCCCTGGGGTCCAGTGGTGGCTCAGGTTGATGGGAGTCAGAGTTCTCACTGTTCTTCCTTCCCCACGTGCTCTCTGTAAGCTGGGAGGAGTGACGTGCAGTGATGATCTCATAACAGGAGGCCCGGTCACGCTGTTAAAGGGCCCAGCGCTGACCGGACCCCCTGAAAATCCATATCCATCGGGTGGCCCTGACAGCATGGGCCACCTGATGGACCCCTTAACATGCGGCCCCCGCGGTTTGCCGCGCGGGCCGGGGCCGTAAATGGTGATGGCGGGCAGCCGGTCGCAAGGGACTGCAGGGTGGCCGGGCCCCCTGGAGTGACGGGCCCAGTCGCAACTGCGATCCCTGCGACCGCGATATGTATGCCAGTGCTCCTGAGCTAAACCTTGTTTTCCTGAGCTAAGCAAGCGGTAGTGGTGTATTTGGAGTGCTTATTTAAGAATATTTAATGATATATTTTGGAATTGTGGTATATGGCAGGTAGGAATAGTGACAGGACTGTGTTTTGTTATAACATAGAACTATGCATTTGTGTTGTATAGGAAATTGCAAGGCCACCCCCTTACTTTATTCCGTGTCTGCTATAATGCTGCACTGTACTTTGTGTACAATATTAGCTCTTGTACACAGGTGAGGGGTAACACACAGTAGAACGGACCAGAGACAAAGTAGATAAATCTGTTTCTTCACTTGGTAAAGAGCAGAACATGTATGTGTTTGGAGAGAAACAAGTCATTATATCTTGCTGTGCAAGTTTCATACAGTTTTGGATAAATCCAATCTGTTACTCTGACAGAGTTGTTCACAAAACAACAGAGTGTGACAAATTGAAATCCAAATGCAAAATGTAAGCTAAAATAGCTGATCTTGAAAAATTATCCAGCTGGGCAATAGCCATGGGTTATTTTATCCCAAATGTTGCCATTTCAATTTCAATGCACTGCAATCTAAAATTTAGTGTGTCGCAAATCCCCAGGTTTATCTCACATTTATGTTACAGGGTCCTTACCAAGCATGGTGTAACGAGAGTGGGGATTGTGCACAGCTAATGGATTGCAATAATGCAATATGTAATAAGGCATATTGGTCAGAATGGCAATCTCTGCTCGTAAGCTTCTAATTCTGCAACCGCAGCATTTTCACAATTACATTTGAGAATTTTTACAATCTGGGTATTTAAATTTATTTTCTCATTTCTGACAATTAAAGGAACATTCCAAACTGGAAATATCAGTCTCTTCATGGGGAAATGACCAATCAGAGGCATCTCATTGTGGCCCCTATAGTGCCCCCCCCATCAACCCCGCTGGTGCTGAAAGGGTTAAAAACTATTTTGTCACTTACCTGAATCCAGCACCGTACCTCTGTGCTGTGTCTGGCTCTGCCTCGGCTCCTCCGCCAACGTCAGCTGAAGTGGTCAATCCTATGCGCATGCGGCGAGCGACGGAATCACATTAGGATTAAGCGCAAGAACATTTAGCATCATTTAGTGGACCAAAAGTCCAAAAAGTGCCTCTAATGGCTCTCTGATTAAGGGGACATGGGCACTGCACTAAGACCACTTCAGTGAGATAAAGTGGTCTGGGCACCTATAGTGTTCACTTAAGAATGATAAGTTCACTTTGAAAAGTCAGAACCCCTATGTTTCACTTCTTTATAGAATGCCATGTTTTGCTAGTGTTATTAATCTACTTCTTTTTCACCAAAAAAAAGTATATTCACCTTTGACCTTGTGCCCCTGTGAAGCTGGTGAGAGACCCATCTGTATTCGTCAAGCATGTTTTGTTGACAAAACTACCAGAGAATTTGATAAAAAGGCAAAGTCTCTTATCTTGTGCGGGTATCTTTAAGTTTTAGAAAATACCTTGTCCAAACTTAATTAATACTTTTCCCATTTTGAATCTGCACGAAGAGAACCTCGAACGCATGTAAGTAATCACAGCTTTACTACGACCGTAAACACAATTTATCTTCAGAAATTATTCTCTGTGCCAACTAAATTAATCTTTTATATTTTAGGTATGCCGAACAAGTGCCAGGCTTAACTTGTATCTAAAATATAATGCAAATTTTTTAACATTTGCACGGTTTTGCCTGCAAGTGTTTTTAATTATTGACTCATTTCACGTGCAGCCATCATTTTTGTTAATTACAAATTCAAATTAGCGTGGGCTAGTAATGAAAATGTCATTGAATGGTACTGCGTGTGAATTTCCAAGCAAGGGGAATGTATATGAAATGTGGCTCACCTGAGGCCTGTCAGCAATACCAGCCATCAACAAACACAACAGGATGCAATATTCAAGCATCTCCGCAGCAGAATGTTGGGCAAAGTTAAAAATGAACTTTTATGGAAAGGCACAAACACAGGTTTAGCGTATCACAGATCACTCAAATCGTGGCTCAAGTAATTCAGAGGTGATTTAGAAGTCAGCAGTAGCAAGGCAACACATGGGGAATAATTCATCATGCCAGAAATTGTGGAGAACTGACAAAAAAAAAAAGTGTAAATCTTAGGTCACAGCAGCCAAGGTGGAAAATTAAAATAAAGTGCCAGAGTCATAAAGTGTCTAAATTCTTCTCCTGTTCTTGATTTTTAATCCAGCTTTTGACCCTATCTCGAACAAAACTGACAGAACCTCACAGGAAGTGGGTATTCTAGCTTATTAACCTTCTCCAGACATCTTACTAGATAACTGTCCAAACAATTTTAGTTCTCCTCCCATTTTCCTGTCCTACAGAATCATGGAGATTATGCTCCACAACTATTGAATGCGAGATCTCCCATAGCTTATCTTATCCATGCCTAGGAGGTATATCTGACTGCATCTGCATCTATGGAGCCACCAAGCATGCACTGGCTTTATTATGCACCAATCCATTAACAGACAATGCAGAAAGGTTCCCCCGCAACAGCAAAAATGAAACCTACAACTATGAGCTCTTTCCCAAAAATTTTGTTTCAGCTGCGGTCTCCAAAAATACAACAGCTGGTCTGACACCAGTATTGCGGATTCTATTTTTTGCAAACAGCGTGACAAATATTGGAAGAAGCTTGGATAGCTAACCTTGCCCTGCTTGTATCTTGGAAGAGAAAGACGTAATTTGCTCTGATTTGGATACGTTTTATATGAGATGTGTTGTCACGAATAATTACGTATTAGTCACTTTCCGTCTTCTTCCCTTTTGTTTCTGGTTCATATTCTGGTGACCTATTCTTTGGGTCCTAAAATTAATTGGATATTAACAGCATTGGTCCTCTGTGTTTCTACAAAAGGCCAATAAAGTTACTGAACAATACCCTGTGTATTATGTAGAAACTTATCATCCCATTAGTTCAGTGCTCTTAATAATAACTATCAATTTATTAAAATATCTATTTACATGAATAAGATGAGGGACACATTTTGTATTTTCAATAATTCTTCTTCAGCAGCTCTCTTGCAGTTTTACTAAAAAAAAAAAAAGGCTTTTTTATGGGGGAATGACAAGTTTGCACTATTCAATAATAAATGTTTTACCATTTCCAGTTCATTAAAAAAAAGAGTTTACTCACTAAATCAGAATCTGCTGCGAAGTGAGAAGGGAATTTGAAATTTTATGCCAAAAAAATTATTTTTTAAAGCTTTTTTTTTTACCTTAAAATGTACTGGCTTAGTAAATAGAAACCCACGTTTTACTTATATTGGAGGCATTTATTCATTCATCTTTATTCTTCAGTTATTTAAATGCATGTAGGTATGAAGCTACGAATGCAAACGCATTTTAGAAAATTATTTTACTAAATGAACATAGCACTCCGGATCAAAATGCCTTGTCTGTATCCACATAACAAAAGAAAAAACAAAACAAACAAACAACATGATCTGAAATAAATTAAAATATGTAAATATGTCACAACTTTTTCCCAGTTTAAATTCCAAACTTGTGTGAAAATCAAATGCAGTAATCTAGGGACTGGAACTGATCCGAAAGGAAGTGTATGTCAGAACAAAGTGATATTACCTTAATGCAGCAGTACCATATGGAGCATGATTTGACGGCTGCTGGAGTGGGAATTTTAATTTACTAATTTAATGCAGGAGCTGGAGGTAGCTAAAAAATTAATTATGTGCGACATTAAAGCTTTGTAGAAAATGATACTTGCTTTAGCTATAAAATGAACACTCTCCCAACAGTAAAATAATTCTTTGCCACTAACTTATACCACGAAAGATGGACAAGAAGGATAGATGTTCAGAATTTAAGTTAGAATGAAATAATTCTGTCTTGACATGAAATTACCTATGAATATTGTGACAGATTCATCTGCATTGTTGGTTCGTCTGTTTCCCTTTGTTCGCGGAATTGCCTGTTCATATAACCCCGTTCGTGCAATTTGCAAAATGCCGATTGAAACTACCGAACGAACGACCACCCAGGAGAGGAGTGTGCTGCTGGTTAACCTCTTGGCCCCAATTAGAACGTTGTGGTTAACTGCAGACACCTCTCCATTCCATTCGTATGGGTGGTCGTCGTTCGCATGTCGACCACGAGGCAGCGGCCATTTTGGGACATACGAACACAGAGCGGTGTTCGGTACAAACTGTGTGGAACTAAAAACGGACACTTAAACTACCAAACACCGCTGAAAAGCTGCTGCCTACCTTCCTTTTCGACAAGGCATGCGAACGTCGGTCGTTCGGGAGTTTTATTCATTCGTATGGACTTTTACCCCGACAGCCATCCCATGGAGTCATTCGTATACCGAAGGACTGGTGCAAGACTTTGACTCCATGGCGATTCGACTAGATACATCGGATCTGAGCAGGGGCGGGCTGGGCCGGGGGGCAGGGAGGCAATTGCCCCCCAGGCCGCCCTAAATTCTGTTAAATGCTGCAGCCGCATGAGCGCTCTGTGAAGAGCCTCAGGCGGCTGCAGCTGCTCTTCTCCTCCCCTCCCCTGTAGCATGGCCGAGCTGCTCGCTGGCCCGCGGTGCCCGGCCGGACTGATAGGAAGGTGCACACTCAGTGTGCACTTCCTGTCAGTCCGGCCGGCTACAGGACACAGAAACTCCGCGCGGAGGAGTTTCTGTGTCCTGTAGCCGGCCGGACTGACAGGAAGTGCACACTGATGCCTGCTCGGCAGCCGCAGCTCGATACCTGAGGAGAAGGAAGGAAAGAAATGAGGAGTATTAAGTGAAGGGGAAGTAAGTGAAGGGGGTAAGTGAAGGAGGGGATAAATGAAGGGAGGGGGAATAGGAAATTGAAGGGAGGGGAATAAATTGAAGGGAGGGGGAAGAATAAGTGGAATAAGTGAAGGGGCACTGCGTTAAGCTATACACACACTACAAACACTACACACTGTATTCATTATATACACACACTATACAAACACACTGCGTTCGCTATACACACACTGCGTTCGCTATACACAC
>OW240923.1:93048231-93064931 GCA_933207985.1 Pelobates cultripes | reverse complement strand
TAAATCAAACACGGAAAAAATTAAACAAAGGAAAAACGTATTACTGGGCCTTAGAATGGCCGGAATTAACGTATATAGAATAACCAGTAATGAGTCGAGGTCAGGGATACAGTCAGAAGCATAAACGGTTAACAAAAGCCAAAGGATCAGGAAGCTAGTGTCACATCCTGCTCTGTTCTGTGGAGATGTCTGGCCTTGGCTTCTGGTATCCAGTACTCTTTTTACAATCCTTGCTTAGTTTTTCTTGGTTTTTCTGGTTTTCTATTCCATGTCTGGTTTTCTTTATGCTGGGTTTTCTGGGTTCATTCCTGTAATCCGTCCCTGGAATTCCCAGTGTCCAGGTTTCCTTTAAATGTTTGTTTTTGTTGCCACACCCATTTGTTTTCCATTTTCCTTTTGTTTCAGTCTGGACCTGCAGCAGTGTTTCAAGTCTCTGCCCTTTCTTGCAGATAAGTGCTATTGTGGTTTAGTATGGTTCTTTTAGTTAACATTAGGCAGAGTAGGACCTGCCGAATATGGGGTACATTGGCGTTGTGGCAGGCTTATGCAATGTATGATCATATGATGTAACTAAATCCCCATACTTTTCATATATAATGCTTAGTTATGTCTCCTCGTGTTTTACCTTGTATTTCTTGTCTTGTTTTATTTTGTAATCCCAGTTCATGTACAGTCCTGTCCTGCCCTGTTCTTGTTTTCCTCATGTCTTGTGTACATGTTCTGGGTTCTGCTTTCTGTCCTGTTCTGGGTTCTATTAGTTCTGTCTTGTTTTCATGTTTGGTGACTATCCTAGCCTTGCCTTGTTTCAGTACTGGATACATCTTAGCATTCATCTGCTCTGGCTTCCACTAAGCTGCAACAGGGTCTTGGTTTGTGGCTGCACAAACGCTGGTACTCAACAACAGGGGGCGTGCGGTTACCCTGCACCGGGCCCTGTAATCCACTTCCACGCTGAATACTATCACTTCTCATCAGGCACGCAAGGGTCCCGGTTTCTGTACCGCCACCCGTGACAGCTAGAAATATGGACAGTCAGAACAAGCCAAGATAGAAAACCAGATAAACAGTAGACAAAAATGCACTCTCGGATGACCAAACAGAATGGAAACCACGACAGGGCAAAGAAAAAATACATTCAGGTTTTTAAATAGCCAGCTGTGTGACCGCACCAATCGGGTGCTCCCGCCGTGACAGCTATGTGAGATTTGTAGAAGTGCAACAGGATTTGTAGAAGTATAAAGGGTGTTTTGTTTTCACTAAAACTGTAGGACAGAGCTATACACTGGAAGAAAAACTTCAGCTACCAGACCAGAACATGCATCATGCAGATGAGATCTAAAAGGATGAAACTGTACAGTAACTGATTTTTGGTCATTGGTCCTAATGGATCACAACCCATGCTTTGGTTTAAAAACTTGTCTTTAAAACAGTGTTCCACTGCTACAGGAGCCTTGGGGAACACAGAATGAAGTTTGAATGTTTAACTGGAATTCTGTGAGGATTGTAAAAACATTATTTCTCAGAATCACAGCTTCAAAGTCTCTATGGTATTGCAATCATAATTATCCAATAGTCACCTGCACTCAGGTCTTAGAAGCTTTCGCTGTTTCATTGTTATTAAATCCTCTGTGCAAATGAGTGGCAATAATGTAAATGGGGCAGCCAACATTTTTGGTTTTTGACAGTCTTGATTTTCGATGTGGGATCAGAAGTAAGACATGTAATGCCAGAGTAACCACACATTTCAATGATACTGGTAATCATAAATCCGAACAGATGAAGAAATAGTTTTTTTTTTTTTTTTTTACATAAATATGAAAGACACATAAACATTCCCTATTTCTTCCCCAAACATTGTCAGGGTCATTCACACTCACAAATCAGTTCTCCTATATATGCGTTCAACCGGTAAAGGGAGGATAACCATAAATAAGGGAAAAGTTGTGCCGAGCAGCACCCTAATCCACAGAAGGGTTAATGCTAAGCAGCAATTATGCAAATGAAACCTGGTAACTGACTTTGGGGTCAAAGGCCGGTTACAGCCTATCAGATCTAGAGGAGGGGTATGTTAGGCCCAGTTCTCATCCTGCTCAGTGCCCTGTCGTGGTTTCCCTTGTGGTTGTCCGAGAGCGTGTTCCTGTTTATAGTTTTCTACCTGGTTTTTGACTTTGGCTTTGTTTATTGACTTCTCTATATTCTGGTATCCTGACTCCTGGCTTTCCTCATCGCTGCGTCCCTTTCTGTGTTCCCTGACCTCGGCTAGTATTTTTGACTATTCTATGTACATTAAATCAGGCCATTCTAAGGACCGGTAATACGTTACTTATTTGTCATCCGTGCTATACAGTTGTACGTGCTGGATCAAACCGTACTCCTGACAGGGTGGGGTTTCAGAATGTTGTCAACTCAAGTATTGCTCACTATTCTCATAAGCGATAGGGACAATTTTAGGAGCTTCTCTCTGACACGTCTGATCCATTGTCAGCTAGCCATGCTCCCACTCGGACAGCCACCATTTGACAGTGTTTAGTGTAGTTTTGCCTAGTCAGAGTTGGTTAGGTGATATATGTTGTATAACATCCAATATTGAACAATAAACTACAGGGAACAGTCCATTACAGCTAATTAATCATTGGGGACTGGTGCACTTCAATTATTAACCCCTTAAGGACGGTGGGTGTGCTATGCCGTCCTTGGGGACCCGGCTTTAAACGCCGGGGGGACGGCATAGCACGTCCCGGCCATCCTATTTACTTACCCGGTTGCCTGCAATCCCACGCCAGCTATCGCGGCAACCCAGGGCAGCCCAGGGAGTCCCCCTCGGTCCGTTTTAGCCCCCCTGGGCCATGTGATCGTGAGCCATTCAAATTAGTTTTTTGCATTTTTCACACACAAACAAATATTTAATGTGGCGGAACCAGCCTCGCCACTGGGCATTGGAGAAGGCTGATTGCCAGCCTCCTGCCCTGTGACTATGGCCCCATGTTGAAATGCTTGATTTTCCCCTGCAAAGACCCGAAAGCCGGGTCATTCGGTACTTTCCCTATGTGAGCAATGTTACCCCAGATAGCTATGCCATGGAACCCATTCGTATAATGAAAGACTATGGGAAAAACTTTGGTTCCATGGCAATTGAACTGTATGTATGTGATCTGAGCGCCATTCAGTAATAATGTGCGCTCAGATCTAAGCTATCTGGGGAAATGTTGAATGTACTTGTTTTATGCAATAGCTGCACAGTTATATATTTTTATGTATTTTATTGTATTTTGCTACCATGTGGCTAATGGAGTTTTGACTCTGCCCTTGGAGATAATTTGATTACTTCTCAATTATCTCCAGGATAGAAGACTCTGTGGAACTGTTTTTGGGCAGAAAAGCCATGCTTCATTTGGTCACAAAGGACGTTGATCTAACTTTTGACCCACTGGACCAATTTGTATGATTTTGACGTATGTTTGTATTTGGAGTATGCTGATTCTGAAAATGTAAGTATGTGAATGTGATGCATACTTTTAAAGTTATGAATATTGTATAAAACTGTGTATTTTCCTGCCTTTGATAATTATATTTACCCATTGTGTAAGGTAAATGTATCACAGGCAGAGAGGAGGATTTTGTGTGGTAGTGTCTGAGTGTATTGTACATGTTTATTGGTTGGTCTTCAAAACCCTGTGGGCAGTACTATGTTTGTAGAATGTGAATAAAAGAGGCTGTATGGGCCAGTACAGTCCGTTCTACTTCACTCTCAATTTGGAGTGCCATCTCTTATTGGGGGAATCTGCTACAAGGGATTGCTATGCCTGTCATACTCCCTTGCTATAGTCACTAAGCACTTGTAAGAGCTTGTTCCTGCCTTGCTCTCTGGAGGAGTTTACGGTGGTTATGGTGTCTGCTGGAGTGCTTAGAGCCCCCAGGAAGCGCTAGGAACATCCTTCAATGGAGGTACCCAGTCGGGGTGCCAGGTGATCCGTTACAATTAACACTAACTTTGGCCAGTGTTTGTGACCAAGTGGCTACTAAAAAAAACTGGACATACCCCATTTGCAGTATCTTGGGTTGTCTACTTTTGCAAATGGTATGCCATCATGGGGGTAATTCTCATTCCTGGGCTACCATACAGTCTCAAAGGCAACGTAACCCATCTGGCGAATTTCAGTGTGAAAAAACAACACAGTAAAGGAGTTTAAGCATGCGTGGGATAGGCATAAGGCTATCCTAACTATAAGATAAGGCTAGGGACTAATGAAAGTATTTAGAAAATTGGGCAGACTAGATGAGCCGAATGGTTCTTATCTGCCGTCACATTCTATGTTTCTAAAACTGAAAAATTTAACATGCTATATTTGACCCTGTTACTTCCCAAAACATCATAAAACCTGTACATAGGGGGTACTGTTTTACACATGAGACATACAGTCTTTGGACTTACTGTAACTTTCTGTAGGTGCAAATAACCCAGCTTCTAGCAATTCATTTGGGTTTTAACTCACTAAAGCATTGATTCAATATTTTTAGATACATTTTTACAATTATTTTTTCAAAATATTATGAAAAATATTATTACCAATATCTCTCTCTAGATAGATATTTAATACAATGTTAAAGGAACACTATAGTCACCTAAATTACTTTAGCTAAATAAAGCAGTTTTAGTGTATAGATCATTCCCCTGCAATTTCACTGCTCAATTCACTGTCATTTAGGAGTTAAATCACAGGAAGTGTTTATGGAAGGCTGTGCAAGTCACATGCAGGGAGGTGTGACTAGGGTTCATAAACAAAGGAATTTAACTCCTAAATGGCAGAGGATTGAGCAGTGAGGCTGCAGGGGCATGTTCTATACACCAAAACTGCTTCATTAAGCTAAAGTTGTTCAGGTGACTATAGTGTTCCTTTAAACAAAAATCTGCACACCAGTCAAGCCATAAGATTTGCTTTTCCCACAGAAATCACAAATCTGCAGTGATGTTACTACCAAAGGATTCTGGGTGTGCATATGCAAATTAGTTCAACTTTAGTTTATTTTTGCCTCATTCCATTTTAAAGGGACATTACAGGCACCCAGACCACTTCTGACCATTGGAGTGGTCTGGGTGCCAACTCCCATCACCCTTAATCCTGCAAGTGTAATTATTTAAGTTTTTATAAACTGCAATAATTACCTTGCGGGGTTAAGTCCTCCTCTAGTGGCTGTCTATCAGGGGTGGAGGCCAGGGGGGAGGACATTAGGTCTCCCCCAATTAGTATTTAGGGCCCCCACCCACCTTTCAGGGGTGGGGGCAGGGACGGGCTGGGCCGGGGAGCAGGGAGGCAATTGCCCCCCGGGCCACCCTAAATAATTTTAAAACCGTCCGCTGCAAGGCTGGTCCTAATGCTGGAGCACTGCTTCTCCCCTGTAGCATGGCCGAGCTCCTCTCTGGTCCGCGGTGCCCGACCAGAGTGATAGGAAGGTGCACACTCAGTGTGCACTTCCTGTCAGTCCGGCCAGTTATAGGAAACAGAAAA
Organism: Pelobates cultripes; assembly: GCA_933207985.1. NCBI lineage: Eukaryota > Metazoa > Chordata > Amphibia > Anura > Pelobatidae > Pelobates > Pelobates cultripes. Next base: position 93,059,424 of record OW240923.1, on the reverse strand, counting down.
TCCTGTTCCATGCGGAGTTTCTGTTTCCTGTCACCAGCCGGACTGACAGGAAGTGCACACTCGGTGTGCACCTTCCTATTACTCCGGCAGGGCCCCCGCGGACCGGAGAGGAGCTCGGCCATGCTACAGGGAGGGGTGGTGAGGGGGGGTAAGAAGAACACAGAGAGGAGGGGGGAGAGTAAGGGTGAAGAGTAGGGGAGATTAGGAGAATGGGGGAGGACTGAGAAGAACACAGGGAGGGTGGGTGGTGAGGAGAACACAGGGAGGAGAGGGGGTAAGAAGAACACAGGGAGGGGGGTGAGGAGAAGGAGAGAGAAGAAAACAGGTGGGGTGAGGTGAGAAGAACATTGGGAGGTGAGTGAGAAGAACACAGGGAGGGTGGAGGGGGGGATGAGAAGAGCACAGGGAGGGTGGGTGAGTGTGAGAAGAGACCGCTAGGGGAGGGTGGGGGAGAGCTCTAAGGGACAGGAGGCAAGACAAGGAGCTCTTTCACACTACGCACACACAATGCATCCCTATACATACACAGAAACACACAATGCATCCCTACACACACAGAAACACAACATGCTTCCCTTAGAGAAAACACAGAGAAACGGACAATGCATCCATTACACACACACACACACAATGCACCCCTTACATACAAAGACAATGCATCCTTTGCACGCAATGCAAACCCTTACACACACATGCAAACACACACACTGCTTTTCTTACATACACACAGAAACACAATGCATCTCTTACACACACTCAATGTACACACATACAGACACACACACCTTGCATCCCTTATGCATACAAACACAGATTCACACACTGCATCCCTTACACACAACCAGAAACACACAATACATCCCTTATACACAAATGCACACTGCTTCCACTACACACAAACACACTGCATCACCTACACAAACTGGTATCCCTAAACACTACATACAATAAGCACACATATTAGATCCTCTACAATAACATATAACACATCCCCTACACACTCCACTCCCTGTGAGCGAACTCATGGGTGGATGGAACATATAAGTGGATTTATGAGTGGGCCTTATGGGCATACTTACCGTCAGGCCCTGGGGCTCAGACCTTGAGCTGTGTACGGGTCACCCAAAAAAATGGAGCTGCTTCCAATTCTCCCAGAACATTGAATTTTGTGACCACAGTTGCAAACAGCCTCCAGAGATCCTGTTCTACACCAGACCAGTGGAGCCAAACTGCAGCCCATTATCATCCTCATCTGGTTGTAAGTAGGCAATCTAGTATATTATTAGTGACACTGATCTATAATTTACTTCACATTAAAGGGACACTATAGTCCCCAGAACCACTTCAGCTTAATGAAGTGGTTCTGGTGTCTATAGCGAGTCCCTGCAGGCTTTTTAATGTAAACACACACTGTGTGCAGCACTGGCGTTAGTTCATATGGCAGATCATATGGGTGGGGCGTTGTAATGTCATATGGGGGGCAGCAAATTTTTCTTTTGCCTAGGGCAGCAAAAATCATTGCACCGGCTCTGAACCTGGGCAGGTGCACCAGTCTACTGGTGACCCACAGGAGGGGAGTGCACTGATTGCACTGCACTCTCCTCCTGCCCAGACCAGTCTTTACCACAGTGCAAGTGCCCTCTGCCACTAATTTACAGTGGCTCACACTCACAGCAAGCAGTGCTTGGAGCCCTTTGCAGAGACAGGAACAAAGAGGTTCTGCGGCAGCTGGCCGTCCTGCAAGCATTACATTAACCAGCTGTTTCCCATGCAGCCACAGGTGCCGCTGTGCTGGGAGATTGTGATTACTCTTCACTTCCTCCCAGCCTACAGAGCAGCGCATGGGAGAGAGAGGAGGAGGCATGATTTAATCTTACAACAAATCCAGTAAGCAAATCTTTATACATTTGGGGGGGATCAGCTCTGTTTGCACAGTTTATTGGTGTTTACTCTGATGTCTGTATTAATAGTGAGGGATGTCTAAGTAGTAACATCAGTGTGTGTCAGCACGGCCAGCCGTTGGGGTGTGCAAGCTGTGCGGTCACGCAGGGTGCCATGACAACAGAGGCGCCAGGCAGGCAACACAGCTCACAAGTTGGGGACACCAGCATATTCAATTTAAACGCTTCGCTGGTGGTCCACTGATGCGCACCAGCAGTAGGTGCAGTCAGATTATATCCTCTCCCTCATGGTTCCGGCGCTCAGTTAGTGAGTCAGAGCACAGGCTCAGAGATTCTCAACCTGCGCTCTGACAACATTGAAATCTTTTTTTTCACATGAGATATATATTGTGTATATGTATGTATGTATATATATATATATATATATATATATGTAACAGACCCATCTTTATAACTATTATTGCTGGTTCGTCTAGTTTGCCTCCCCTTCGTGGAATTGCCTGTCCGTATACCAATATTCGTATGGTTGACTTTTTACCGAATGAACTTACCGAATAGACGGAGAAGAGAAGTGTGCTGTTGGTTAACCTCTTGATCCCAATTAGAACGTTGTGGTTAACTGCAGACACCTCTTAATTATAACCGAATGCAGGGTGGTCGTCGTTTGTATGTCGACCACGAGGCGGCGGACATTTTTAAACCATACGAAAGACCAGCGGTGTTCAGCGCAGATTCTATGGAACTAAAGACTGACACTTTTTCTGCCGAACACCGCTGAAACCACAGACTGCCCTTCTCATTCGACAAGACATGCGAACACCGGCCGTTCGGGAGTTTGGATTATACGAATGGACTTAACCCAGATAGACTTCCCATGGAGTCAATCGCATACTGAAAGACTGTAAAAGACTTTGACTCCATGGCGATTGAACTGTGCGTATGGGATCTGAGCGCTATTCGCTAAAAATATGCACTCAGATCCAGGCTATCTGGGGATACATTGCACGAATGTAATATGTTCGGTAGTTGTGTTATTATTTATTTTCATGTGTTTTTTGTGTTTTACTTAAAATGGCGATTTGCCTCTGTCCTGGGAGATAATTGAATTACTTCTCAGTTATCTCCAGGGTAGAGAGGAGGAAACCGGGATGCATTATGGGAATATTTTGTGCCTGTATCTCTTAAAGTGCCATATGTCTGTCTGTCATTATAGGCTCCCATTTGGTCCCCTAGGGGAGTGTCCACCAAGTGGGAGACCTGCATAAATACGGGCGTGTAGCCCACAGTAAAACCAGTTCTTGTTTTACCTTCAATGCGGAGCTTGGTCTCGTTATTGGGGGGATTTACTACATATGGTTAATGACTGATTGCTGAAACCGTAAGCCGCTTGGAAGATCTACTTGTTCGGCTGTTATCTGCGATTCGTGAATTTATTGGTCGGGAGCTTGGAGCATCCGTACGGGTCCTGTTCGGTTGAAGTATATACGAATGGAGCTTGCATTATTGCGAAAGGGGAAGCTTAACTAAACGGCGGTTTCACTCCTTTGTGCCAGGGGTGTCTTAACAGTGTGTGTGTGTGTGTGTATGTATGTATATATATATATATATATATGTATGTGTGTATATATATATCAAAAATATTAAACTGTTTTCAAAAGTATTTAATATTAAAAGTTTATTCAAAAATATTAAAATCCGTAGCTGTTGCCTTACCTCACACACAGATGTTATACCCTTATTTGTTAGGGGGTGCGTTGACTCAGGCCCTGGGGAGTCAGTTACTTTTACCAAACTGTCTGTGTTCAGGAAACTCCTTTAATTCCATTGATAAGAGAATAGAGAAATTTTTAGCTGCAATTCCACAAACCAAGCTGCACTTTAATTTAGCCAAACTTGACTCTGTTCAGCTGACAGATTGTATTCACATTATTCAATAGGGCTCATCAGTGCAACAGAAACCCTCAGCTGCTTCAAACGGAGATATTTATTGCAACATTAAAGACGTTTCAGACCCCAGTGATCCACTCAACACTTACTGGAGGATTCATAACGTCCTCTATCAGCTTTTACTGTCTAAATAACCATGTAATATTCAGCTAAAATCTGCTTTCTTCATCTGGATAAGTAATCTAAAACACTCCAGGTTGGCTTCAACGCAAATAATACAAATAGTTGTGTAGGCACTTCAAATGTTAAAAAAGGATTAGTAAATTGGTGTGAAAAAAGGTGTAATCCCTTATCACCTAAAAAACAAGTAGTAAATAAAAATTAAATCACACACACACAAAGTGGGTATAATATACCAATATACCACCTATTGCAGGTATTAATAATACAGTACCATATGAAAAACAAATAAAGCATTCATAGTGCTTTTCATAACATATAAATAACAGAAATTCATGGTATATGTGGAATGCCCTCACAAAGATGTAAACAGCCCTTGGGTGCCTGTCCAGGCTCTCGGTATGCTAAAGTGAAGAACTCAATGTTCACAAGGATGAGAATATAAATACAAATTTATTGAAATAAAATATAATTAAAAATATGTGGATAGTAAGGGACAAAAGATATGGCAGGTATTATGTGAAGTAATAATACGCTGCAAAGAAGCAGTGCAAATACAGGTAAATACAAACACAAGTAAATACCACCAGCAAAAGTCCCAGAGTATGTCCAGTTTGAAGCAAACGCGTTTCAGCCATAGATGGGACCTTCCTCAGTGCTATCCAACTGGTCCGTTTGACCACCAATCCATTAGAGTGTTCTGAGCCTAATTGCAGGGCGGGACAAGGCTTTATAAGCATTTCCCCGCCCTACAGAGCTCAGTCTGTGCCGTGCCCTCGCCGGGTAAAGATGGATTAATTTTTTTCGCGTCAGGTTTTTTCTTTTTCGGCAGATTTTCTTTTTTGCGCTCAGGTTTTTGATTTTATTTTTTACAAGTTCGATGGGTATTATGGTTTTTATTTGGCCTTTTTGGGGGCTGAAAAATGAAGATTTTGGTGGCTAACCGCCGAGAGTGATGGCCGCATAGAAATACGCTCCGGCACATGGGCTCCTAACACACAGCAAATAACACCACAGAAATATAACCAACCATAAAGAACAGTATGTCAACCTCCAAATCCAAGAAATCCACCTCGAAGGCGGAAAAAATGAGCTTCTTCGGGCAAAAAACGGCCGCTACACAAGAGACCGCACAGGCCGCACTACAAGATGGCTTCGGGGACTCGGACGCGGTCTTCCCCCCGGCAGCATCAGGAGTCTCCCAGACCTCAGATTACCTCACAAGAGGGCATTTTGAGAGAGCTATGGATGCAATGGCAACAAAACTAATCCACACATGGCAATCCACGGCAGATCAGATCAAAAAAGAAGTACGAGACCTCTCTTCCAGGACCGCCTCAGTGGAAATACAATGCCAGGACCTGACGTCCACACAAGCCGACCTAACAAGCCATGTGCAAACTCTGCAAAACAAAATGGGAGAAATGGAGGCTCGAATGGCGGACTATGAGGACAGAATGCGCAGGAACAACTTAAGGCTGTGAGGGGTCCCAGAATACGTCTCATCAGAGGACTTGCAAGTATACGTGAGGGGCCTACTGCATACCTATGCCCCAGAAATCCCGGCGGACATGCTCCTCGTTGACAGGGTCCACAGAGTGGCTAAGCCAAAATACCTACCCGATTCAACACCCTGTGATGTACTACTCTGGGTGCATTACTATCACATAAAGGAACTGATCCTTCGAGCACACCGCAACAGACCCGGACCGCATGATGACTACCCATTGGTCCGCATCATGGCAGACCTGTCCACGGCAACATTGAGACGCAGGAGGGAATTCCAACAAGTCACCTCAGAGATGAGAAACCAAGGCATCAGATACAGATGGGGATTTCCGACGAAAATCATCACCACCAGGAATGGAGAGGCAGTAATCATCTCAACGCCGGAGGAAGGCCAAACAGCACTTCAAAAGTGGGGCTTTCTTGCCAAGTCGACAACCGGCGCAACTCCCGCACCTCAACGCCAAGGTCGCAACACCGCGACGGACTCAGCACACAGACTGCCCGCCTAAACGCTCACCATGCAACAAGTATCTAACTCCACATGCAAACGTGTGATTAACTGATTATGTATGCCTATGCCATGTCTATAATGTCCACACTTTGACTTTACCCGATGACTGTGCTACAGAATTAGGTTTATGGTTAAAAAAAATAAAAAATTTTTTTAATAACCTGCACGACTATAGTATCTACCAACTACTACTTAGAGACCTTGACTTAGGTCCTGCGACTGACCATAAAACGATCTGGGGGAATGACCTGAGGTTGGAGACTGAGCAAACATAAACCCTAATGGTCATGAGCCAGAGGTCGCTACCGCCTCCCTAGGGGGATGATCCTAACCCGGCAAAGCCCTTATACAATGACCTAAATACTGTATCACACCATGTGGGGTCAACCGGTGACAAAAACCCCCTTGAGGGGGTGGGGCCTGACCACACAACCTCATGGGCTAACCCACGCATGAGGTAGGGAAAAATGAGGACCTCGGCTCTGTCCGACGACCCAAGGCCACTGACCCAACCACCCAGACTGCCTATGCCCACCACGATGAGAACAGTCAAGGACGGCTACATACAATCAGATATTGCCCTTGAGGGCCACTACAATTGATACTTGCGCACTCTACAAGTTATAATGCCTAACGCAATACTGTACCTCAGTGGGGTACACATGACCCATGGGGCCCCGGTGCGAAAATTGATCCGTGGGCCCCCCCCGCGCGGGCCGGGCCGCAACACATGGCGGTGGGCACCTGGTCGCAGGGGTTACAGGGCTGCGACCCCTGCGACCGCGGTATGTACGCCAGTGCATGCAGATGCACACACACTTAAAGGACCACTCTAGGCACCCAGACCACTTCAGCTTAATGAAGTGGTCTGGGTGCCAGGTCGAGCTAGGGTTAACCCATTTTTTCATAAACATAGCAGTTTCAGAAACTGCTATGTTATGAATGGGTTAAGCCTTCCCCTATTTCCTCTAGTGGCTGTCTCATTGACAGTCGCTAGAGGCTTCTCTGGTTTCCACGGTGAGAACACGCTCAGCGTCCATGGAAAACGTGAATGCTTTCCTGTGACCGACTGAATGCGTGCACAGCTCTTACGCGTGCCACAGCCGGCAAGGAGGAGAAAGAGGAGGATGGGAGGGAGAGCTCTCCTTGGCGGTGGAAAAAGGTAAGTTTACCCCTTTCCAGAGCGAGGCGGAGGATTCCCTGAGGGTGGGGGCACCTCAGGGCACTACCTCAGGCCAGAGGCGAGTATGTTTTCCTGGCACTATAGTGGTCCTTTAAAGAACCACTACAGACACCCAGATCACATCAGCTCAATGAAGTTGTCTGGGTGTCTGGTCCCTCTAGTTTTAACCCTGCAGCTGAAAACATAGCAGTTTCAGAGAAACTGCTATATTTCACTGAGGGTTAATCCAGCCTCTAGTGGCTGTCTCACTGACAGCCGCTAGAGGAGCACACTGAACGTCCATAGGAAAGCATTGAGTAATGCTTTCCTATGGGCGGTTTGAATGCGTGCGCGGTCACATTCGGAGCTGAGAGGCTGAGGGATCCTCAGCGCCAAGGGAGTCGGCGCTGGAGAAAGGTAAGTGCTGAAGACACACACACTTACAGACGCATACACACTAGCTAACAGACACACACATTTACTGACAGAGACACACTCAGCGACAGACATACATACACACTCACTTACACAACATACACTCTCATTGACAAACACAAACTCACTAACATACATCAAACAGACTCACTAACACACACTCAGTAAGACACACACAGTAACACACTCACTAGCAGACACACACACTGACACACACACTAACACTCACTAGCAGACACACACACTGACACACACACTAACACTGACACACACTAACACTCACTAGCAGACACACACACTAACACTCACACTAACACTCACACATGATTTTTTATATAATCCCCCCAGCCTCCTTACCTCTTGGAGTGCTGGGGGGGATTATTCCCTGGGGTCCAGTGGGGCTCCTGGGCGAGTGGCCGGTCGGGCAGGCAGGCGGGCGCGCGCGCGAGGGAGCACTCAGTGCTTCCTCTTCAGCTCCCTCGCGCGCCGCGTAGGGATGCCGGAGCCGGAAGATGACGTCATCTTCCGGCTCCGGCATCAGTGCGGCGCGCGAGGGAGCTGAAGAGGAAGCACTGAGTGCTCCCTCGCGCGCCCGCCTGCCCGACCGGCCACCCGGGGTCAGCAGGGCCAGCCTCAGGGGGGCCCTGGGGTGGTCGGCTCCTGGGCCCCCAAGGGGAAGAGGCTGGCCTTGGGCGTACATACCGGGTCGCAGGGGCGGCCGGGCCCCCTGGTGGGCCGGGCCCGGTCGCAGTCGCGACCCCTGCGACCCTGGTATGTACGCCAGTGCTGTACCTTAATGTTATGTTATCTTCTAAATGTTATTTCTGCTTTATCACAAATCCAAATTGGAGCCCACATAGCCACCCAATTGGAAGTTATACTCCTAACCCCCACGGTACACCTAGAGTTCCAGACCGACTACGGTCATTGTATATAGCACCCAACTCCCACCCTGCCCAACCTATCCCTCCTCCCCCCAACCCTACACACCGACACAAACATCGCGAAACAGGGACAGCTTGCCTGAAAAAAACAAACAAAAAAAATTATAACGCAACGGCCCAACAATGATTATCTACTCTCATAATACCAAAGGCCTTAACACGCCACACAAAAGACGTACACTGCTAGACGATCTGAAACACACCAAAGCAGACATAGCCTGTATACAAGACACGCACTTCGTCACCAACCGCATCCCCACATTTGCCACCCAGGAATACCCCACACAATACCACGCAACACACACATCCAAATCTAGAGGGGTCTCCATTCTACTACACAAGTCTCTGACAGCGGAAATACTCCACATCAAAAAAAATAGCCAAGGCAGGTACGTGATCCTGCACTGCATAATTAACAACAACCCCTTTATACTAGTAAGCCTATACAGCCCGAATGACCAACAGCGTAACTTTCTAAACAAAGTCCTCACCAAATTACCGACCAGCCCAACAACCCCCATGATCATATGTGGCGACCTCAATCACACCATGGACTCCCACGTAGACTCAACAACCCCTAGCAACTCTGCTAGGCACCTCAAGCTCAAACCCAACAACATAGCATTTCAGAAACTCTTACAAGACTTCGGTCTGTATGATGCCTGGAGGACCAACCACCCTTCCACACGAGAGTACACCTTTTTCTCCCAGGTCCACAAAATGTATTCCAGAATCGAACACATCCTCGTCTCGGGCTCTTTACTTCCGCAGGTAGACGACTGCACCATAGGGAATATAGTATGGCCAGACCATGCACCGGTAACTATGACCTTACACGACCTCTACCAACACAGAGCCAGACCCCCGTGGCGCCTCAATGATACACTCCTACATGATACCACATTCAAAGCAAAGCTAACGCAACACATGCAAGACTACTTTCACAGCAATGTAGAATCTGGGGCCTCCACTGCCTCCGTCTGGCAGGCCCACAAAGCGGTCGTGAGAGGCTTATTAATCAGCCGGGCATCCTTCCTCAAGAGACAATGCATCAAGGAACACACGGACTTGCTACGAAGACTACGAGATGTGACAAATGCACACCTCCTGAACCCATCTGACACACACGCCGAAACCATAAAAAATATTACCACCCAAAACGACCCACATTCTCACAAAACTTAAACTGAAGACATATACCCAAGGCAACAAAGCAGGGAAACACCTAGCTATGCTACTTAGGCAAAAACAGGCTAACTCCAAAATCCCATATCTCCTCACCACCTCAGGGGTGAAGATTCACAATCCACAAGACATTAACGGCAACATGGCTGTCTATTACCACTCCCTCTACAACCTCAATGCAGACCCAACACTCCACCAACCCACCTCACAGGAAATAGAAAATTTTCTGCAACCTAACGTCCACACAACAAAGCGCCATCCAAAACCCAATTAGCACGCAAGAAATACTAGACACAATCCGATCCCTCCCACCCGGGAAATCACCAGGCCCAGACAGACTAACCAACACATACTACAAACAATTTGCACCCATCATCGCCCCACACCTAAAAAACCTATTTGATCATATTCTCCAGACGGGGACGATACCGACAGAAATGTTAATGGCACATGTTGCCACCCTCCCCAAACCCGGGAAAGTCCCGAATAGATGCCAAAATCTACGGCCCATATCCCTGCTAAATACGGACATCAAGCTTATCGCCAAGATCTTTTCTAATAGACTAGCACCCATCATACCCACAATCATCGGGGAAGATCAGGTGGGGTTTGATGGGGGCAGACAAGGAGCGGACGGCACACGAAAAACCCTAGACCTACTATACGGGATACAAGAAAGAAAGGCCCCCAGCATTCTCTTATCCCTAGATGCAGAGAAGGCCTTTGATAGACTTCACTGGCCTTTTCTACTTGCAGTCTTACAGAAATTTGAATTCCCACCCCAATTCATAGCACTGATTACTGCATTATACTCCACACCAACAGCCAGAGTGGTAAACGGGGGATTCATATCTAAAATGTTAACTATCTCCAACGGCTCTAGACAAGGTTGCCCACTCTCTCCACTACTCGACATAATAGCCCTACATAATAGCCCTAATAGATCTTAACACAGCGGATCCGAGACGACCCAAACATCCATGGGATCCAAGCCAAAGGCCAAGAATATAAGCTATCCCTGTTTGCAGATGACATCCTCCTATCCCTAGAACACCCACACATATCTCTACCCAACTTTCACAGGACCCTATCCCAATACAGCAAATGCTCATACTACAAATTAAATATTGCAAAGACCCTTGCTCTAGGGATTAACATCCCGACCCAAGACCTGACGGCCCTAAAAGCCAATTTTGACTATAACTGGAGACATGACCATATAAAGTTCCTAGGGGTAAACTTTACACCTACACCAAACACGCTCTTCAAAGCAAACTACGCCAAACTGCTTGGTGAAGTCAAATCTAATCTACAAGGCTGCTCATACCTGACTTTAACTATAAACTTTGGCATAGGCACGGAATAACCACCATGTCACAGCTAATGAACGGCCAAAACCTTAAACTTTTAGACCTTCAAACAGAATTCAATTTACCCAACATAGCCACCTTCTCCTACATGCAACTACGCTCCTGGTTC
>OW240923.1:92996498-93044457 GCA_933207985.1 Pelobates cultripes | reverse complement strand
GACGAGAGTGTCAAATGTCTGCTTTCAACCTATCACAGCAACCCATAGCTGGTATGAATTAGTCAGGCTAGAAGGAAGTGTATAATCTCACCCTTAGCCATATCTCCGGTAGGGGCCAGACTGTGGGAAACCAGAGACGTTTATTTAGTCAACTTGCTCAACTATTCATTCAAAGTGACTTTTCTGAACCTCACCTGTGAACTCTACAGGTAAAGCCACAGGTAAATGATTTGGAATTGATTTATTCATAATTACCAGGAATTTGTGTTGGATGAATAACTAACTTAAAACAATTCATTTATGCTAAGTCTATATTTAGCGTTAAACTGTGGAGAAATGGGTTAACACTGAATGAAGGGACAGTGCCAGGGGACTCCAAGCACTATAATCATTTCAATGAGATGAAATGGTTATAGCGCCTACAGTCTACCTTTAACTAATTCTGAAGTCACGATAACCCTAGTGGGGGTAGGATAAGACATCACACATTATTAATATATTGATGGTAAGAATGCAGTTAGATACATGAAGCAGGGATAGCAGACAGAACACACCCTCCAAGGTTAATGAACTGGGAATATTCATGAATCAGAAAAGGCAGACGCAAGATATAGGTATACTTTCCATGTATGTAAAAGCTGAAATGGCAGACATCAACATAAACTGCTAACAACAGTGAGTCTATGTTGCATCAAGGTAGGTCTTATCGTGCTTGTTTTTCGATTCCTATCCATTCTAATTGTGTGCGTTAACATTCACGGCACCAAAGATTGAGGTCCATCAGAAATGATATTCATATGTAATTCTATCCTTCTTGTCCATCTTTCGTGGTATACGTTAGTGGCAAATAATTATTTTACTGTTGGGAGAGTGTTCATTTTATAGCTAAAGCAAGTATAATTTTCTACAAAGCTTTAATGTCGCACATAATTAATTTTTTAGCTACCTCCAGCTCCTGCATTAAATTAGTAAATTAAAATTCCCACTCCAGCAGCCGTCAAATCATGCTCCATATGGTACTGCTGCATTAAGGTAATATCACTTTGTTCTGACATACACTTCCTTTCGGATCAGTTCCAGTCCCTAGATTACTGCATTTGATTTTCACACAAGTTTGGAATTTAAACTGGGAAAAAGTTGTGACATATTTACATATTTTAATTTATTTCAGATCATGTTGTTTGTTTGTTTTGTTTTTTCTTTTGTTATGTGGATACAGACAAGGCATTTTGATCCGGAGTGCTATGTTCATTTAGTAAAATAATTTTCTAAAATGCGTTTGCATTCGTAGCTTCATACCTACATGCATTTAAATAACTGAAGAATAAAGTTGAATGAATAAATGCCTCCAATATAAGTAAAATGTGGGTTTCTATTTACTAAGCCAGTACATTTTAAGGTAAAAAAAAAAAGCTTTAAAAAATAATTTTTTTGGCATAAAATTTCAAATTCCCTTCTCACTTCGCAGCAGATTCTGATTTAGTGAGTAAACTCTTTTTTTTAATGAACTGGAAATGGTAAAACATTTATTATTGAATAGTGCAAACTTGTCATTCCCCCATAAAAAAGCCTTTTTTTTTTTTTAGTAAAACTGCAAGAGAGCTGCCGAAGAAGAATTATCGAAAATACAAAATGTGTCCCTCATCTTATTCATGTAAATAGATATTTTAATAAATTGATAGTTATTATTAAGAGCACTGAACTAATGGGATGATAAGTTTCTACATAATACACAGGGTATTGTTCAGTAATTTTATTGGCCTTTTGTAGAAACACAGAGGACCAATGCTGTTAATATCCAATTAATTTTAGGACCCAAAGAATAGGTCACCAGAATATGAACCAGAAACAAAAGGGAAGAAGACGGAAAGTGACTAATACGTAATTATTCGTGACAACACATCTCATATAAAACTTATCCAAATCAGAGCAAATTACGTCTTTCTCTTCCAAGATACAAGCCGGGCAAGGTTAGCTATCCAAGCTTCTTCCAATATTTGTCACGCTGTTTGCAAAAAATAGAATCCGCAATACTGGTGTCAGACCAGCTGTTGTATTTTTGGAGACCACAGCTGAAACAAAATTCTTGGGAAAGAGTTCATAATTGTAGGTTTCATTTTTGCTGTTCCGGGGGAACCTTGCTGCATTGTCTGTTAATGGATTGGTGCTTAATAAAGCCAGTGCATGCTTGGTGGCTCCATAGATGCAGATGCAGTCAGATATACCTCCTAGGCATGGATAAGATAAGCTATGGAAGATCTCACATTCAATAGTTGTGGAGCATAATCTCCATGATTCTGTAGGACAGGAAAATGGGAGGAGAACTAAAATTGTTTGGACAGTTATCTAGTAAGATGTCTGGAGAAGGTTAATAAGCTAGAATACCCACTTCCTGTGAGGTTCTGTCAGTTTTGTTCGAGATAGGGTCAAAAGCTGGATTAAAAATCAAGAACAGGAGAAGAATTTAGACACTTTATGACTCTGGCACTTTATTTTAATTTTCCACCTTGGCTGCTGTGACCTAAGATTTACACTTTTTTTTTTTTGTCAGTTCTCCACAATTTCTGGCATGATGAATTATTCCCCATGTGTTGCCTTGCTACTGCTGACTTCTAAATCACCTCTGAATTACTTGAGCCACGATTTGAGTGATCTGTGATACGCTAAACCTGTGTTTGTGCCTTTCCATAAAAGTTCATTTTTAACTTTGCCCAACATTCTGCTTGAATATTGCATCCTGTTGTGTTTGTTGATGGCTGGTATTGCTGACAGGCCTCAGGTGAGCCACATTTCATATACATTCCCCTTGCTTGGAAATTCACACGCAGTACCATTCAATGACATTTTCATTACTAGCCCACGCTAATTTGAATTTGTAATTAACAAAAATGATGGCTGCACGTGAAATGAGTCAATAATTAAAAACACTTGCAGGCAAAACCGTGCAAATGTTAAAAAATTTGCATTATATTTTAGATACAAGTTAAGCCTGGCACTTGTTCGGCATACCTAAAATATAAAAGATTAATTTAGTTGGCACAGGGAATAATTTCTGAAGATAAATTGTGTTTACGGTCGTAGTAAAGCTGTGATTACTTACATGCGTTCGAGGTTCTCTTCGTGCAGATTCAAAATGGGAAAAGTATTAATTAAGTTTGGACAAGGTATTTTCTAAAACTTAAAGATATCCGGCACAAGATAAGAGACTTTGCCTTTTTATCAAATTCTCTGGTAGTTTTGTCAACAAAACATGCTTGACGAATACAGATGGGTCTCTCACCAGCTTCACAGGGGCACAGGGTCAAAGGTGAATATACTTTTTTTTTGTGAAAAAGAAGTAGATTAATAACACTAGCAAAACATGGCATTCTATAAAGAAGTGAAACATAGGGGTTCTGACTTTTCAAAGTGAACTTATCATTCTTAAGTGAACACTATAGGTGCCCAGACCACTTTATCTCACTGAAGTGGTCTTAGTGCAGTGCCCATGTCCCCTTAACCAGAGAGTCATTAGAGGCACTTTTTGGACTTTTGGTCCACTAAATGATGCTAAATGTCCTTGCGCTTAATCCTAATGTGATTCCGTCGCTCGCCGCATGCGCATAGGATTGCCCACTTCAGCTGACGTTGGCGGAGGAGCCGAGGCAGAGCCAGACACAGCACAGAGGTACGGCGCTGGAATCAGGTAAGCGACAAAATAGTTTTTAACCCTTTCAGCACCAGCGGGGTTGATGGAGGGGGCACTATAGGGACCACAACGAGATGCCTCTGATTGGTCATTTCCCCATGAAGAGACTGATATTTCCAGTTTGGAATGTTCCTTTAATTGTCAGAAATGAGAAAAAAAATTTAAATACCCAGATTGTAAAAATTCTCAAATGTAATTGTGAAAATGCTGCGGTTGCAGAATTAGAAGCTTACGAGCAGAGATTGCCATTCTGACCAATATGCCTTATTACATATTGCGTTATTGCAATCCATTAGCTGTGCACAATCCCCACTCTCGTTACACCATGCTTGGTAAGGACCCTGTAACATAAATGTGAGATAAACCTGGGGATTTGCGACACACTAAATTTTAGATTGCAGTGCATTGAAATTGAAATGGCAACATTTGGGATAAAATAACCCATGGCTATTGCCCAGCTGGATAATTTTTCAAGATCAGCTATTTTAGCCTACATTTTGCATTTGGATTTCAATTTGTCACACTCTGTTGTTTTGTGAACAACTCTGTCAGAGTAACAGATTGGATTTATCCAAAACTGTATGAAACTTGCACAGCAAGATATAATGACTTGTTTCTCTCCAAACACATACATGTTCTGCTCTTTACCAAGTGAAGAAACAGATTTATCTACTTTGTCTCTGGTCCGTTCTACTGTGTGTTACCCCTCACCTGTGTACAAGAGCTAATATTGTACACAAAGTACAGTGCAGCATTATAGCAGACACGGAATAAAGTAAGGGGGTGGCCTTGCAATTTCCTATACAACACAAATGCATAGTTCTATGTTATAACAAAACACAGTCCTGTCACTATTCCTACCTGCCATATACCACAATTCCAAAATATATCATTAACTATTCTTAAATAAGCACTCCAAATACACCTCTACCGCTTGCTTAGCTCAGGAAAACAAGGTTTAGCTCAGGAGCACTGGCATACATATCGCGGTCGCAGGGATCGCAGTTGCGACTGGGCCCGTCACTCCAGGGGGCCCGGCCACCCTGCAGTCCCTTGCGACCGGCTGCCCGCCATCACCATTTACGGCCCTGGCCCGCACGGCAAACCGCGGGGGCCGCATGTTAAGGGGTCCATCAGGTGGCCCATGCTGTCAGGGCCACCCGATGGATATGGATTTTCAGGGGGTCCGGTCAGCGCTGGGCCCTTTAACAGCGTGACCGGGCCACCTGTTATGAGATCATCACTGCTGGGAGGAAGTGACTGCACGTCACTCCTCCCAGCTTACAGAGAGCACGTGGGGAAGGAAGAACAGTGGGAACTCTGACTCCCATCAACCTGAGCCACCATTGGACCCCAGGGAAAGTCACCCTCCTGCACCTTAAAGGTAGGAAACAGGACTTAAATATTATGTGTGTGTGTGTTTTTTTGTATGTCTGTGTCTGTCTGTCTGCACGTATGTGTGCCTGTGTGTTTGTATGTATGTATCTTTGTATGTATGTCTTGTGTGTGTGTGTGTGTGTCTGTCAGTCTGTATATATGTGTCTGTCTATATGTATGTATGTGTCTTTGTATGTATGCTTGTCTGGTGTGTGTGTATGGGTCTGTATGTATCTGTCTGTCTGTATGTGTGTGTGTCTGTCAGGGGGGGAGAGTTAAAGGGAGAGGAGGGGTAGGAGTGGGCCCCATGGATCAGTTTTGCACCGGGGCCCCATGGGTTATGTGTATCCCACTGCTCAGGAGAAATAATACAAGTTCCTGCTTAGAAGCTTCCAGTTCTCCATTGTCAGCAGCAGAGACATGAAAGGATGCCTGGCAGACCACAATTAAGAAGTCAAACCATTCTAAAAGTATTTGCCTACTCACAATAGGGATGCACTATAATGTGCATTGGTACTCGCAGTGTTTCTTTAAGGGATGAAATGTTACTTGGCACAAGATGTCCCTACAAAAAAAAACTTGCTTTTCACTGAAATACAAGAATTACAAGTGAAATGTTGCTAAAGATTGGAAGTTAACAGAATCATGATTAAACCATCTTTTCAGAATAAAGTATAACATTAGCACGTTCATTTTGTGTGAATGAGTGTTTGCAAAAGGTTTCATGGGTTTATAGTAGAGTTTGAGCCGTTTTTGGCAAGGCTCTGTACTAAGCATTTATTCCTGTTTTCCTGTTATTTAATCATTTTCCTAGAGAGACAAGTTCATAAAAAACACATCTTTACTAATATGCTCATTTACAAGAAAAGACCAATTTTTGGTGACAATAATGTGACATATTAACTTTTTTTGCACTGTTAAGATTATAGCTCACATTAGACGGAGTAATACTTTCCTACCATCCATGTAATGTTTTTATGACTAAAAATCACTTTCTTTAGTCAAAAGGCAGGGGCGAAAGTCATTCAGATGGCATTTGTAAATAACAATTTGCTCTCATTGTGCTGCCAAAGATTTCTTTTGACTAAAAGGAATTCAATTATGGCTTTTCCATGAGAGTATTAAAGCAAGGAAAATGAACAAGTTCAGCTATCAATCACTTGCTGAAAATAGTGTGTTTTTAATTTTTTTTCTCCTGATAAAAGCTGAAATAGTAAGGTTTAACCGAAAAGCCAAATAACAGATTTTACTCTTATGACTTTTTTTCTAAAATCCTGTTTGCTACAAGCGATGTCCACCTTCAAAAATGAGTGTGTTGCATTTCAAATTTCCTTTAAATGCAATTCTTCAGAACGTTATAAACAGCCCAGTATGCTCATAATATTCTTTGAGATTTAATCTGACATACCTCCCAACAGTCCTGGAGTCCAGGTTAGTCTTGAACTTAGGTCCTTGTCATGTGTTTTATCTCTGAGAGCTCAGCGACAAACCACCAGACCAGTAGTACATTGAAAGCTCCACTCCAGGTATTCAGCTTATGAGAGACAACTTCAAAATTGCTCTGGCCTGGAATTTCATAAGATATACTGAGCAGAGTTATCCAGCCCAAATGACGATCACCGTGGTGTGCATCTACGCCAGACTAACATGCTCCTTTTTTACATTTTTTAAGAACAGACCCTCACCTGCCCCTAACCAAAAAAATATTTTTTACTATGTATATATTTAGCAGCACACTGATCAGCCCATATTCATGTCTTTTTGGGTTGTCCACTGATTTGGTTATTGAATCCACATTTGACCAAGCCAAACTTACATTTGGCCGAACTTCAGGTGGCTCAGAAAATGTTCTATCTTTAGCAAAAAATATTTACACAGTACTGACATTTCTAATTGACATCCCAGTCTCCCAAACATGGTACAGAAAATCAGACTGTAAACAAGCATAAGGTTTTTGTGCTTCTTTTTTTTCACAGCACTAAGGAGAAGTGGTATATTTAGCATTATGCAAGTCTACCCATTAGCTGACCAAAAGAACAGCTGGCTTTGCTCTGAATTAAATCCGCAAATACAATAATACTTTCCTTGCATTCATTCTCACATTGTGCTATAACTAGTGAGTTGACTTCTATGGTGTATCGTGTCTCTCAGAAATGAATATTTCAGTAAATCTGCTCAGAACAGATTGCTCAATATTCTCCCCACTGGAATCCTCATTTTCTCTCTCTTGTTCTTGATAAATACCATAAATATTAAATTCCTTGATTGAAGTTATGATATTGTGAGGTCTCACGGGAAATGCATTTCAGTTTCAGATTTCAGAGGGAAAACAAAATGATTATTTAGGAATGGCATGCTAGAGCATATATGAGCTATATTGCTTGGGCAAGACACCATTGGAAAACTATAAAAAACTAATGGAAATCGGTGTAATAAATCATACAATGTAGATGGGCAGCTACATACACCAACAAGCGTCTTGATTGAGTGTAAGCTCATAGAACAAAAAAAACTGGTATGAGTGCTCCTAAGTAAAATATAATGAATATATAACGAAAAACACATGCAAATAAATTCATTAAAACCTAAATATAAACACATGACCACAATAATCTGTAGCTAATTAGTAGTGAGCTATAATAGTTAAGTAGTTAGAGCTATGCAAATATAGATACATAAATAAGCACATGTAGCCACCACTGATACAATAAATAACACTGTATCCAGAGGCTGCAGTGCTCACCTCACATATACAGCAACAGAAATAAGTATAGTAAATAAAATAAGGTTAAAAAATAGCAACAGAAATAAAAAAATGTGTGCAAAAAGTACCTTGCCTTGGTGTGGGCCCCCCACCAAGGTGTATGTAAGAATAACAGTAAAAAGAAAGTTCCTGGAGAGGATATATCTGGATAGACTAAAGGTGGATGGTGTCAGATGGACAAGCCGTCAAATCCAGACAAAATCAGTAGGTGGGTGGTAATTGGTTACACTGCGGTCGGGATCTTAAAAAAAGACCGCGGTGTATAGGAAGCAGACTCCCAGCAAAGACCAGTAACCACCCCTTAGATCCAGACTAGACGAACGGAACTGTAGATACCAGGAACATCAACCACTGTAGCAGGAGTATGAACTGCAAACGGATATGTGCTCACAGGAAAACAGAAGCAGTGGCTCTAAAAAACTCACAAACGCTCTAGGCAGGAAAGTGTCAGCTGAAGCAAAGTATCAACGTGTTTAATCCCTCTCACGGGACTTTTTCAAGACAAAGTAACTCCCGGAGATCCGGGTTTAAATACCCCATGAGCACCATGGGATAAAGAGCATATCAAAAATCCGGACTGGGCCCATGGTAAAGCACATAGTGGGAAAAACACGGACATAATTTATGAGAAGCAAATATATATATATCAAAATTAAAAACGTAAGCATGAACACTTTAAAAACTATGCATTATTGTTAGGCAACAGATGATGATTATCAACTAAACATGTTAAAAGGTACAAAGAGACTTATCAGATTAGAAAATAGAGATAGCCATTGGAAGGTGGTAGTGGATGTCTTATTCATATATATTTGAGGGGACAAGCTCTGATTCTTAAAAGGGAATATACTTCCTCTTAGTAAGTTTCAGATAATTATTAATGATGAACCAATAAAATATCTTATGGCTCATTAGCTTATAGGCAAACTTACTTAAAACTTAAAGAGGGAGCCAGAATAAGCTCCTCATTAATAAAAAATGTTGATTTGGGTTACAGTGTAGCATACTCCCCTATATACCACCATTCCTGTAAAGAAAAAGGTACCAAACAATTTCTATTCATTACCTAAACTCCTTACCTATACAAACAACAGAAATCTCCATCAGAACAGGATGAACATCAGGCAGTAAATAGTTGATTAATAAAAAAAGATCACACACCAAATAGATGGTCACTAATAATCTCATATACATATACCGGAAAGGGAGGGACTCTACCCAAGCAAAAATAAACAATCAGCAGATGGTAGATAATAGATATAAAGCATAAAATATTAAGTATAAATTTGTTAACAAAAAGGTTCTCCCTGATATGGGTTTAAAAAAAAAAAAAAAAAATCTGAAATGGAAACTAGGCTGTATAAACGGGAGCTAAGACAATATTTTCAGAATAATTCCAACTCCTCATTTAGGCCATTAGGTTCCATAGAGTTGAGTTTAAAGATCCACACGGACTCAGGCTTCATTAGTTCCCTTTTTCTTTTTGCACCATCCTAGTGTGGAGGAATATGAGCTATTCCCATTACTTTGATACCAGATGGATCCTTCTCATGAAAGATTCCAAAATGTCGGGCCACTGAAGATCTTGCATCATTATGAATTATGGCTAATCTGTGTTCACGAAACCTACATATCATCACCTACAGACCAGGTGATCGTAACACTAAAGCTGACGCTCTGTCTAGAAAATGCGAAACTACCGACAAACAAGAGTTTGATAATACCCCTGTCATTCCCCCGGACAGAATAATAGCTACTACGGGTTTATCTATTTCTTCTTCACTCTTACAAGTTATACAGACTAAACAAAACATGGCACCCAGTGAGAAACCTACTGATAAACTATTTGTTGATGTTCTCGAAAGACGGGACATGTCGTCTATATCATGACGCCAAAACTGCTGGACATCCTGGTGTTTCTAAAACCTTAACAGCAGTTTCTAGATATTTTTGGTGGGCTTCCTTTGCAAGGATATCACCGATTAAGTTCAGGCATGTACTACTTGTGCCTGTATGAAGTCTTCTCATAGAGTTCTTTGTGAGTTGTTGCACCCGTTGCCCATACCCGAGAGGCCTTAGTCCAATCTATCCATGGATTTCATTGTTGAATTGCCTCCTTCGAATGGCAACACAGTCATCCTGATGATAGTGGATCGATTTTCTAAGATGGCTCATTTTGTGTCTCTTGTCAAATGGCCCTCATCCAAGGAACTTGCTTCTATCTTCACCAGGGAGGTGTTTCGTTTGCATGGCATTCCTGTATCAATTGTATCCGATAGGGGTAGCGAATTTATTTCCAGATTCTGGAGAGCTTTTTGTTCAGAGATGGGTATTTCTCTCTCGTTTTCCTCCGCTTACCACCCCCAGTCTAATGGAGCAGCTGAACGTGCCAACCAGTCCCTAGAGCAGTATCTTCGTTGTTTCGTATCCCACCATCAGAACAATTGGGCTGACCTGCTTCCTTGGGCTGAATTTGCTCGTAATAACGCTGCTCATGAATCTTCTGGTAAAAGCCCTTTCTAAGTTGTTTATGGCCGGCATCCTGTTGTTCTTCCAGCTGCATTTTCCTTATAGGGCATGCCAGCTCTGGATGAACATTTGGCTGGTTTACGTACTACTTGGGAGCAGGTTCAGCGTTCTTTGGTGGACTCCGCTGCTCGCCAAAAGGTTCAAGCTGACAAACATCGCAGGGCGGCTCCGTCCTATGTCATGGGGGACAGGGTTTGGCTTTCCACTCGCAATATCCGCCTTCGTGTGCCTTCTATGAAGTTGGCTCCCCGCTTTATAGGTCCTTTCCGTATTTTGCATAGAGTTAATCCTGTTTCATATGCCTTGGATCTTCCTAAGAACCTGCGTATTCCTAACGTCTTTCACCTCCTTTCACATCCTTGTTGAAGCCCCTCCTGTGTAACCGCTATACCCAGAATGTTCCTCCTCCTCCTCCTGTTTCTGTGGAGGGTCATGAGGAATTCGAAGTAGCTGCTGTACTTGACTCTCGTTCTCTCAGGGGTCGACTCCAGTACCTGGTGCATTGGAAGGGTTATGGGCCTGAGGAACGCAGTTGGCTTTCCGCTGACGCTGTTCATGCTCCTCGCCTTGTGCGTACCTTCCATTCTCGTTTTCCTGCCAGGCCTGGTCCTTCCCGCCCGGTGGGCGTGTCTTCGGGGGGGTACTGTAGTGGTACTTACCTTGCCCGGGGTCCGGCCGAGGTCCTCTCTTCCCGCCACGTACGGCTCCTGAATGAAGGCGGGCACGGACCGCAAGGTGTCCCGTCTAGCTCTAAGAGCATGCCGCGCATCTCAGGCACGCTCTTAAAGGGGCAGTGGGAGCCAAAAAATTAAATGTGCTCCCATTGGCCCCTGTCATCCCACATTCCCCAGACACTCACATTTTGGGAGCGTGGATATGACAGGGGCCAATCAAAGTAAAGTTTAGGGTATTTATACTTACCTCTCCCTTAACTCCCTGCCATATCGTGGTTTCTGTTTCAGTTCCCTTTAGCACTTGTCTTGTTCAGTTGTTATTTTCGTGCTTGACCTTGGCTTTGTATCTGACTCCGTTTATCTCTTTATCCCTGTTTTGTCTTGTTTGCCGGCTTACTGACTACTGTGTACCAGACCTTGGCTAGTTTTTGTTCTCGCAGTCTCTTTGTTCCCTTGACCTCGGCTTGTTCTTGACTCTGTCTATTCTCTGCTATACGGCAAGTCCGGCCATTCTAAGGTCCGGTAAGTCTATCTGTCAATTGTTGGACTAAATCTTGCGTGTAGGGGTAAACTACCGTGACAGGCACAGGGGAGGAGTTTACTGTGTGTATAAATTCTGTGAGGGTGCCTGCATTAAACAGATTCACTCCCAGCATTAAGTCTCAGCTAATGTATGGGGGGAATGCTATACTGGTATAATTACTGCTATACTGCTATACTCTCCGGAGGAGAGCTTTGACCATTGGGAGCTGGATCCAGGACTCGGATCCAGGATGGGAAGAGACAGCGAGACTCCAGCCAAACTGCGACGTCTAAGGTGATGAAAGTGCTTATGGTGTCCCAGCAAGAGCTAGGAAGCATGTTTGGTGGAGGTACACAGTCGGGGTACCAGGCGGTCCCCCACATCTGGTGGCAGTGGTGGAATGGCTTCCTAGTGAGTGGGGAAGCATCCCAGAGACACCAGAATACCATATGGAATACTGTCAAGAGGGATAGCGCTAGCATCCGTGCAGCGTCCCTATCTGCAGAGGAACTCGGGAGAATGGAGCGAGCTAGCGCCAGGGCAGCGATAAAGAGTTTAACTGGAGACTACATAGCAACTTGATCCGAAAAGATAGTCCTGTCTCAGGAGAGGTCCTACTGGGCTGGAGGGATTCCCCTCAGAAGGAACTCTGGTACGAGGCCCTGGAAAGCATTCTGGTTCGGCGGAGAGAGAACCTCCCAAGTGACTCTGCGGATGCCTCCTGGAAGGAGCTGTGGCTGGATGAGGCTTACCAGGCGCTAGAGTGGTACGCAGCTCAGTGTGACCAGTGGATGGCTGAGGATAGTGTGCCAGAGGGTGAGGACTATAATGGCCCGGGCTTGCTGTGGGAGGCCTTTGAGGAGGATATTGACTTTGGAAGTCCAGCAGAGTTCTGGCTCTGGGACATCCACAGTACCAGGGAAGCATTGATGGATCTTCCTAGAGCTGACGACCTGGGGCCAGACCTGATCCATCTGGCCACCATGGAATGGGAGCTGGAGCAGGATTACCAAAGCCTGTTCAGCTCGGTTCAGTGGCAGTGTACCCTGCAGAGAAAGGATACAACTGGTCCCTCTCCCCAACCACAGCTGGAGTTAAAGGGAGTAGAGACAAACGGTCTCACTCCCCAGTGACAGTGTACCCTGCAGGAAGAGGAGACAACTGGTCCCTCTCCCCAACCACAGCTTGAGTTACATGGAGTAGAGACAGCCAGACTCACTCCCCAGCAACAGTGTATCCTGCACGGAGTGGAGACAACTTGCCTCACTCTCCAGCCATAGTATATCCTGCAGGGAGAGGCGACAACCAGTCTCTCTCCCCAACCACAGCTGGAGTTACTGGGAGTAGAGACAACTGGACTCACTCCCCAGTGGCAGTGCATCTTGCAGGGAGTGGAGACAACCAGTCTAACTCTGGAGGAGAGCTTTGACCACTGGCAGCTGGATCCAGGATTCGGATCCCGGGTGGGAAGAGATGGCAAGACCTCAGCCAAGCTGCAGTGACTAAGGGGCTGAAAGTGCTAATGGTGTCCCGGCGATAGCTAGGAAGTTTGTTTGGCAGAGGTACCCAGTCAGGATACTAGGGGGTCCACCACAGATGGCTGCCCAGGGCCCAGGCTCACACAGGGGCCTGATGGGCTCCTTTCTGAGCTTGGAACTCTCACTCTGAGCAGGAACTCCTTGAGACAACAGGCATATCTCCCTGCATGGCCCTGTGCTCCATACCAATATCAGGAAAAGACCACTTTAAATGTTCCCTCGCAATCCTTCCAGCATATCTCGATGACTGAGTACATCACAGCCCGCATTATGAGTTATTGATTGAACGCTATAACTGCGAGGATGGTACAGATGATGGCGCTCCCCGTCAGCATTCCGGCTCACCCTCCACCTGATCACCAGGGAAGTTAAGTAATTGAGGATGTATAAACACGCATAACATAGTCACTACACACACAGCTCTCTGTCAACACATGCACACTGCTCACAGAAACATCAAAACATCGAAACAAAGCCCAGGGAGGGTGCCCAACCTGGCACTCTGTCTAGAACCCTGGATAACTTTAATACGGCTCTGTTTATAGATATATTTCTTGTTGATTTGTGCAGGAAAATGTCAAATGGAAATGTATGCATTATGTAGGTATATTATCAGCCACATGCAAAATCTGTTGCTAAACTTGAATTTCTAATTAAGAAAAATGTGTTGTGGTTCCATTTTTATTAGTTATCATTGTCATTTCGTAAGTCTCTGGGAATAGCCATGTCAACTTTCCTCGCTACAATAAGTCTATTAAATGGAAACGAGTAGCAGCATCACAGTATTAACCTTTCCTGAATACAACTCACCGATTGCATGTCCCTTGTACATTTAATTCCTCACTGCCCTCTTTCACAGGTGCCTGATCAGCCAAGTCAACACGTCTCAAAAAAAGGTCGGCTAAACTCTCCATAGCTAGATAGATTGCTGCTCCCCCCCACCCCCCCATACCCCTGCATGGATGAGAAATTTCTAGATAGGAACAAGAAAATGTAAAGGATTTAATGAAAAGATGGTAACATCAATTATCAAAACATCCACTGAGAAGGTAAAAACTGACTCTTGACATTTTGGAAGCCAGACATAAAATCTAAATATGTTATGTAAGTTATTGCTGTCCTATTTTTTGTTAAAATCTCAGTTTTACAGCAGTAAACAATGGCTAATACAGTCCATGTGCTGGATTGTGCAGTGATACTGTAACTGCACACTTTTTGTTATGTATTATACAGATAATGCATCAACTTCTTTTCTGTGGATTTTCAAAAATATGTGTGCACATGACGGAGGCTTTTTATGTTTTATGTCTTTTCTGTAGCTTGTTCCGATTTTCCCATTACATGCACTCATACATTTTACAGTTACTTTTTTTAATAGACAGATTGAACTTTCCTTTTATAATCTATATGTAAACATAAAACCAATATTTCATACATATAAAATATTACAAAAAATGCAAACACAGGATACAAACACCAAGAAACATCATTAAACATCGGCACTGGACCCAGGTAAGTGACAGAAGTTTTGGGGTTTTTTTTACCCTGTAGTGGCACCCCAGTAGAGTGAGGGTTTTTTGCCGCCAGGAGATGTTCTTTCTCACCTGTTGAGAGAGGGAGACTGTAGAGTAGAGCAGGGACAGCTCTTAGAAGAGCTAGTGATTGTAGAGCAATCCCAAGGCTGGGATTGCAGCAGGTATAGCTTTTCCCAACAAGCACGAGGCGAGGCTCTGTGTTGAAGGTAAATCAGGAACTCGGCAAATCTGAGGGTTTATTGAACAGCTTGGTCTTTTATACAGTTTTCCCCACAAGGTTACCACCCAGGTGGACCTTGTGGGGCACAGGGACACAGGAAAAACAAGCCAATAAAAACATATGTGACAAAGTGCCCTTCGCCACTTCTGCCTGGAGGGGACTACTGGCTAGCCTCCTGCCTTCCGACTATGGCCCATGTGCTGATAGCTGTATTTTCCCCTGCAGAAAGGTAGTGCTACCCCAGATAGCTATGCCATGGAGCCAATTCGTGTAACGAAAGACTATGGAAAAGACTTTGGCTCCATGGCGATTGAATTGTATGTATGTGATCTGAGCGCCATTCAATAATAATGTGCACTCAGATCTAAGCTATCTGGGGATATGTTGCATGTATATGTTTTATGTAGTAATTGTAACATTGTGTAATTTTATGTCTTTTTACTACCATGTGTTCAATGGAGTTTTGCCTCTGTCCTTGGAGATAATTGGATTACTTCCCAATTGTCTCCAGGATAGAAGACACTGTGGAACTGGTTTTGGGCAGAAAAGCCATGCTTCATTTGGTCACAAAGGACTTTCAACTAACTTTTGAACTAATGGAAGGATTTGCATGATTTTTGGTTATGTTTATATTTAAAGTATGCTGATTCTGAATATGTATTTTATGTGAATATGATGCATATTTTTAAAGTTACAGTATATATGTAAAAAGTGTATTTTGCTGCCTGTGATAAATTACATTAACCCATTGTGTTCAGTAATTATATCACAGGCAGAGGGTAGGGATTGTATGTTGGTGCTGGGTGTGTTTTACGGTTTTCCTGTAAATGATTGGTTGTACTGTGTCCCACCCTGTGTGATGTCCCCTTGCATGGGGACTTGCATAAAAGCCAGTGTGTGGTCATTAAAATATCAGATCATCTTGTACCTTTCTTGAAGCCTTGGCTCATGTTTGGGGGATTGGAGAACTACACTCTGGGGATTGCTATAATCACTATACTCCCCAGGGTATGATCACTAAGCTCTGCTAAGAGCTTGTTCCTGTTCCTGCTCTCTGGGGAAAGAGAGGTTCACCCACTGGAAGCTGGATCCTGGCCTTGGGTTCAGAGTGGGTGGAGACAGCGAGACCCCTGCGCAGCTGCATCGCTGGAAGTGGGGTCTGCAGTGCTGATGGTGTCAGTTGGAGTGCTTGGAGTCCTCAGCGAGCACTAGGAGCATCGATTGGCGGAGGTACTCAGTCGGAGTGCCAGCGGTTCATCACAACATAGTTTTACATTCAGTCACTGTACACAATTCCTCCCCTCTGCCTGTGATATAATTAACGAAGACAATGGACTAACTCAATTAACTCTAAGCAGAAAAAAACATACATTTTTACAAACCCCAAAAAGTACCCCAAAATATAACATATCCCCACAAAAATCACCTAGATCGGTTCAGGGGTTCAGGAATTTCCTGGAAGTCTTATTTTTGCCCCACCGTGCACATAGTCTCATAGTCTGATTCAAAACAGTTCCATACACTCAACGACAAAACACTGCTGGACAATTTAAGATGGCCGCCGCCACATGTTTGAATCTGTTCCAGTTAAAAGTCCAAGGGGTGCGAGGGAGGGGGGAGCTATAGTGCCATGAAAATAAGTTTGTTTTCCTTGCACTTTTGTTTTCCTTTAAGCACACACATGCATAATATATGTACAGAAAAAAACATATATATGGTACACTTCACAAACTATTTCGACCTAAAATTGGAAATTAACTTTGAATTCATTTTGATTTCTGAACAATTTTCCCTTTATTGAATAACCCTCTCATATATATATATATATCATACACACATAGCTTAGATTCCCTGAGCACAAGTAAAGTAAAGGCATATAAACACCATTCATGATACAACAATAAAGAATATACAAAAAAATATTGAGTATACTTATCAATTGTACAGAGACAGCTTCCCACCGAACACCTCACAAATAGATGTTCGTCTAAACAAGCCAAAAAATATAAACAATACACGTGGGATTCAGCTGATATACCTATACATAAAAACCATTATCGTTAGTCATTAAAGCCAGAATTGACCGCATTGACAGATGCCATATATCCAAGATGGAAAAATAAAGACACTAGAGAATTTCTCCAGTTTAGAAAAGCATAGTAATGCCTTGGATAATTTCCATTTATTTCCATTTATTATTCTTGTTCGCAGCCTCCTGAAAGACTGTACAGGAAAATTGCACGAAAATGATGATGAAAATTTTGCGCATATGTTTTTTTCCCTCATTTCTGAGTGTTTACTTCTCATTAAGTGAAAAATTATTCAGAAGGTACCTTTGCAAGAACTTCAAAGGGAAACAGAAATTTGACCTTGCTAATTTGATTTCACACTGGCAGAATGCATATTAAATACCACACACAAAACAAATGTCACAATCAGCGTCGTTGTTTGTATTCTAACATCTGTTAGAAAAGAATTGTCACCTTATTATAATATTCTGCATTAATAAATAACACTTAAATGGGATAGTAACAAAGGCTGCATTGGAGGCTGCTAAAGGGACAGTCCTCGTACTATAGTGTTAGAATGTATCATGTATGAGATTTTCTATTGTTCATGAAAAACATTTGAACCTGATTTACATCTACATCTCGCTCAAGCCTAGAAGAGAGATACTAGCTAGTGTTCTCACACGTGGCTATTTTGTTGGTGAGCTTATAGCCGGTCCACAATGATGCATTATATGCTTCTGAAACAATTATAAAATGAAAATGAGCTAATGAATATAATCTCCTGTCAACTTTCAGTCACCGCTTTTTAAGTGGAACTTTAAAGGACCACTATAGTGCCAGGAAAACATACTCGTTTTCCTAGCACTATAGAGCCCTGAAGGTGCCCCCAACCTCAGGGTCCCCCTCCCGCCAGGCTCTGGGGAGTGGCAGGGGTTAAACTTACCTTTTTTCCAGCGCCGGGCGGGGAGCTCTCCGCCTCCTCTCCGCCTCCTCTCCTCCCTTTCGGCTGAATGTGCACGCGCGGCAAGAGCTGCGCGCACATTCAGCCGGTCTCATAGGAAAGCATTCATAATGCTTTCCTATGGACGCTTGCGTGTTCTCACTGTGATTTTCACAGTGAGAATCACGCAAGCGCCTCTAGCAGCTGTCAATGAGACAGCCGCTAGAGGCTGGATTAACCCTAATATAAACATAGCAGTTTCTCTGAAACTGCTATGTTTATTAAAAAAAGGGTTAACCCTAGCAGGACCTGGCACCCAGACCACTTCATTAAGATGAAGTGGTCTGGGTGCCTAGAGTGGTCCTTTAAGATTGTTTTTGCAAAGACCTTCAAAGGCGATTTCCATTAGACTTGTGCACAGCAAGAATTTTGGTTCTGGAAAATAATTATTTTCTAAAGATAGGACTTTTTTATGACACTCAAAATTTGATTGGGTGACGGCTTGAATGTTGAATTTTTTCCCCCCAATATTTTTAGTCACTTTTCTTTAATATACAAACATGTATTCCTAACCCTATCATGTTTAAACCTCTATTTAGGTGGCTTGCCTCCTCTTACCCCCTTAGAAGGGGTTAAAACTCACCTCATTTCCAGCGCCGCGCTGTTCCGCCAGTGCTGGACCCGTCCCCGATCCGCCTACTTGGTAAAATCATTAGAATTTATGGTTTTTAGCCAATCTAGTGCTTTCCCATAGGGAAAGCATTGGATTGGCTGAAATCGGCAAAGAGGCAGGATGGGGTGGGGTCAAACACTCTTTTGGGCAATCAGCACACCCTCATAGAGATGCATTGAATCAATGCATCTCTATGAGGGAATCTGAGCGTCTCAATGCAGAGCGTAGAGACACTGAACGGCAGTGCTGCCTGCTGTGCAGCACTGGCCCAGGAAGCCCCTTCAGTGGCCATCCGAGGAGTGGCCACTGGACGTGTCCCTAACTGGACGTGTCCCTAGAGGGCAATATTAACACTGACTTTTCTCTGAAAAGGCAGTGTTTGCATGAACCTGCCTGCAGGGAATGATTATACTCACCAGAACAGCTACAATAAGTTGTAGTTGCTCTGGTGACTATAGTGTCCCTTTAATTATTTCACCTTACTGGTTTTATAACTATTTATATACCTTGGTTATAGTGAACTAACACGTGTTATTTACTTGTAAATTCAACACCGTTTGGAGTAAATAAACCCCCTACTCTTTCTCGAAGCGTATGACAGTAGAATGGTGGAATTTAGACAGCTGGCTTCCAGCATTTTACAAAGATTCCGATGTTATAAAGTAAAAATAATCTTTCGGTTGCTTTGAAATCTGTTTTAAGAAAACCTTATTGCCGTGTTAGTAAATAGAGGTCGTCTGTAGTCAGCTTGTTATGTTTGTGAGAAAAAGGAGAATTTCTTCTTAAATCCAAGGCTTGTCAACCTGCAGAGTACAAAGCCATTCTTCAGATTAGATTACTATGCCTAGACTTGCTTTACAGGAACGAATTACATATCAATTTAGCATACCTAGGGCTGCACGGCCATCCAATTCAAATGTTATTCCCTCTTTTAATCTGAGCAGGTCAGGGAAGCAGTAATATAATGGTATCAGATTGAAGAAATTGTATGAATAATATTCTTTCTTTTAAGAAGTAATTCAACAGCGAAGTGACAAAGTGATGGAAATCTTGCATTTAATCACCAAAGTACAAGATCATTTCTTTATATAAATTACAATCTTCCATATTAATGACTGACTAGCAGCCGCGGGCAATTCTCTTGGATCCTTTGACTTTGAAATTATGCTAATGCTTGGACAGAAAATCATTCATTTTGGATCTAAAAGTTTTCAGATTTATTTATGAAGGAATTGTGAATTTTAGGGCATACCAGCTACATTGAAAAAAAAAATAACCTCAGTAAAGCATTTTAGTCTAAAATATTACATTTCTGTTTTCAGTTTTCTAAGCGCTGGGAGAGGTAGGATTAGCACCAGGAGAGAGCAGTATCCCGTAGACCAAAATTATGGAGAATGCGGAGAAGCTGTTGATGATCAACAGTGTCAAAGGCAGCAGAAAGATCAAGGAGAATTAGGATAGAGTAATGGCCGTGAGATTTAGCAGCAACTAAATCATTGGATACTTTGGTTACAGCTGTTTCGACCAAGTGAAGTGAAAAATCTAATTATCCTTTTCTTTGGTTTATTTTTAAATGAGCACTACAAGTACCATAACCACTACAACCTAGTTTATTGTTTATGAAGCCAGGAGTGTCCTGACATGTCCCATGGTATGATGTAAAACCATTTTAGTACAGTTTGTCAAGTTACCTGAGTCTAGCCAGGAGCCCATGATCCCATCCCATGCATCTAGTCTTGTCTGATAACAGAATCCAGAATGCTCTACCAAGCAAATACATAACCATGGAGGACCATTGTTATTGGCTTAGAGCAGGCTTCCCCAAACTCTGTGCTTCCAGATGTTGCTGAACTACAACTCCCAGGATTCTCAGCCTATCTATTTCATTCATAGAATCATGGGAGTTGTAGTTCAGTAACATCTGAAAGGACCATAATTATTGGCTTAGAGTGTGAGCTGAGTGTGTTCCTGCATCGTTGTTCTTTATCTACAAAGACATCCGGCGTTGCTTGCAGGAGAAAAAGATTGCACTGTGATACAGAGTGACTGTATGTAAATACAGTCCAATAATGGGGACCATGTTGCAATCCCATTAGCAGGTAAACTTATTGAGAAGGGCTCTCAACCCCTCTGTTCCTGTGAGTCCAACTCATCTGGTTACAATTACATGTCTATACAGGGCTGTGGAATTTCTTGGCGCTATATTAAAAAATAATAATAATATAAGATTTCGCTGTGTCCCTAGTAATATTGCATTTGTCAGTGAGCATAGAACCCTTATTTTTTTTTGTAAAACATTTGGTATTTAGGGCGAAAATAGCTGAGCTAGACGGATATTTGATTAGGATTTTATTATTTTTTTTTAGTTTGTCTCTTATGATCTAAACTTTGCAGTTGCAAACTTACCACCAGTACCCAGTTTGGTAAATAATTTTTATTTTTATTTTTTTAATTCATTGCTGCATCGTTTGTAAAAACGTACAAAGTCGTACAAAGTCACCTTGACATCATGTTACACTGCATATCAATGAAGACTTTGCTAACATGGCAATATGATACAATAACGGTAACAATGCAGCCTGCATTCTGTACATAGTTAGATTTGCTCAGTGGCACTATTTTTCCTTTAAAGTATTTCCAAAATGACTCTCTATATTTAATGTTATATAATGTTACATAGTTACATAGTTACATAGGCTGAAAAGAGACCTGCGTCGATCAAGTTTAGCCTTCCTCACATTTGTTTTTTGCTGTTGATCCAAAAGAAGGCAAAAAAAACTCCCAGTTTGAAGCACTTCCAATTTTGCAACAAACTAGGAAAAAAATTCCTGTTAATGTTATATAGTTAATTAAAATAAATAATGCACCGCCTCCTACCCTAAAAATAACATGTATGTACGTAGTGGGGAATCGCGATGCAGCCTAGCCCAAATCTAAACCCATTTACCCCCCCAATAACGACAGACCACTTAGTATGGATGAACAGGCCACAGCATTTATTATCACAAACTAAATTACTGCATAACACATCCATAACTTTATTTATTAAATCTCTTCTTTCTGTAACCAAAACGTTAGACATAAATAATCATAAATTAACATATATACATATATAACTCCACCCATAGTGTTATACAGTGACCCAACCATCCTTGCCAATAAACATACAGTGGTTCCTAATCACCACTTCATCTCACCTCCCCCCTCGTCATAAAAATCATATATTTCCAATGCCCGCCATCAGCCGACCTTATCCACGCTCGATGGGCACGACACCCTGAGGCAACCTAATGTTTAACCTTTTGAAGCAGGGGAGGTTGAGACCTAAAAAAACTTGTTCATCTCATTCCATATACTTAAACGTAACCACTAAAACTCAATTGGCAAGGACATACCCCCAGCTAGCTGTGACGAAATATACCAATAGGGCAGGCGGGAGGGAAGCTGTTTGCTGTCCCGAATCCCAAGTGGCACTGAGGTAAGACCTCCCCCACACTAACTTACACAGAACATAATCCCACCCACACACTCTTCCCAACCAATCCCATGCATCTATCCCCACACTCCTACATGTGCCCTTGTCCGCTTAGCTGCACTATCTCCCCAGGGCCTTACCTTTGAAAATCATGCAGAAGCTTTATCCAAATTCAGGTAGACCCCTCTCTCACCCGGAAGTTATTCCACCAATCAACAGTCTCTCATTCTGGTCTTGTGGTCATATGCCACTGCTCATCAGAGTAGTGAGCTAGGATGGTTATTTTATTTATTTATGTTTTAATAGATTCAATGGGGGAAAACCTTACACACATCGCCAATTCGCCATACAAATACGCTCTTATTCAAGCAAAATGTACAACAGTAGTATTTAAGCTTATACCATTCCAAGGCACATTCAATTCTCCTTCAAAGGATCCCTAAAATACACGTGTGTAGTGTTGTATACGTGATCTATGCATTGTAAAGGACCAGACTGCTTGCACATGTATGGGTGAAAAGTTATTTAATTTTATTGACTACTTCTGCTAAGTGATCAAGCTCCTCCATGCAAGGAAACCTGCACACGGATACAAGTATCTGAGTGTGGACCCATCTTCTCCCAAATTATATGTATAGCATGTATTCTGGGATCCTATGCGTAATGTTTGGGGGTAGGTTAGTAGCTGAGAGCAGACATCGCTCACAACCATTTTCATTTCCATAATATAGAGGACATAATACACAGGATTGATGCAATGTGATCATCATAATGCAGAGATTGTATCTAACCCTACCTGATGCTGACACTGTTATCCACATCTTTACCATAGAAAATGTAGGGATATTTTTATGGTTAAATGATAAGGTGATTAAAAAAACAACCCGAAAAAACCTGCGGAAGTGAATCAAACTCTCACAGTATGTGTTCTGTAATTTGTGTTTGTACAGTGTTTTCCTATGCCTTTCTTCACTTGCATGGTACTTCACTCAAAAAAAGTTTATATTATATAATATATTATTATACAAATATTATATTTTTTTAAATAAACAAATAGAGTATGTTGCCTTCATTTGTTCTATTCTCCATCACTTTGAGTCAGTTTGGTTGTTCGGTTATAGTCATAGCTCTGTCATTTGTATGACACATGCACAGTTCAGGCCTGGTTTTATTACTATGGAGCTCTGTGATATACTCCCACACTGCACTTTACTGTGAATTGTATTGGTGTGGAGCTCTGTGATACACTCAACCATGCTGCATATTCATGTGAATTTTAATGTTATGGGTCTCTG
Source organism: Pelobates cultripes (assembly GCA_933207985.1). Taxonomy (NCBI): domain Eukaryota; kingdom Metazoa; phylum Chordata; class Amphibia; order Anura; family Pelobatidae; genus Pelobates; species Pelobates cultripes. The sequence goes on along the minus strand of OW240923.1, from coordinate 93,021,214 downwards.
TGATGCTCTCATACCCACTGCACATTACTGTGAATTTTAATAACCTGTAGCTCTGTTAGACACGTATACACTCATACACACTGTACATTAGTATGGGGGGATTTTGTAAAAGGGACATAATAAGTACCAAAACCACTACATTTCAATGTAGTCGTGGTGCATAGGTCCTGTCCTTTTTTTCTCTGGCAATATAAAACATTGCCATTTCTGTCAGACACCTCTAGTAGCCATCTGATGAGTTGCCAGTGGAGGTATCCCTAGGCTATAATGTAAATACTTCATTTTCTCTGAAAAAAACTTAAAGGGAATGATTATACTTACGATAAAAAATGCAATAAGCTGTAGTTGTTCTGGTGACTAAAGTGTCCCTTTAATAAAGGAGCAAACTAAGGTTATACACAAATATTTTATATTTAACCCAAGAGTGTTATTTTAAACAGTGAATTGTGGGGCATTATTTCAGACCATTAATCCTTATTATTCTCTGTTTTAAATATTTTACATATAATTTATTATGTTCAGTTTAATTTGATTTGTGTTTTTTAACAATAATGTTTACTCCTTTCTTATTTTATACACCATTCCCTAAAAAAGGAAAAAAAATCATAAAAAAACATTTTGTTAAAAAAAAAATCTGTTCGACAGCACAGCATTTAAGTTACAGAGGGACATTCATTAAATAATATTTACTGTAATAGCATCAGAAATGAGCCATTGAATTCTTATTCTCAGATTCTATTGCTATTTGAATTGCTTTTCAGTTTCTTGGAGTTAATGAGTCAGCATCTCACGTCAAATAATACATTATAAATTATTAGATTAGTTATGTTACAATCTGAATAATGACAGCCTCTGCCCTCTGTATATGATTTGCATGCATTTATAATGAAGGTCGGACAAGTCAGGTTGAAACGGAAAGCGGTAAGGTGTCCCTGGTCACACATGTATTGCAAATACCAGTCGAATTGTGGCTGAATTGCACTACATGGCCGCTTTAGAGGCACCGGAGAAGCAGTGACTAGCTTTGCTCCGAGAGACTAAAAATGTACTAAATGTATCTGTTTACGAAATGTATCTGTGTATGGAATAAAACCACTCACCCTTCTTACCAATACTGACCTTCACCAAGCAGAGAAACACATTTTATCATACAGAGAGACTATAAAAGCATGCACCTTCCTTTGTGTGTAAGCAGCCATGGATAGGCGAGGAAGGAAGGATTGCTATGTGCACATTCTAGAACATAGTTGCAGACTGCAAAGACAGTCTGCAATACTCTACACTGTCTTACTGCCTCTTTCCTAATGCAGGTGGCAAAATAGCATTTTTTCCTAAATGCTAATATTTCAAAACCATTTTTAGTATATCAAGATAAGAGAAACTATTTTATCCCAAAACAACTTTTTATTCACTATAATATTTTTTTGAATGATAAACAGTTAAATGCATTGTTCCACTGCCCACCTTCCATCAGGGGGTGGAAGATAAGATATACAATAAGGAAGCCTTCCCTGAGGGTGAATAACTGACAGATGCAATTTGCAATGGAAGCCCTGCCTGCTGTATATGTCTAGCACTGCTTCATAGATGAGTTTTAATACTTATAACATATACTAGCTCTCTGATATTTTCCTCAGTAGTAGGTTTTTTCCTCTTTTTCCATGCTTTTCCCCCATATTATTTTCATTGAGAGAAGGCTCAAGTTGTCTGGCAGTTGTCCGTTTGTGTTTCTTTAAAGTATGCATTGCGTAATACACTTTTTTATGAATCTCCGAACAGTATTTCATATTAAAAAATGTTCTTTCGTCCAATGTTTATGTGCTATCTATTTCATGTTTCATGTCAATTTGTATTTTCTAATTAAAATAATTTGATTCTTATTTTTTTGTGAACAAAATCATCTCACCAGCGAAGATATTAATGTATCAAAGGATACGGGATTTTCTCACTTCACTTCAGAACAAAAATCTCAATGCTATAGTTTCTATCAATCATTCATATAATGTGATCTCTTTTAATGCAAACCCAATGGGCCATTTCACAACCACTTGGTTTGACAAACAAGTGTTCAGACTGGTTCACTATTAGTCTTGTTTTTAGAAAGCAGAGGTTTCTTTTAACAGCCCACCACATTGGTAGTTCCAGTCATTAACCTGTGCCTACAGAATCATTTCCTGATGGGCAAAGTAGGCAGTTACCTATAGGAGCCTTTCGACAAGAGCATCTACCGTGACCACAAATGTACATGTTTTTATTTATTTTTTAATTATGGAGGAAAAAAGAAATGCTCTTTCTAATTACATTTTTTGGAGGTCAGTCATGGGGCACCTTATACTTTTGCACCTTTAGGCCTACACCAAGAAACCAGTTGAGGTAGATCGTTAATGGATTATTTTCTACGTTTTCAAATAATACATGATCTATATCCATAACCCCTCATTTTGACCTTCCGTTTCCCTTCTTAAATCTATGGAACTGTTTTGGGCAGGAAAATGTGCTTGCGGTCGGTCATAAAGGGACCTCCAGCTAACTTTTTAACCCCTGGATGGATTTGGCTGATTTTTGGTTATGTTTATGTTTTAAGTGTGCTGATTCCAAATATGTAATTATGAAGATGGGATGTGTAGTTTTAAAGTTACAGTGTATGGCTAAAAACTGTATTTTTACTGCCTGTGTTTAATTATGTTAATCTCTTCCCAAAAGTCATTTCGTTCAAAGTGGAGAGAATGTTAAAAATATATTTTGTTAGAGATTCTTGAGAAATGCTTTTCAGCCGCTTCTAATCTTAAGCATCATTTGAGGGAGCCATACAGGAAGAAACCTTATTTGTGGTGTGTTTAGTATTTTTCTGATCAGTTTAATACCTTCCGCGTCTCCTATCGGTGGACGTGTATATGGCAGCCATTTTAGGAACCGTACACCTGGGACCCGAGCAAGGTCACCTCGTTCAACAGGCGACAACATTTGTCCATGGAAAACTATCCTGGACATTCTGTACAATTTGTATGGATATGGCATTGATTTTTGTAACAGGGAGATGGAAGAAGAGGCTTGGTCGGTCCTCTTACTGCAAATTTGGGGCACTGCGCGGTCAAGCTAATGTGCCACCAGATAGGAGTGGTGTGTTTAGTATTGTTCTGATCAGTTTAATACCTTCAACGTCTCCTATCAGTGGTCGTGTACACGGCATTGATTTTTGTAACAGGGAGATGGAAGAAGAGGCTTGGTCGGTCCTCTTGAGGCTTGGTCGGTCCTCTCCAGGCTCTTTACCATGTGAGTTGGACATACATCTTCTTCCACTCCATTCACACCTTACAAGCATACTGCACTATGATGTGTATTTTCTTGTTGTAGATTTTATTATGCTGTCTGCCCCTTAAAGTGATATATACGTTATTCCAATTGGGGTAAGAATTTGATATTTAGCGCTCCACTGAGTGATCTTTTGGTGGTAGTACGATCCACTAAGTTCACTTTTTTCTTTCACATTGTGTTTGTGTAGGATTGGGATACCTGCATGCGTGTTTGAGCTGCTGTTCTATTTATATATTATTGTTAAGCGCCTAATTGCACAGAGCACCTTTTTCTTATACATGTTAAGTCCCTTTAACCTTTCCTTGTAAGTTTTATCCTGCAATCCATGAACCAGGTTAGTAGCCCTTCTCTGAACCCTCTCTAAAGTATCAATATCCTTCTGAGGATACGGTCTCCAGTACTGAGTACAATATTCCAAGTGAGGTCTCACCAGTGTTCTGTACAATGGCATGAGCACTTCCCTCTTTCTACTGCTAATACCTCTCCCTATACAACCAAGCATTCTGCTAGCATTTCCTCCTGCTCTATTACATTGTCTGCCTACCTTTAAGTCATCAGAAATAATCACCCCTAAATCCCTTTCCTCAGATGTTGAGGTTAGGACTCTATCAAATATTCTGTACTCTGTCTTTGGGTTTTTACGTCCAAGATGCATTATCTTGCACTTATCCACATTAAATGTCAGTTGCCACAACTCTGACCATTTTTCTAGTTTACCTAAATCATTTGCCATTTGGCTTATCCCTCCTGGAACATCATCCCTGTTAAATATCTTAGTATCATCAGCAAAAAGACATACCTTACCATCAAGACCTTCTGCAATATCACTAATAAAAACATTAAAGAGAATGGGTCCAAGTACAGATCCCTGAGGTACCCCACTGGTGACAAGCCAATGCTTCAAATATACTCCACTGACTACAACCCTCTGTTGCCTGTCACTCAGCCACTGCTTTACACATTCAACAATATTGGAATCCAAACTTAAAGATTGCAGTTTATTGATAAGCCTTCTGTGTGCAACAGTGTCAAAAGCCTTACTGAAACCTAGGTAAGCAATGTTTACTGCACCACCCTGATCTATTATTTTAGTTACCCAATCAAAAAACCAATAAGATTAGTTTGGAATGATCTCCCTGAAGTAGACCCATGCTGTCTCTGATCTTGAAATCAATGTGATTTTAGATGTTCAACAATACTATCCTTTAACATGGTTTCCATTACTTTCCCCATTACTGACGAGATATCTGTTCCTCCATTACTACACCTATGTCACTACTAAAAACAAGTACACCTTCAGTTGCCAACAATTTTAGTGATAACTAGAAGATTATAAATTTAAATTAGAAGGTAAATAAGAAGATTAATGAGAAGAGTAGGATTGGGTATAGGGTTAATTTAGTTATGGCCTTCAATCTAACTATATTATTTTGCAGTATTAAGAAAACAGGCCACCACTTGTAACCTAATTCATCAAACCTGTGTCAAATGTGTGAAATGAGCAAGGCATATAAAGCATATAAACTCAACAAGTAACAGCTGGAGGTTGTCCTAAAAGATCTATCACTTATCAACACAAATTGTCAGGAAACATATTAAATGGACTTTCCACATTCCTAAAATACAAACATGAATCTAATATAACATCACTAATATCATCCTTTTTTGAAATGGACATAGTCAGAAGGTAAATACAAAAGTACAAAAGCGGTGAAGCAGTAAGCAGACCTTGTTGTTGCAACAGCTACTATAAATCTTAGATAGGCAGTTAGATTTCTAGTTTCATGGACGCAAGCGTGCGAAGGAACTAACCAGTCGCACAGGGCAAAGAGCACTATCTGCTGAGGCAGGCATGGACACCCATGTACCCCGCCCCCTTTAGTCAGACTTGGAACGGGGAATGAACAGCAAAACTGCCTGAGGGGAAAGGGAGACATGAGCAGCTTGGATACCGCGGCCCACCAAGCTGGATGATGGAGCTGCCAGCTCCCCCACCCGGAGTGCACCATGAAAAGCTAGGGCAAACACTGCCTGAAAAAGAGAGAGCTCAAACGGAGAAGAACAAACTAATGGTAAAGCAAGCAGGAACAATATCAGACGAGCACAGGATTATGGGTTCCCGAGTGCCCAGCGGACGAGACTCTGACCAACTCGAACCTTTGAGAACCTGCCTAACCATGAAAAACCTTGAAGGATCTGGCTTACCTGCAAATCTCATAATGAATAAAAGGGCAGCGAGCCTGGTCCCCACCATAGCTCTAGAAAGGCCACGGGAACGCAATGTAACCAGCCAACTCAAAAATGTCCCCTGTGAGGCCTCCACATCACGAACCCCGATATCCATAGAGAAACTGACCCATTCGCTACAGCAGCGGATGTATGACCTCCAAGTTTGAGGGGCCAGCGAAGCTCTCACCAAGGAGAAAAGGAGCTTCCATTGTCCATCATCTGCCAGAGAAAAGGAGGACAATCAGTGCCCAGAGCTGCTGCCGATGGAGCAAAGGATCTAAAAAGATCCCACTGAAAACGTGACAAAGCATCTGCCAGCGTATTATTGACCCTGGGAACATGTCAAGCTACAAAGTGAATATTGTTTTGCATGCAAAGGAGAACTAGCAAACGGAACAACCTAACCACAAAGATGCAGACAACCGGTTGTTGGCCTGAAACACTGACCGGTTGTCATTACAAAAAATAACTGACCGGTCGCGGAAACACAAGCACCACATCTCCACTGCCACCAGTATGGGGAAAAGTTCCAGTAAAGGTTTCTCGTAAGGCCCCTAGCATGCCACGAAGGCAGCCACTGGGCGGCACTCCAGGATCCCTGAAAACAAGCCCCGTAACCACAAGAACACAAAGTGTCTGTAAACAAATGGAAAGACTGCCATAACCGGACTCCATTGAAGTCCTGCAAAAAACACCCCCAGACGCGTAGATCCTCCAACATGTCCTTAGACAAGGAAATCTTAGCTTTGACCTTAGGACTGCTGCGAAGGGCCATCTCCATATCCCTTTTGAAAACCCGGCCCATGGGAATAACCCTGCAGAAAAAATTGAGGAGCCGTACGAACCGAAAGCAGCGTCCTATCAACTTTGCCCTGTGATAGCCTGCTTTGCATTAAAGAGGTGTCTATTTCAATGCCCAAAAAGGAAAGCTCTTGTGTAGGCCCCTCGGACTTGTCCTCGGCCATGGGAGCACCAAATTCTGCCAAGAGACTTCTCATGATGGTCATCAAATAGGAGCAATGAGGCGAGCCACTAGGACCCACAAGGAGGAAATCATCCAAGTAGTGCACTACCGATGTGCTGCCTGCAGCCGTGGCCACGGCCCAGTGCAAAAATGAACTGACAGCTTCAAAGAAGGCACATGACACTGAGCAGCCCATCAGTAAGCACTTATCCACGTAATAAGCAACTTAAAACCCATCCACTGAAATGAAGAAGGGTGGAGCGGGAGAAGGCATAAAGCAGACTCAAGCTTCGCCATCAAAGCTCCCTGGCCCACTTGTTGGACCAACGCCAGAGCATCATCAAACGGCTGGTAGTGGACCGAAATAAGGGCTGGACCAATGGCGTCATTAACTGACGCCCCGGGGTACGACAAGTGTTGAATGAGCCTAAATCTTTGGGAGAGCAAAGGGGCCTGCTATCCTACCCAGAGAGACCTCCTTAGATAATTTGTCTCTGACCACTTGGGGGAAAGAATAGGCAGATTGCAGATTTCTTGGCTGAAACTGGGATCATAAATCCCTCCAAAGACTAGACAGAAGCCAATCAGCTTGCTGCCAGAAAGGGTAAAAAGTCAGCCACCTCTCAATTGCGTCCACCTTCAATTGAGTGGGGTTGGCGCCTTTGAGAGAGGAGAATGAGTGACCAGAGGAGGCATGCGACTGAGAAGGTCGCTTGCACTCCGCTCCAGGATGGCCACACCCACAGGATCTTTAGATGTGAAATAATGCGAAAGGAGCAAGCAGCTCCCTTATCACATTGGTTATCATGGAATTTCCAGCATTCGCACCCCTTCCAGCCGCCACGGTAAAAGTGACGGCTGCGTCACTTCCGATGCGCGCAGAGTCGCCCATAATTATTTTTTCCCTTTTTCTAAACACCTGAGACACACCCAGGTAATCCCCAAATCCTGGACTGGTAGGGGGTCCTCAGGACTGGGTTGAGAACCCCTGTTTTAATGTAATGTTTATAGGAATTTTATTTATTTATTTATGTATTTTACATTTGTATTTTATTATTTTCGAAAATGCAAAGTGGGATACAGAAGGAAAAAGGGGTGAGTGAATGGGGGTACACACGTTTTCTGCATTGTTCACAACGGTTGACAATTAGTAAGACAAATGACAATTGGTACATATGTTCACATTGGCACAGTAGTTTGATTGCTTGCGCGAGGCAGTTTTATGTTACTTTTGTGAGCGTTTTTGCCTCTATTCCTGTACTGTTAAACGCCTAGATTCTTGTTAAGTGAGGTATTAACAACCCTTCTTAGCTAGGGTTGGATGTCCGGAGGGTCGGTTAGGCGTTATTGGCTACTGTTGCGTTTTCCTTATAACTTGTGGTGGTTCCTCAAGGCCAATTACCCCCTAGTTGGGAGTTTGCAGTGTGTGTTGAGTCGACTTCGGTCATGTTGGCTAAATAGGTATGTCGGTGGGTATTACCCCATGGTGGGTTGAAAACTTGGCATAGAATATCGGGGAGGGGAAGCTTGGGTTGGGTGGTGATGTGGGGGTGGGGGAGAGCGGGTGAGTGCGTCAAACTTGTACCTGTGTTTTGTCTTTATCTGGGTTCATCCGAGACTGGGTTTAGGGCACGTACATAGGAGGGCTATTACTTTTGCTTACTTCCATTACCAGTCCCCATTATTCACATCCATCCCTCTTGTTGTTTATAGGGATTTTTAATGGATTATTTTCATTGTTCTCAGCTTCAGCCTGTAGTGTGCCTTCAAATAAATATAAAAAAAAGTATATATTATAAATAATGATAAAATAAAAATTTTAATAGTGTTGCTAAAACCCTGGAGTTTATTGACTGAACACCAAATTGTAATGAACTGAAATCAAATTGCAAGATTTAGGCTAAAATAGTATATCTGGTAAAATCCTTCAAATTGGCTATAGTAATAACTCGGCAACTTTTGCCTAAATTTTGCAATTTGCATATAAATTCATAAAAAATCAGTGTTTAGTAAACAGACTTCCACACCTGGTTTACTGGAGGTTGGCACTGGAGCCTGGATTAAAGTGAAACAAAAAAGTGCACATTATTAATATTTCATGACCCTTAGTTAGCTACCAAAACAATAACTTAATTTCTCAGTTAGTATTTATTGTTTTTACTTTAGTGACCGTATGATTTCCATGGGTGACTTTTGATGCATAAGAAATTGTCCTTTCAAATTAAAGGGGCACTTCAGTTATCACATAGAATATCAGTTGTCAATATCTCATAATCAGGCTAAGTTTATTATATTGTCCTCTTGTTTTCTGCATCCCATGAATGTAAAGGGTTAAATTAGATATGGTCAACTCCTCAGATCTTATTCTCAAACTAGATGATTTACCAACCTGGTAATTAATGCAGAAAAAGAGCATGTAATTAACCGTATGATTTATATTGCTAACTATGTGTGTGGTCTCTCCACAATCATTCCACTGACAGTAAAATGCTGTTTTATTTTTATCTTAACCCCTTCACTTTCAAGGGAGATGGAAATGTATGTTTACTACATATAGGTTTATAACCATGTTCCACTATTATGAGATTAGAGTTACCCATACCATATTATATTCTATGTAGCTATAGCTGGTAGCTAGTCAGACCCATGTTTGCTTGTAAGGTTGATAAGGTCTGTTATTTTCTTTGCTGATAACTAGACAGGACTACTATCAGTTTTTACTAGCCAAGCATTGTTTGACTCATTCAACTAACTTATTGAAAAGGCAACTGAAGAAAAGTTAGTACTTAGTGAGTAAACCCCTTTTAAAGTTTCCACGCAACTTTAAATAATGTCTTGAGGGAATACATTTTAAAGTTAGTCTCAAGTCAATATTCTGTAGATAGGTGACTTTAGAGGTGGCTCTATAATTAGGCCAGTAAGGTGACTATGGCCTCACGCTTGCTTAGGGCTCACTTCATGCCAATCCTAGCACCTTGCTGTTACTGTGAGCACCTCAACTGGGATCTATTATTTTAGTTTTGTTTAACTCCTTGCAAACTAGGCTCTAGAGCAGGGATAGGCAACCTTTGGCACTCCAGATGGACTACATCTCCCATAATACTCTTACACCCATAATGCTGGCAAAGCATCAAGGGAGGTGTAGTCCAAAACATCTGGAGTACCGAAGGTTGTGTATGCCTGCTCTAGAGCCTCCTCTGGGAGACTTGCTTTGATTGTACTATCAGATCAGTTTTACAGCCACTACAGGCACTTCCTCATTGAACACCTATATTCTAAGGTCTTCAGATTCAGAAGCATCACACGGCATTATGATGACAAACAAGTCCACTAAGCACTAGATTGGTCAATTGTCATCATTACTGACTTCACTGGGAAGGTTGAGTGGCCACAGCTTTATTAATAACTTCTTGCCAGCATCTTAACTCTGTCAGCTGTTGGGGTGTTTCACCAACAGACAGCTCTATCCAATATGAACCACAAGGCCAGAGCAGCCTTCCCCTGCCATCAGCTCTCAGCAGGCTGTGACTCCCCAAGCCACTTGGGCACCTTCTTCCATTTTAAACACCGCTGGCCAGGACTACCACGAGCTGTGACCAAACAAAAACCCTATTACCCCTTCTTATGATGTCTCTAAGTTGAAACAGTGTATCCTCCTAGTACCATCCCCTTATCTCTGTCAACAGTCATGTCCTCCCTTCCTTATCTTTCAAGGGAGGTTTTTGACTGCTGACCTGAAAGCCTCCAACCACCCGTTGCCCAATAAATACACAATAACACTTGATATGGGTAAGGGCAACGGCCACAGCTTTATTAATAACTTCTTGCCAGCATCCTCACTCTATCAGCTGTTTGGTTGTTATACCAACAGACAGCTCTATCCAATATAAACCACAGGTCTGGAGCAGCCTGCACCCGTAATCAGCTCTCAGCAGGCTGCGACTCCCAAGCCGCTTGGGCACCTTCTTCCATTTTTAACTGCGCTGGCCAGGACTACCGCAACCCCCGATGACAACCTAACTGCCCCCCTAGTCGGCACCCAAATAAAGTGAAAGGGTTCCCGAATACCCACCATCGACAACGACAGCCGCCTGCAAAAAGCCCAAACCATGGGAAGGACATGGCATGCAAAGGCCAAGTGCCCCAGCAGCACCTGCATTTGCTGCAACTGAACCTTCCTGGCCCCACGCACTAAATCCACCATGCGCAAGAGAACTGATAATATTTACGCTGGCAAACGAAAAACCATCTCCCTAGTGTCAATTTCTACACTTAGGATGGACAGGACTGTAACCGGACCCACCGTTTTGCTCTCCGACACGGGAACCCCGAAATCCGCCGTAACCAACCGAAACAACCGTAACAAATGCTCACACTCCAAGGAGCCTAGCAAACCAACAAATAAAAAATTGTCAAGATAATGGGTAAACACCGACAAAACCGACGACTGTAGTGTAACCCATTCCAAAAACGAAGAAAACATCTCAAAGTTATGACGAGAAATAGAACAGCCCATAGGCAAACACATGTCGTAGTAGAAAAAAACCCTGGAAAAAAAGCCGATTCAGTGTTGGATTTTGCCAAGAGCGCCTCGGCCCTGGCACCGGCCCGTCAAACCAACTCCAAAGCCCTATCAAATGACGCATAGCAAAACACGACACACCTCTTTTCCGATGTCATTGTTAACTGAACCCCCCGCCGGATAGGATAGGTGTTAGATCAAACGAAAATAACCCGCCTCCTTCTTAGGAACCAGACCCAGAGGTGAAACCCGCAAATTGTAAAACGTGGGAAAATCAAAAGGACCTTCCATGCGACCCCGCTGAACCTTGACGTCCAATTTTCCCTGGAGGACATTACCCCGAACCGAGCGGAGGTTGTCCGCAAACTGGGGCAATGCAGATTGAACAAACGGAATCCAGAAAACTAACGTAAACACATCAAACAAAACCTGGGCATCATGATGCCTAGGATACCAGGCAAGCCACGGGCGCATCCTTACTACGTTCTCCGGCGTCCTCTCCTCTAGGAACGTTGTCGCGAGTTGAGCCCTTACCGACGACCGGCTTGTCCTTTCTGAAGCAGTGCATCGCTGGAACCTGCAGGAGCTGTACCACCTGCACTGGCTCTCATTATAGAGCCAACACATGCCTTTTTTGTGACCTGCCAACGACCTGGAGCCTCCTCTGCCTGGCCTGGGAAAGGATGGCGGTCTACTGGAGGTCATGATTAGCAGCCACAAGCTGCCGTCCTGGACACCGAAATCCGGGGCATGCCAGAATCTTTTGGCGAAACTGCTGGTCGTAGCGAAACCAGCTTTGCCCCCCGTAGACCTTATATGCCCCCCAGATTAAATCTAAATAACCAAACAGCAACACCGCCTTTTCTGCAAACCAGCGCACCAGGATGCTAGCAAAAACATTAAACCTCTGAAGCCAATTTCAAAATGTTCTAGGGATATGCTTACCCTTTTCCGTCTCTGGCACCTCTCCCCGCCGTGGCCTGTCCACAGATTCTTTGTCCGGAGAAACCAGAGAAAGAAAATCAACGTACTCACCTCTGCAAATTTTCTCCTGGACATCCTGAGGCACATGGAGACCCAAAGGGGCCAGGTCACAGCCTACCATACAAGGGCAAAATGCCCCTGAGTACTGACTCCCACTCCCCTGCCCGACAGGCTCCTGCATACACTGACTACTACTCCCCTGCCCGGCAGATTCCTGTGCCAGCCCCGTGGGATCCGCGGGAAACCTATACACTAAGGCCCCCAAGCACAACCACTCCTCTGACTGCACCTGACCAACAGACCCCCAGGCGCTAGAGCAATGTAACTCACCAAACTGCTGGGGAACTGTAGGCACCCGACCTCCTGAAATCTCCTGTTCCTCCTAATCCGATCCAGACTCCGACCGGAACCTCCTCAGTCCACCTGGAAGACTGGCATCTGCACTGCCATCCAGCCTCTCTTCCGAATCCTGAGCTCCAAATCCAGCTGCACCTGAGTGTCTGAGGTCCGTTCTGTTTAGTGTCCCAGTCTCCTGCCTCTGACCTTGCCCTACGTCCTGCGCCCTGATGCGCTTCTGGCGCATCCAGGGCGTTGACAGTGCGCATCACTTCCGGTGTTGACGTCTTATTACGTTCAGCGCCTTGACGTCCTTCTGGCGGGTCTGGGGCGGAGACGTTTTAAATCACTTCGGGCGTCATCACGTTTCCCACCGCTTGGACTGGAAGAGACGGCGGGCTCCGAGACCTTCCCGCCACGCCACCATCTTGTCCTCTTACCCCGACTCCAGCAGTAGGCCTCTGGCTCCTCCTTGCCTCCCGAGCAGACCTTGGGGACCTCATGCCGCCGCCCGGTTCTCCTCTCTGCCGACTGCTTTTTCTCACTGGCCTGGGAGATAAGCGCGTAGGAGGCCGTGATCGCCTGGTCCTCCTAACGCCATCTGAAACTCCTTCCATTGCCGAGGTCCCCGAAGCTGTTCCCGGACGTCCGCCCACACCGGCCAGCACATCCTCCACGAACCGGAGTCGTGGGAATCAAGGTACGCCTGTAATAAGGCTACCACTGCCTCTCTGGACACCGCCGACATCCTGGTCCGATACCCAGTCTTTTGCCTGTCACCTATGGAGATTCCTATGGATAACTATTTTTTTTTTCTAAATGTTCTTATGCTATAACTTGTATCTTGTTTTTAGAGAAATCCCAGCCCCTGTGGAAAAAGCTAGCTTCACTACGCTTCTGTCAGGAGACTGGTGAGTCTCCCCTTTGACCCCTTCTTATGATGTCCCTAAGTTGCAACAATGTATCCCCCTAGCACTATCCCCTTATCCCTATCATCAGTCATGTCCTCCCTTTCTTATCATTCCAGGGAGGTTCTGGGATAAAGGTAAGTTTGCATGGCAATTTTTGACCTTTGTTTTGTTTTTAACATAGAAGCTGCACAGTAAAAGAAAAAGACCACTTCAATATTAAAAATAAGTATTTATTTTTAATGTTAGAGGGTTCCGTTAACCCCTTAAGGACACATGACATGTGTGACATGTCATGGTTCCCTTCTATTCCAGAAGTTTGGTCCTTAAGGGGTTAAATGATATGGTGCCATGTTCACCATGTTTTAACCCTGCAACTGAAAGCATTGCAATATTGTCATTCCTGGGTTTAAGTGCTTCTAGTGGCTGTCACTCAGACAGCAACTAAAGAAGCTTCCGGGGAAAAAACTCTGCTACTCTGCTACTTCTACTGGGCAGTGTCAAAGAGACCATCTTATTGGCAGAGCATAGTGTTTTGCTCTGCATGCACACTAGCCTATCAATAAAAGCATATAATAGGCTATGATCATTGATCTTGATAATCTCAGCAAAGCAGTTGAGACCAAACAGCACTGCAAAGGAAAAGAGGTAAGTGAAACTGGGAGTGAGGGCTGGTCACCTAAATTGCCAACAACAAACTAATATATATAGCGCTTTAGGAATACACATTTGTATTGCTAGCACTATTGTGGTCCTTTAAGCATTACATTGTTGATCTATTTTCGCTTTGTGAAAAGGTAACTGAGGTTAAGGTTTCTAATATTTTAAAAGGCTTTTTAGGTGTTTATTACAACTCGGTCTTTTTAAGTACACAATCTCTATACAATACAATTTGAAGCAATAGGCTTTACATTACCTTTGAAGTGTAGTTTCTCTTAAACGTGACAGTAAAACATTGTAAAAAAAACTTCAAATAAAGACAGTATTTGTGCATGTATGAGAACTCACAACTTTATGTATTTAACCCTTCCCTTCCAATAAAGTATGTAGATAAATAGGTAGATTAAAAATTCCAAATCAATGCAAAACAAAAGTTAGCCCAGAAAACCTCTTTAACTTTTCCTTTGCTCCAGTGCTAAAGAGAAACAGATTTCACAGCCAAGGCTCCATTTCCCCCATTAACTTTTTTGCAGAGAGACTGTAAATCAGTGGTAGTCAACCTTTTTCTACCTACCGCTCACTAATGCATCTTTTTGGTTGAAAAAATTTCCTTACCGCCCACCATTTTTCGCGCAAGTACGTAATATTTTTTCAAAAGGAGGGTGTTTAAGTTTCTACTTAATGCATGTTTATAATGTTTTTAACTTTATAAAGTTTAATGAGAAAACAATAAAGTAAATTGAAATTACCTTTACTAGTGATTAATGAGATCCTTGAGGTTGATGCTGCAAGACTAAATATTTTATATCTGGTTCGATTTTCGTAAGGAACAAACAAAGGTCTCCTCTTTCGGTGATATTCAGACGACTTCTCTGTTTGCGCATAATATGATTTCTCATCTGTGCGTCAGCTCCCCTCCCCTCCTCTCCCTCCTCAATTCCACTCCCTACGTTTTTTTATTTTCCCTTTTTAAAAAAATGTTTTAACCTTCCTTATAGCAATACCCAGTAGGAAGGCTGAGCTAGGTATCCCACTATAACAGACAGGCACACATAACTACATACATACATACATACAGACACACACACACACACACAAGACACACATACATACAGACAGACAGGCACACACATACATACAGACACACAGACAGGCACACATACATACACACACACACACACACACAAGACACATACATACAGACAGGCACACACAGGGCCGGACTGGGGATACAAAGCAGCCCTGGAAAAAAAATTTGTGCCAGCCCCATAAGTCACTGCGCCATATATTGTCGCGTGTAATATGTAAGGTTATGTCTTGCCAGGACAGATGATTGAGTAATATATATATATATATATATATATATATATATATATATTGCTTTTTCTAATATAAAATATTGGTCCTTTCAGGGTAAAACGTTTAATTATACAGTAAGCATACGCACATGCAGACACAGGCAATTTCACTGACATTTCAGTGACACACACAAGCTCATTGATACACAGCCTCATAGACAAACAATCTTACTGATATACATCAGCTCATTGACATAAAAACACAAGCTCACTCACTAGCAGGCACACGCATGCAAGCAAGCTCACTAACTAGCAGACGCACACACACAGCTTGTGGTGGTACTGGTGTCTATTGCATGTCCCTACAGGCTTTTCAACGTAAACACTGACTTTTCAGACAAAAGGCAGTGTTTACATTGCTTCAAAGTGACACTGCTAGTGACAGTCACTCAGACGGTCACTAGAGGTGCTTCCTGTGTTAGTGCCCTCCCGCGCGCTGCTGAATGAGACTGGCGCCGGAATATGACGTCATATTCCGGCGCCGGTCTCATTCAGCTGCGTGCTGGGGAGCAGAGCCAGCGCAGCTCGCGCAGCTCCCTCAGCGGCCGCCAGGACAAGTCCGCCAGCGGCCGCCAAAAGACCTCCCCAGCGGCCAGGGGAGGGCTGGCAGCCTTAGGCCTGGGGGGCAAAACCAGTCAAGTAGACTGGTGCACCTGCCCAGGATCAGAGCCGGTGCAAGGATTTTTGCCGCCCTAGACAAAATAAAAATTTGCTGCCCCCACATGTCACATCACAATGCCCCACCCATATGATCTGCCATATGAACTAACGCCAGTGCTGCACACAGTGTGTGTTTACATTAAAAAGCCTGCAGGGACCAGCTATAGACACCAGAACCACTTCATTAAGCTATAGTGTCCCTTTAATGTGAGGTAAATTATAGATTAGTGTCACTAATAATATACTAGATTGCCTACTTACAAGCAGATGAGGATGATGATGGGCTGCAGTTTGGCTCCACTGGTCTGGTGTAGAACAGGATCTCTGGAGGCTGTTTGCAACTGTGGTCACAAAATTCAATGTTCTGGGAGAATTGGAAGCAGCTCAATTTTTTGGGGCCCCTTACACAGCTCAAGGTCTGGGCCCCAGGGCCTGACGGTGAGTATGCCCATAAGGCCCACTCATAAGTTCCACCCACCCATGAGTTCGCTCACAGGGAGTGGAGTGTGTAGGGGATGTGTTATGTGTTATTGTAGAGGATCTAATATGTGTGCTTATGGTATGTAGTGTTTAGGGTTACCAGTTTGTGCAGGTGATGCAGTGTGTTTGTGTGTAGTGGAAGCAGTGTGTATTTGTGTATAAGGGATGTATTATGTGTTTCTGGTTGTGTGTAAGGGATGCATTGTGTGAATCTGTGTTTGTATGCATAAGGGATGCAAGGTGTGTGTCTGTATGTGTGTGCATGAGATGCATTGTGTTTCTGTGTGTATGTAAGAAAAGAAGTGTGTGTGTTTGCATGCGTGTGTACGGGTTTGCATTGTCTGTTTCTGTGTATGTGTGCAAAGGATGCATTGTCTTTGTGTGTAAGGGTTGCATTGTGTGTGTGTGTGTAATGGATGCATTGTGTGTTTCTCTGTGTGTAAGGGAAGCATGTTGTGTTTCTGTGTATGTATAGGGATGCATTGTGTGTGTGTGCGCGCGTAGTGTGAAAGAGCTCCCTGTCTTGGCCCCTGTCCTATAGAGCTGCCCCTTCTTCTTATTCCCCCCCTCCCCTCTTCTTATTCCCCCCCTATCTTATTCCCCCCCTCCCCTCTTCTTATTCCCCTCCCTCCCCTCATCTTATTCCCCTCCTCCCCTCTTTTTATTTCCCCCTCTTCTTATCCCTCCCTCCCCTCTTCTTATTCCCCCCTCCCGTCATCTTATTCCCCCCTCCCCTCTTTTTATTCCCTCCCTCCCCTCTTCTTATTCCCTCCCTCCCTCTTCTTATTCCCCCCCTCCCTCATCTTATTCCCCTCTTTTTTCCCTCCCTCCTCTTCTTATTCCCCCTCTTTTTGTTCCCCCTCCCTCCCTTGTTCCCCTCCTCTCTTTTCCCCCCCCTCCCTCTTCTTATTCCACCTCCTCTTTTTATTCCCCTCATCTTTTCCCCCCCCTCCCTCTTTTTATTCCTCCTCCCTCTTCTTATTCCCCCTTCTCCCCCCTCTTCTTACCCCCCCTCCCTGTTCTGTAGCGTGGCCGAGCTGCTCGGTCGCGGTGGCCGGGCCGGTGATGAGGAAGGTGCACACTCAGTGTGCACTTCCTGTCAGTCCGGCCGGTTACAGGAAACAGAAACTCCGCGCGGAACAGGAGTTTCTGTTTCCTGTAACCGACTCAGTGTGCACCTTCCTATCACTCCGGCCGGTCGGCCACCGCGGACCGGAGTGCAGCTCGGCCACGCTACAGGGGAGAAGCTGCAGCCGCCTGAGGCTCTTAACAGAGCACTCGGGCAGCTGCAGTATTTAAAGGGCCGGCCCAGGAACGCGGCCGGCCCCCAGGTGCCGCGGCCCACCGGGAAATTTCCCGGTATCCCGGTGGGTCAGTCCGGCCCTGGGCACACATACATACAGACACACACGAACAAAGACACACACATAAGACCGCGCGGTCTGTGTGTTAGCTGGGAGGAGTGACGTGCAGTCACTTCCTCCCAGCGTGTGATGTAATCACAGGGGGCCTGGTCGCGCTGTTAAAGCGTCCAGCGCTGACCGGGCCCCCTCAAAATCCACATCGATCGGGTGGCCCTGACAGCATATACGGCCCCGGTGGTTTGCCGCGCGGGCCGGGACCGTAAGTGGTGATGGCGGTACCCGGTCGCAGGGGTACCGCCGGCTCGCAGCCGCCCGGCCGCCCACCCAATCTCTCAAAATGAGAAAATCCCTACCGCCCACCTGGAATCCTGAAACGCCCACTAGTGGGCGGTAGGGACCAGGTTGACGACCCATGCTGTAAATGGTGACCCCTTCCAACCCTACTTCTGTGTTGTACAGATACGTCTTTGAAAGGCAAACATCATTATGGCTGCATTCTAGCATTCATGGAGGGCAATGTAGTGAGTGGCGTTCTGAGAACACGGTTTCTTTTCAGGATATTACAGCTTACATGCCGTGTATTGTACAGATACTTGTTGTGAACCTATTAACTGTTTTAGGGCGTTATGCCTCAATAAAGTCATTATAGAATGATGGTGGTATTTTAAGGATATCGCAATTCAATCAGGTTCCTTAAAATAACCATAACCAGGATATTAGACAATTTTAATTTATTTTTTTACACGTACTGTACATGACAAAGCTGGTATTTTTGCTTCTATGCTTCTCTCTATATTTCAGTCCCTTCCTAAAATATTGCAAGAAAACTATCATATAACCTGTAAAACTTACAGCCCAAAAATTTATCAGTAACGGATGTACAAATAAAAACCTAAATTGTTTGGCATTCTATATTTATGGAATAGCTTTGCATCTCTTGCTTCAAATAAATGTTTTGATTTTTTTTTTTTTTAAACAAAAAGAACTTGATGTTGTATGGGCTAAAATATAGGTAACTTTTCATTTTATCAAATAAATTGTGAACAACAATGTAAATCAAGGACAAATGCAAAATCTAATCATAGATATTCAAAACTTAAATGTCAAAATTCATACACATTCCCAGAGACACTGCAATGTGCTGCTCATTAATCAGGCAGCAAATTTAGAGCACAAAACAACTGAGATTATGTTTAATATAAAGACCAATATTATTCATTTGTGCCAACTGTCTTTTTTGTTTATTTGTGGATTATTGAAACATTTAGATAGAAAAATTATTACAACGTGTAATTGAATTCTGGCTTTAAAACTCATATGACATTCTATATATATAAAACATATTATTATAAAATTATGGGGCATTTCTGGTAATATATGATAAGAAGGAAAAATAAAGGATCACTATAGTGTCAGGAAAACAAACTTGTTTTCCTGACACTATATTACCCTTAGGTCCCCCCCACCCTCAGGGTCTCCCTCCCGCTGGGCTGAAGGGATTCAAACCACCGGGCTCCCTCGGCGCTGGTGACCTCTCCTCCCCCGCCAATGTCAGCTCCCGAGTGGAGCGGTATGCGCATGCATGGCAAGAGCTGCGCGCGCATTCAAACAGTCCATAGGAGAGCATTTCTCAATGCTTTCCTATGGACGTTCTGCACGCTGAATGCGAGTTTCGTATCCAGCGTCGCAGAAGCACCTCTACCGGCTGTCAGGAAGATAGCCACTACAGGCTGGATTAAACCTACAATGTAAACATAGCAGTTTCTCCTTTATGTTGTCCTGGACAGATACTGAAGCTGTTATAAAGTCACCGATTCCACTGCAGGAAGACAACTTGTGTGGAAATTGTGATTCCATTACTCATTCATTAGGTGATGTTTGTGGTTTCAGAGGTAAAATTGAGCATTTTCTGGAAAGTCTACAGTTAGTAGGAGAAGGGCCATGCATAAAGTCTTCACTTCAAACAATACCAATTGTGGCAATATGAAATTTCCATTACTAATAAAGAAACTTTATAAAGCATATTTTTGGAGTGCGGAATTAGTTTTGGTATTTTCCATGCATAACGTCCCTGTAATGGAGGAATACCAATAAAGCTACCTAGTTTAGCTAGCAGTCAAACTGACACAATGCTCTATTCCAAAATTCTGAAAAGGTAAAATAATAAAATGATATATATATATAACATGCATATGGTGAGGTCATAAACAAAAGTCTAGGGTCCCTTAGACCTTTTGATTAACTGGTGATGCACAGCAAATGTCCTCTAGCCCTTTATCTATCCGCTGGTATGTGTGATGGAGGATTATCGTAATAGTGGACTTGGGGTACCCTTAATCCAATGATTAATGGACTAGATGAGATAATACTGATAGGACCAAAGGGGGTACAAGTCATTTAGCCCTATTAAAATAAAAAAATAAAGTCGCCACCCAGTAGAGGCCTGGTTAATACTCAGTCTCCTGGTCCAGGGGTTAACTTAATAATTTTGGGGACCCTGTGATATGTGGCTTTCATAAACTGCAGGAAAATCTATTAAGGCATCATCATGTTTTTTTTCTTGGGATAATTCATTTTCTTTATTGGACATATGAATTCAACATACTACAAACATGCACAACACCCAAATATACTCATGCACTGAGAGAAGGGAGAGAGTAAACCTGACAGAAACATTATAATATATAAGGGGTTAAATAAAGTTGGGAATTAAGAGTTTTTGAATAAAAATAATAATAATATTGAAACAAAATGGCATTTAAAGTTTTATATTTAAAAAACTGATTACTATCTGGGACTGCTCACCAAATTGTGTCATATACCTTACAGGTTAAATTTTCTTCACGAACACTGATACAAAGAGTTAATAACAAAAAAACAAAACAAAAAAAAGAGATTAAACCACACCATATAGGGCGATCTATGGGATACCAGCGTAGACATTTGTTCTGTTTCATATTTGTAACCCCCCCCCAGTAATTTCTCCCTCTCTTGCCCTACATACCCGACCCGGGATACTTATTGTTACAAGTATACTATTATTATTATTATTATTATTGCCATTTATGTTCAATAGTGATGTTAGAAACATTAAACAAGTATAAACCAACGAACAGTGCATTGTGCTATATTACAAATATGACCACAACGTTAAAATCTCATTGCATGCGTATGAATGTCAGTAATGCTGTTTTTTGCTTCTCAAACCTTGTAATGTACATTGTATGTTAATTTTTTTCTTGAAAATCAATAAAAAAGAGAATAAAAAACAAACAAAACAGTGACCATTTGCAGAAAGAGTAGTATATATCAAGAACTGCCTTGAAGCAGAGGAAGTAAAGCCTAATTCAGTAAAATAATAAATAAATAATGTTTTCTTGGCACATGTTGAAAGCAATCTTAAAGAAAACGTAAAGTAAAACAAGAAAACTAAGAATGAGGATACTAAAAATAATAATGTACATACTAAATGTGTCTGTACTAAATACTATTGCAAACAAATAAAAAAAAACTGTATATACAATCACTTATGAAGTGCATAACACATGCCCACTTATTGGTGGTGCCTTGATGCTTTCCTGAGTAGGTGTCCTGCAGTCTGTGAGGCGCTTCCTGCTCTAATGTACATCTCACAGGTAATCCCCAAATCCCTCTTCCTTTCTTGTGTGTTTTGAGCTGTCTGCTCGGTGACACACCCCTTCTTTAATGAGTTAAACATCACAGGATGGAGCCCTGCCAACTGCCACAGCATCAAAGGGTTAAAGTCATCACAGAGGTGAGGTGGGGGAGGAGCTCAAATGGGAAAAAGGCAGAGGTGCAACAAGTTTAGGTGTGAGACAAGCAGTGACTGGAGTTGGAACAAGAGCTTGCTGTGGGGAAGTCCATGATTGCACATTTCTTAGAGGTCTTCAGAGGTCCACAATCTGCTGATCTCACCTATTCCTTGAAATATAGACCACTGGACCGAGCTACATCTTCCTCACCACCAGTCCAGGAAAAAAATAACAAATAATACTTAATGGGATCTGAGCTGCTTGTCTAAGGACTTTCACACATACCTAAATTTTATCGAAATTGCCTTTGGCTGGAGATATAAAAGTCATCATTACATGACGGATCTACTGAAGCTCTAAAGACGTATTGAGTCTACTCCTGAGGGAGTTACAGCATTTGAGGAGGTCCAGCGAAATGGCTTTAAAATGACTAAGATTCTAAAGCAGTAGACAACGTTCTATCAAAGTTTGAATCCCAGTCTCTGACTACCTAAGGTGGCTTCAGGCTTAGCTTTAGTGGACACCACACTGATCGTAGCAGCAATATAGGGTGATGCTCCCAACATGTCATCAGAAAGATAATGACTGGATAACTAAAGAGGCCACAACTTGCTTAGTCGCTTGAAGTTGACAGGAAGGACATCCAACTGGATCTGGACACATTTCTCATTAAACAGGTACGTTTGGAATAGTAGAACAGATCTTTGCTGATTTTATTCATATTACCATGGGCGAATTGTGAATTTCCTAGAATGTATCTGATGACATATACGACCTCCAAAACGTGGTCAAACACCTGTGTAACAGAAAATAGAAAAATAAATGCTTAGAATGTAAAGCAAAATTATAAACCCATTAGAACATAATGTTTTAGAAATGAAGATATGTGACTTGATGCATCCCATACCGACCCAATGAAGGAAAAACGTGGATAAACGTTAAAAGGAAAACAGAAACGTGGATAAATAAAAGTTAGGTTTTATTTCTGTTACTTAATTCTAGAGTGCTATCCATTTTTGTGTGTGTGTGCAAATATAGTATAGTGCACTTAGTTACAATCTACAGGGTATATTGGGGACAGACATGTTTACATGACTTTTTTTTTTTTTTTTTACAAACGAGGTTATTACCTGTGCTTATATATACTAGTATGTTAATATTTTTATTAGCTTCAAGTTTAATTCGTACCAGAAAGCTAACATCCCAAACTACAGAGTGATGATAGATATACACCCCTAAAATATGAGACTCACACATCTCTCTCACGGTGCTGTAACTTGCTGTAGCTAGAGATTTTAGTTTCTACTATTTAGATATTTTGGCATAAAATGCGCACTATAGATGCTTGAAATGATAGTGAGACTAATTCTGCCATATGTCTTGTAAAAGAACATGCTTACAACAGCTATCTGTAGTTTTACATGTAGTTTTACATATAAAGTCTCCACGTTCTCAAGGTACAAATCCATTATGAGAGCAAGCTGTTGCAAATACTATATTTTTTAAATTGATACGATATGTATTATAGAAAACATTCAATGCGTATTCTGTTTAGAAAATATCTTGATTAAAAATTGTAAAAAATTTTTTAAAAAAATGAGATTAATGAACTATTGATTCTAATGTAGGAAAATATATAATTTAATAAAAGACCAAAGTATTGGTCTAATTTGTAAAAGCATTAAAGTGGCACTGTCACCAGCTCGAGACTTTGCAGAATTCTCAACGATTCCCGATGGTGACATCGTTGTGGTTGTCTGGTGGCCAGGAGGGGGGCAAGTAAATGTGAGTTCTACGTACCTGAACCTGTCCCTCGCGGGCACAGCCTTCTTCCAACAAGGGTCCTCTTTAAAGGACCACTATAGTGCCAGGAAAACACTCGTTTTCCTGGCACTATAGTGCCCTGAGGGTGCCCCCACCCTCAGGGACCCCCTCCCGCCCGGCTCTGGAAGGGGGAAAGGGGTAAAAACTTACCTTTTTCCAGCGCTCCTCCTCCGATCCTCCTCCGTTACGCCCCGCCGGCTGAATGCGCACGCGCGGCAAGAGCTGCGCGCCCATTCAGCCGGTCTCATAGGAAAGCATTTACAATTCTGAAGTGGTCTGGGTGCCTAGAGTGGTCCTTTAACTCCTGGCACGCCACTTCTGAGTTCACTGCTGTACTCTCGTACATGCGCAAGAGTATAGCAATGAGGCCTACGAAGGATCCTCCATAGACAGAGCCAATTCCCTGCAGCCTTCTCTGGTGATTGAACCTACTAGATGCTATCTTTAAGAAATACTCATTTTTCAGAAAGGGTGAGTGACAGTATCACTATAAGTACACATTAAAGGAACACTCAAAGGTTAACAAATAATTATATTTATTTATAATGTTACAGTGTTTATTTTATAGTTTGGGTGCAGGGCTGCACTTTGTTAAAATTAAATAAAAAGCTTTTTAAAACTTACTTGTGATTCAGCCATTCTTCTTACAATAATACCATCAGTATTGATCATCACTGTGGACGTACAGTGCTGCAATCTCTTCATTCTGCCAATCCATTGCTTTTCACCGAGAAGCACTGAATTCCGTGCTTCTCTCTGAGAAGCATTGTTGGGCCTCATCATGGTAAGGGACGGTGTCAATGCATCAAAACCATTACATTAAGATGCAGTAGTGTTGGTACTTAGCATAAACTTTAAATAAAAATGGCAAGTACGGTTATTCATTAAACTTTGTAAGAAATTACAACCAGGATAGAAAAAGTAAAGCAAAAATAGCTGATCTAGTAAAATTATCTAACTTTGTTATTGTAGTTCAAATTTTGCCATTCATTCAGAATTCATTATTCTCCAATGCAGAGGTCAGGATTGCAGAGGTAGAGGAATAAAAATGTATGGGGATATATGTAAGTGAATTGCGTCTCAGTTAGTTAAGCTGCAGTACTGATTCCAAAGAATGAGCACCTGTTAACATGCTCCAACATGACCTCCCCCCCCCCCCACCGTTTCAATGACAGCAGCAGAAAAAAAAAGTTTAAAAACTTCACACATGAGAATGTCACAAGTTACATATAGCGCACTGAGTACAGCGTTCACTGAGCTCTTCTTGGCAATATATGTGTATGGGCAAGGAAAACCGGGCAAGAGCGATGTTTCCTGGGAGCAGTTGGAAAACAGAGAA
>OW240923.1:92960182-92996398 GCA_933207985.1 Pelobates cultripes | reverse complement strand
TATATATATATATATATATAGTCCATGAGGAGGATACGCCTGTTAACATATCTTTTAATTGGGGCATTTTGGAAGTTTAAAAAATAAGTTTCCAAAGTCCATCTTTTCATAAAAAGGTGAATGTATTTATGACATCAACTATGAAAAACGGAATTTGTCTTTAAAAATAACCCGGTTAGGTTTACGTTTATTGAGTTTGTATGTTGTCGAGAGGAATTTAAGGTACAATGGTAGACAATATAGTTTTCAAAACTCACCTCACATTCTAGGTCAGCGGTAGGCAATTTTCAGCACTATAGAGGCTGTGGGCTAAATCTTACCTGATGCTTTACCTGCATTATGGGAGATGTAGTCATCCAACATCTGGAGTGCTGAAGGTTGCCTTGGCTACCCTGGTTCTAGATCTTGTAAATAGAAGTAAAACGTCTTTATGTTGTATGCAGTAATATTCTCTGTGATTATTATTGGTTATGAATAATACATTATTGATGTGTTCAGTCACAGGAGTAATGTAAGGAAATGCATGTATTATAAATGTGTATTATATATATGATGCTCAGTGGATTTGGATTCAAAATGCAAATTGAAAAAAAAAGAGCAGGATTATGTTTCAATCACACTTATAAATCCACTGTAAACCACTGTCATACATTGTAATCCACTTCAGATTGTATCACCTGTATAAATCATGTTATTCAGAAATGATTATTTGGCTCTCCTGGCTTTCTACACATTTATGACATGGACCTCGATTTTATATTTTTGGATGAGCTTTTCAAATGATGTAATATATTTGGATGATTTTTTTAAATGATTTAATATTTTGATAAGTGTTTTAATACTTAAATATTGTTTGATATATTGATATTTTTTATATATGATATATTTTTTGGTATTTTAATATTTTGAAAAAATAAAATAATTTTAAGCATTTATCCAGAATTATTAAATCATTTGAAAAGCTTATCTAAAAATATTATTATGTAGCAGACCACGGGTAACCCGACTGGTTACCTCTGCTAATTCCTTCTCTCAGCCAGAATGGAACCATTAAAGCATACAGACATCCACAATAGTACAGGGTTTTCATTCCCAGGATCCTTTGTGCCTGCGAGATAATTGCTTGAAAAAAACCTATAATTCAATTCAGTTCCAGGGAAATTGGTATCCTTGCCGGTCTCTGTTCAGGGTTTCCTGTGTGAACACCATACAAGGGATTCTCTTAATTTCAGGGTATGAAAGCTCCCCATGTTTGGTAGTTCCCATCTCCCGAATGTCGTTTGCATAGTTGGTCGGGAAGTAGAACGGGCATTGGTTTAATCTTTACCGGAGTTCGTGCGAGTGCCTAGCCAAAAAGAGTTCCAGGCACTTGATGACCAAATGCCACTGCCCACGTTCGAGAGACAAAATGGTGGCCATTCCTTTGTCGACAACGTGCATTTGGTTATATGAAATGGTGGCCACCCAGGGCAAGCATTTGTTAATGACTTCCCTTGCGGTTTCAAATTTAAATTGCTGGTGTGAATGTTCTAATGGGGTTCAGGGGTGGTCCTCGTTCAGGAGACAAATCAATGATGTTCGTATATCCTTACTCCCAAATGGAAAAAGTCAAAACAATCAAAATTGGGCAAAACAGATGAAATTGGGCAAAACAAATTGGCGATAGGTTACGCCACATATTACATTGGTGCCATGATTAGAAAATGTTGGGATTTAGTCACGGAACATGGTATTATGACCAATTGCCAAAGTACTCACATGCTGTACACCAAAATAACCAAACAGGAGAAATTACCCTGGTCATCTATTTTTACAGTTTCCTTGTTTTGACCTAAATTTTGCCTTTCCTTTGGCAAGAATTCTCACTACTCTTGGGTTAGCAAAAAAACCCAACACATTAAGTTTCATGTATTCAATATACATGCATATCGCGTGATCTGCTTATTATTTAAAAGCAGATAATATTTGCATATTTTTATTAGACTTGTAAATTAGTTTCAGTTCAAAATGCAATTTGTCTGAATTTGGGATGATCTGGTTTTTGGTTGAATTACTGAAATCAGAGATGAATTATGAACCAACAGAAACGTGCAACAGATGAACATGTTCCTTTAGAGGATATGGAGGATAGAACACTGGAACCAAACTTAGAACCTTTATCCTTAGGAATGTCTAGGCATTAATCCCTTGTGAAAGTAGAATCTGAAGCCCAGGTTACAGCCATACAAATTTTTCCTATGGGAATAGATGCCCAAAAAGTCTCCAGTTCCCAGGTAGATTGAGAGAATCCTTATCTGGAGAGGGATTTCTCAATAGCCAACGAGAGCTATTCAATAATTCAAACTCAACTGTATATGTTATTCTGAAAAACTCATCAAACTCAAATACAGAATGTGAAAATAAAGTATAACAGGATATCAAGCTTTGCAGATCTCATAAAACCATACAGCACTATATGAAGCTCTCTAAGTCTCATTAAATAGTCAAAGAAAACTCAAATCTATAAGTGGGTTCTTTCAAAAAAGATACATATTAATAAACAGCACTGCCATCAGTCCAGATCTATAGATTAAAAAAAGAGTAACAGTACACCACAACTACCAGATACCAGACTAATACATGCATGTGAACGGATAATGTACATGACTCCGAGAGTTCAGTCACTGCCACATATTTCACTGCCAGTATATCAGTGTACGAGAGATGATAACACAGCCCAGTATACAACTATTCCCTGCATACATCAGTCACCCGAAAAGAGCAGACATTAAATCCGTCTACATCCTTCACTGGACATTGAGTCTGTAATTCTGCAAGGTCAAATCTAGAACCTGAGATCACTTGCAGGTTCAAAAATGTAGATTATCTGTAATCAGAAGACAATTGCTACAGATATAGATGGAAAACAGGTGTAAACAAAGATATTATGGCAAAATACTAAAATTAGAAAAATGATACTGTAAGCCAAAACCAGATATTTGGAGTCAACTGTACTTCTTTCAAACAGTAAAAGTAATATGATGTTATGGAAAAACACTACATTCAGTATAACTATTTACTGTCCAAAACATTTACGTTATTTAACTCAGAATAAGCAACATAGTAGAATTATGGATTCTATAGATATAACATTGCAGTTGTGGAATGAAGCCTCACCAGCCCACCTACCAAACCTTGGATACAGTAGTGTAAAATATATAGCATAGGTCAGGATAAAAGTTAATATCCCCCCATTTTTATAAAACCACATGTAGGTCACACAAAACAAAAATGAGGCACATTATACCATAAAGTATGTAATGAGACATTACTATAACAATCTAAAATTGAAATGAATGTTGAATATTTCAAATAGCTTATACAGGCTTTGTTAAAATTATAAGCATGTAGGACTGTCAGGATTACTGTATGATCCAGCACGTAGAATTGTGTAACACAGGTGACTGATAGGTAACGTGTTACCAGGCCTTAGAATGGCCGGACTAATGTACCAAAGAATAGTCAGGAATAGCCAAGGTCAGGGGACACAGAAAGAGACACAACGATAAAGGAAAGCCAGAGGTTAGGGATGCCAGAAAACAGGGAAGTCAAAAACAATGCCAAAGTCAAAATACCAGAATAACCAGAATGAATAACGCTCTCTCGGACAACCACTAGGGAAACCACGACTGGGCAATGAGTGTCAGGTATAATGAGGTTTAAATACCTGTTCAAATTTTCTGATTGACCCCAAAATGTGCGTGCGCAGCGCGCATAACGTCACACGCGCACCGATGTCGTCAATCACGTGAGCAGACATGGGGGTATATTTTGCTGTGGATCCGCAGCGGCTGGTGTCCATTAACATACAGCAAGTGTCAGTCTTGCAGACGCACGGCCGCTGGGTGCAGACACCGCAAGGTGAGGAAGAATATGTTACAAGGACTTAGCTTAGAATGCATAAACTAGGACCATTTCCCTGTCCCTTTTTCACATGTCTTATCTGCAAAGATATTAACATTAGTAAAAAAACAAAAAATGTATCTGTATGCCAAAAGCAGATGTGGACATAATGCATTTAGTTAAAAGCATGGTGGTCATATAAAATACCAACCAAAAACAATGTAACTTTACGCAGACTGATCTCAAAACCCAAAATAAAACCCATTACTGTGAGTTTTAAAGCAGTGGAGCTCTGGTGTACTCCCAGGCTCCTAGAAAAGAGGAACACCAGGACAGATGGATAGGAGCCCAAACTAGGGACTATGTCTCCTAAATAGGGAGAAGTGGTAGGTATGCAAAGGACCTGTAGTCCAGGGCATAAAATATCTAACAGGACTAAAAAAGAGCGAGTACATATTGCCTTTTACCATAGAAAGGTATCTGCAATATAAAGCAGTCATATATGGGAGGTCTAAGAGGACCAAAACAAATGTTGTCCATTGTTCTCAGTTATTGATGGAATTTGTATCTTATGTGTCCATTGGACTATAGCATACAGGAAGACTTCTTCTGAAATAAAGCCATTATCCCTGGTATTGGACTCTCCTGCTGTTCTCGGCTGTAAAATACAGGCAGACCTCCCACGTATAAACATTAGCTCTGGTATTGACATTTCTTTTTTCTTCAGGGCTTTAACATACATTCAGACTTTCATGAGGTATAGCCATTAGCTGCACTCTTTTTATCCACCTCCAATATTGGACACATGTATAAAACTTGCCTAGATGCTCACCAATAACCTCCTAAATGTGCCCCATTTGTTATAAGAAAGCCTCAAAGGAAGTATTAGAAAATCCATAACCCCTTTACTTATGCTAATCAGTAATATAAACTATTGATGCACTTACCTGAAGTTGGAAACCCAACCCTAAATAGCCTGGATAGAGGCAGAGAGGCTGCTGTATGCCTGTGTTCCAACTGGAATATAGGGATTTGACAGACACACACCAGCTCATTATAGACAGGTTCACTGACACAAATACACATAAGCTCACTACAGACAAGCTAAATGACACATACACTCTCACTCACGCACACACACACACAGGCTCACAACAGACAATCTCACTGACACAAACACATACAAGCTCACTGATAAACACACCCACAATCTCACTATAGACAAGCTCACTAACACACGCTAACTCACTACAGACAAGTTCATTGACACACACATGCTCACTACATATAAGCTCACTGACACAAACACCCAAGAGCTCACTACAGACCAGATGAGTGATACACACACACAAGCTCATTACATACAAGATCATTACACACAAGCTCATTGAAACACATACTACAGACAAGCTTACTAGCCATAAGCTGCACTCTTTTATCCACCTCTAATACTGGACACCACCTATATGTGACCCATTTGTTATAAGAAAGTCTTAAAGGAAGAAGTAGAGATTACAAAAAATCCATAGCCCAAATTCTTATTCTAATCAGTAATCTAAACTATTGATGCACTTACCTGAAGTTGGAAGCCCAACCCTAAATAGCCCGGATAGAGGCAGATGGGCTGCTGCATGCCTGTATTCCAACTGGAATATGGGTATTTTACTTACACACACACACACACACACACACACACAAGCTCACTACAGACAAGTTCACTGATAAACACACCCACAAACTAATTACAGACAAGCTCACTGACACACACATGCTCACTACATATAAGTTCATTGACACAAACACACACAAGCTCACTATAGACAAGCTCAGTGACACACACACTCATACAAGCTCACTACACACAATCTCACTGGCACACAGACACACACAAGTTTACTAGAGACAAGCTCACTAACACACACAAGCTCACTACAGACATGCCCACTGACACACATACACAGACAAGCTCACTACAAACAATCTCACTGACACACAGACACAAACAAGCTCACTACAGACAAGTTCACTAACTCACACACAAGCTCACTACAGACATGCCCACTGACACATAGACACACACAAGCTCATGACACACACACAAGTTCACTGACACACAGACACACTCACCACAGACAAGCTCACTAACTCACACACAAGCTCACTACAGACAAGCCCATTGACACACAGACACACACAGGGACACTACAGGCAAACTAACTGACACACACACAGACAAGCTCACTACAGACAAGTTCACCAACACACACTTAAGCTCACTACAGACATGTCCACTGACACACAGACACAGTCAAGTTCACTACAGAAAAGCTCACTGACACACAGACACACACACAAGCTCACTACTCACAAGTTCACTGACACACAGACATACACAAGCTCACTACAGACAAGCTCACTAACACATACACAAGCTCACTACAGACATGCCCACTGACACAAATACACAGACAAGCTCACTACAAACAAGCTCACTGACACACAGACACAAACAAGCTCACTACAGACAAGTTCACTAACTCACACACAAGCTCACTAGAGACATGCCAACTAACACATAGACACACACAAGCTCACGACACACACGTTCACTGACACACAAACACACACAAGCTCACTACAGACAAGCTCACTAACTCACACACAAGCTCACTACAGACAAGCCCACTGACACACTGACACACACAGGTTCAATACAGACAAGCTAACTGACACACAGACAAGTTCACTACAGACAAGCTCACTGACACACAGACACAAACAAGTTCACTACAGACAAGCTCACTAACACTCACAAGCTCACTACAGACATGCCCAATGACACACAGACACAAACACAAGCTCACTACACACAAGTTCACTGACACACAGACACACACAAGCTCACTACTTACAAGCTCACTAACACACACAAGCTCACTACAAACAAGCCCACTGACACACAGATAAGCTCACTACAGACACGCTAACTAACCCATGCAAGCTCACTACAGACAAGCTCAGTACAGGGACACTCATTGACACACACACACAAGCTCACTGATACACACAATCAGTTATGGGCTGCTGGAAATCCTGGAATTTTTGTCAGTGGCAATTAGGACTCAGGCAGTCCCCAGAAGGCAGTGAGAAAATATCTCCCTCTTCCTATGTGAAAGGTCAGTTGGTTGAGTCTGGGCAACAGAGCTCCACTGCGGTGGTTGGCTCCTGCCAGAGTCACGAGGCCATACAAAGCTGTAAAAGGTGAAGGAGCATTTCTTAGAGAGACTTAAAGTGTTCTCTCACTCCTCCCTGTTGCTGGCTGGCTGCCAACTTTGTTGTTGTAGTGGCTGCTTGCAGCCTCAATGCGGCAGCCTAGTTAACTATCTGCACTGCACCAGTCCCCCAGCACACAGTCTGGAGGGGGAAAATAAATTGATATTTATGGTTACATGTAATGTGCTGCACTGTCTGTCCCAGATGCAGTGGGCCACTGGGAAATGTCCAGGTATTCCGATTGACCAGTCCGACCCTGGCTATAATTACTATTTGTAACAATCATACGTTATTGTTCAAAGAATAACTGTCTCAAATGAGATAATTATTGAGCCATGTCTATGTGAAACACGGTGTGCCCTCCCCACTGGAATTAGATACATTATTTCCAAGAACTGTCAGTCACAATATTCCAAAAGTTAAAAAGAAGAGTTATTAGATGACTGCATCCTCAATGTGACAAACAGGTCTCTCTGGTTGTGTCTCAGCACAGAGGAAATCTATGTTTTAGAAATCACAGCCCTCTCTCCATGTGGTCTACTTACATTTCCTCTGTAAAAGAGGATTAAATCCATAATGAGGATTAAAATTCAAAGTCTCTGTAGTGTGGAGAAGAAATGTGTGTTTTTAAGTTTATGGTACTCAAAAGCAAGCTGTTTCTTAGAGAACAGGGGCATCACATTGGGAGGTTTAAAGACTGTTTGAGGTTAGATGTTAGCAATCTTGCATAATTTATATTTTTCTATAAATACATCTAAACACAAGTTTTTCTTTGTTCTTGCCAACAATCAAAAAATGTCAGTGCAGCGTACATTGTAGGATGCTTGAAAAAACGTAGAGTAGCTGGAAGCGTTGAAGGCCAGTGGGATTCTTTGATTATACCTTTTGTCTGCACAAACCATTTGAGTCTTTATGTCTTACTGGAAACTGGATAGGTCAGTTGGGTACTTATTAGTTGATTAAGAAGTAAAATAAAATAGTATGAAAGCCATCAGTCTGTCAAGCCTCCAGATGCTGCGATTTAATCCATCTCAATATATTTAATGGTAGAATATCTAGAGGATTTGTTATTAGAGCATGCATATTTACGTTCTTTATGTTGCCCTCACAGAGTCTTAGCTATGGTGACAGAGTAGAGAACTAGAGAGAGGTGCCTTAGGTGGTATCATTCTATTGTCTCTGTGTGTGATGATTCTCCTACGTCTACATTAAATCAGGGTCCGGGTGGGGTGAAGACCTCACAGGTTCCTGAAACTCAATTGTCTATTTTCAACTTCATCTCGAATAGCCTAATCTTATCCAGGACATGGATTTGTTGTTAACCAGGAATTTCTCTTTAGAAAATAAAGATAAACTGCTTTAGAAAAAAAAGAATAAAACAGATATATGAGGTTTTTTGTTTTTTTTATTGACATCATTAATGAGTTGTAGCTTTTGTAATATTATTTTAGGATATTGTCTCAGTGTAAAATAAACATTAACATCCTTTGTGTTCCTTCTGGCAGTTAGAAAATCATTCAATGCAATGTTACTTTTTGGTTATCTCTATATATACCAAGTGCTCTGGATAGTATAATAACTGCAAATTAAATAAATAAATAAATAAATATGATGCTTTCCACAAAAGTGAGTGAACATTTTTATTGATAACCAAATTTTGACAGACCGTTACTCTCTCTTAGGAGAAATTGGTGCAAACCTGGCTATTTAGATACTCATTTTACACCTGGTTTATGGTTTTACACTTGTGACATCTGCTGACTACCATCCAAAGAATCCTAGGTGGGGATTATACCACCTATGCCTGGATCAAAAAGTGGTGTGTCTGCTCTGTTTAGTGTAAGTACATTTTCACTTTTTATTTGTATATACCTACAGGGAGTGCAGAATTATTAGGCACGTTGTATTTTTGAGGATTAATTTTATTACTGAACAACAACCATGTTCTCAATGAACCCAAAAAACTCATTAATATCAAAGCTGAATATTTTTGGAAGTAGTTTTTAGTTTGTTTTTAGTTATAGCTATGTTAGGGGGATATCTGTGTGTGCAGGTGACTATTACTGTGCATAATTATTAGGCAACTTAACAAAAAACAAATATATACCCATTTCAATTATTTATTATTACCAGTGAAACCAATATAACATCTCAACATTCACAAATATACATTTCTGACATTCAAAAACAAAACAAAAACAAATCAGTGACCAATATAACCACCTTTCTTTGCAAGGACACTCAAAAGCCTGCCATCCATGGATTCTGTCAGTGTTTTGATCTGTTCACCATCAACATTGCGTGCAGCAGCAACCACAGCCTCCCAGACACTGTTCAGAGAGGTGTACTGTTTTCCCTCCTTGTAAATCTCACATTTGATGATGGACCACAGGTTCTCAATGGGGTTCAGATCAGGTGAACAAGGAGGCCATGTCATTAGATTTTCTTCTTTTATACCCTTTCTTGCCAGCCACGCTGTGGAGTACTTGGACGCGTGTGATGGAGCATTGTCCTGCATGAAAATCATGTTTTTCTTGAAGGATGCAGACTTCTTCCTGTACCACTGCTTGAAGAAGGTGTCTTCCAGGAACTGGCAGTAGGACTGGGAGTTGAGCTTGACTCCATCCTCAACCCGAAAAGGCCCCACAAGCTCATCTTTGATGATACCAGCCCAAACCAGTACTCCACCTCCACCTTGCTGGCGTCTGAGTCGGACTGGAGCTCTCTGCCCTTTACCAATCCAGCCACAGGCCCATCCATCTGGCCCATCAAGACTCACTCTCATTTCATCAGTCCATAAAACCTTAGAAAAATCAGTCTTGAGATATTTCTTGGCCCAGTCTTGACGTTTCAGCTTGTGTGTCTTGTTCAGTGGTGGTCGTCTTTCAGCCTTTCTTACCTTGGCCATGTCTCTGAGTATTGCACACCTTGTGCTTTTGGGCACTCCAGTGATGTTGCAGCTCTGAAATATGGCCAAACTGGTGGCAAGTGGCATCGTGGCAGCTGCACGCTTGACTTTTCTCAGTTCATGGGCAGTTATTTTGCGCCTTGGTTTTTCCACACGCTTCTTGCGACCCTGTTGACTATTTTGAATGAAACGCTTGATTGTTCGATGATCACGCTTCAGAAGCTTTGCAATTTTAAGAGTGCTGCATCCCTCTGCAAGATATCTCACTATTTTTGACTTTTCTGAGCCTGTCAAGTCCTTCTTTTGACCCATTTTGCCAAAGGAAAGGAAGTTGCCTAATAATTATGCACACCTGATATAGGGTGTTGATGTCATTAGACCACACCCCTTCTCATTACAGAGATGCACATTACCTAATATGCTTAATTGGTAGTAGGCTTTCAAGCCTATACAGCTTGGAGTAAGACAACATGCATAAAGAGGATGATGTGGTCAAAATACTCATTTGCCTAATAATTCTGCACTCCCTGTATATGGAGAGGACTATTGTTTCTTTTTTTGTTATTTTATATCCTCCTCACCATTACCTTGTTGTGAGCTGTTGCCAGAAGGATATCCTACAAGTGGGGAATAATACTACTGTATGCAGTTTTACCTTGAGCCTGTTATAGCTCCACCAAATGTGAGTTGAAAATTGGACTTCTGTGCTGTTTGTGACACTTTTAAGAGACATATTGTACTATTTGTTTTTTTCTGTTCTCTTTTATACACCATTATGAAGTGAAGGTTTAGCTAAGAACATTGTAAAGGAACCAGTTACCAGAAGGACCACTACCATTTATCTTTTTATAGATAGATAGATAGAAAAAGCCAAACATTTAAAAAAAAAAACCCAAAAAACATGTTTTGTCACCAATATAATCGTAAAGTTCTCCCCCCATTCTCCTTCATCGTAAATCCAGTGGCGTAGCTAGAGCTTTTGTCGCTGGGGCTGCCCCTGAGTTTGCCGCTCCTATCTCGACCCATGAGAGTCTGGGCAAGTAGAAGATGCAAGTACAATGGATTTAACATAGCAAAAACAAAGGCATGACATTAACAAACGGCATAGTTTTTTTTTATAGTGTGAAATAGAAAAATTGCAGGCTAATATGTCGCTCAGATGCGGGAGATAGGGAAATAGAGTTGCATAGCCTGTTATATAGCCTGTTCGGTCTATCGCCTCCTATGAAAGAGTAGGTAGGTGCAGTTAATAACAGTTTAAGGCGGTATAGGCCTTATGCTTCCTGGTTAGTAGATAGGAAGTCAATGTGGGTCTGTATGTACAAGAGGCTGGCACCCATTAGGTGACACGATGGCACTAATGTAAGGTAAGAGGGTGTGGGGGAGGGAGTGTTAAGAGGTGTAGCCCACAAGCCATCAGATGGGGGAAATTATGTGTCAGCGGGTATCTTAGTTAGTGTCAGGTTCCAGGTAAGATTAATGTAAAACATCATTTAAACATTGAAACAAACAGTTATAAGCAGAACAGAGCATGAACTGTTACGAGTTAAAGAGGTATTGCGATCTAATGAGTTCTTCAGTAGATCGCTGCCGAAGCAGAGTTGCATCGTTTGGCAGCCGGCACAAATGAGCAAACCGCATTGAAAGTCATGTTTCAGTGTTTGCAGATGACACAAAACTTTGTAAAACAATACAATGTGAACAAGATATTACTTTGCTGCAGAGGGATTTAGATAGACTGGGGGACTGGGCACTCAAATGGCAGATGAAATTTAATGTTGAAAAATGCAAAGTTATGCACTTCGGCGTAAAGAATACACATGCAACGTATACCCTTAATGGAAGCGAATTAGGGATAACAACACACGAAAAGGACTTAGGAATTGTTATAGACAACAAACTATGCAACAATGTGCAATGTCAATCAGCAGTGGCCAAGGCCAGTAAGGTATTGTCATGCATGAAAAAGGGCATTCATTCTCGGGACAAGAATATCATTTTGCCTCTTTATAAATCACTGGTAAGACCCATATTGAATATGCTGTGCAATTTTGGGCACCTGTTCTAAAGAAGGATATTATGGCACTAGAAAAAGTGCAGAGGCGGGCTACAAAATTAATAAAAGGAATGGAACATATCGGCTATGAAGAAAGGTTAACAAATGTAAACCTATTTAGTTTAGAAAAACGTCGCCTGAGAGGGGATATGATAACATTTTACAAATATATTCGGGGCCAATACAAACCATTGTGTGGAAATCTATTCACAAACCGGACTTTACATAGGACACGAGGCCATGCGTTTAGACTGGAAGAAAGAAGATTTCGTCTAAGGCAAAGGAAAGGTTTTTTTACTGTAAGAACAATCAGGATGTGGAATTCTCTGCCTGAAGAAGTAGTTTTATCAGAGTCCATACAGATGTTCAAACGGCTACTAGATGCATACTTGCAAGAACAGAATATTCAAGGATATAATCTTTCCATGTAGGGTAATAACTGCTTGATCCAAGGATAAATCTGACTGCCATTCTGGGGTCAAGAAGGATTTTTTTTCCTAGCTTGTTGCAAATTGTGCTTCAAACTGGGTTTTTTTGCAAAAAACAAATGTGAGGTAGGCTGAACTTGATGGACGCTATGTAACTATGTAACTATGTAACCTTAGCTGGATCCCAGGTGTGTGGTTGCAATGCTTGGGTTGTTGGTATCGTATCCTCTGGTGTCATGCTCAGTCCCAGTTGCTGTAGGGTGCCTTTGATTTCCGTGGCTTCTTGGACTTTTAGGTTCCCTGAGTCTCGGGGTAGCAGCAAACGTTTTGGGGTGCCTCATTTGTAAGGTATGTTGTGTCGTATCAATTCAGTTGTCAGCGGTTTTAAGGACCTGTGCCACTCCAGTGTTGCTCTGGTTAGGTCTGGGTGGAACATGAGCGTGCGACCTTTGAAGTCATATGGTCATATTCTACAACGCCATTAGGAACGCTTGTCTGTCCGGCCCATTTTGAAAGCGGATGATGACATCCCTGTTCACCTCGGTGGAGCGTGATATAGGCGCTGGTAACTGGAAGCACCCATCCAGGGCCATCATTTTGGCCTGCTTGGCTGAGAAGAGGTGTGTGAGTAACCTCCTGACTAGGTGTGGGAATTCAGCTCAGCCGATCTGCTTCCATCATCGCAATGCGGCTCTGAGTCTGAGCCTGTTCACATCACATTTCACATATCTCTTGTTCCATGTTATTTAGGCGGGTCTCATGAGCGGCCGTGGTTATCTCTGCATCATGGAGGCGCCTCGACACTCCGCTAATCTCCGCCTTGAAGGAGTTAAGATCAGCAGCTAGATTGCGGCGGAGGTCGTCGAGAAGGGCCGTCAAAGTTCCCTTCATCACCCGTGAGCCCTCTGACCACTTTGCAGATAAGTCAGCTCTCGGTCTTCTAGCGATGGTGGTCAGCTCCTCCATGTCTGGGAGGGATGTTTCGCTGGATGAGTAAGACAACCCGTCGGAGAGAGGCGCCATGACAGGCTTCATTGCTCCCTGCGGCCTTCTCAGGAGATCTCCGATGTCGGCGGTTGTCAGGATTTTATCCGCTTTATATTTCGCCCCATCGTTGGTGGGGACGATTCCTCTCTTTTAGGAGTCAAGTACCATGCTGAAAAGACAAGTATTGGGACTTTATTTTCTGAAAGGCCCGGAGCTCTCTTGTTGTGTCCAGACAGTATGGCAGCTGGCTCTGCCCCCCCCAGACATACTTCTTTTAAGTACTCAACGCCTCTAGCCTAACACAGTTTACAACATTTTCAAGATTTTTAAGATATACACTCAATGAATACATGCATGAAAAATTCATGCATTTAACTCATTGGGGCATATCTACTAACAGTGATATTTTGGGGGGTGGGTTTGCCCATTTAGGCAGAGAATTCTTTTAAATAATTATTGTTACTTTTGCGCTTCAGGGACCTTGCCCCACAAAAATGCTGCTCGGGCGGACCGCCTCCCCCCACTTCCCCTTGCTACACCACTGTATAAAACTACCCCGATCGTGTATTTCCTCGGCGGATCTAAATAAGCCCTAATGAGGCAAGAAAAAAAACCAAAACAGTAAAAAGATATAAAAAAATAAAGAATAAATAAAGGATAAATAAAAGACATACAGCAAATGTGTTTGAGGTGATTTTTGCATACCTTTTTTGTGACATCAAATATTCTCACTTTTATATAAATATATCTTTCTGTGAAATGAACCTCATCTGTTTGGATTGACATAATGATGTGGTGCACTGACATTACAGTAAGTATTTTAATATTATAACTTTTAAATTTATTTAAACATTTTGACCCACAATATACCTGCATTTCAATGAAAACACACACTACAATTTTGTTTAAATGCAGGTATAGTATATAGATATATACATGTGTATTATACTTTTATAGAGTTATAATATTTTCTAAAGAGAGAATTCAAAGTGAATTTAGACCAAATTAACTAAACCAGAAGCAGAGCTGACTCGCAGAATTTTTTTCTAAATCAGCTACAAGTCAGATGTTTTTTTCATGTATTGACTAATCCGTTTAGAATTTAGATCACCTGGAGTATTAAATGAGTCATAGCTCATATTCCTAATCTGAGTTTAGAGTTCTAATGAACTTTTAGAAGGTGGCACTGTGAGAGATACTGAAATAGTATTAATCTGGGTTATCCACTAAAGTGAGAATTGTCAGAAATTCAAAGTAAATTCAAAGTGAATTTTAAATCTGATGCCAAAAACAGCGCGAGTGGAAAAAGTCTCCCAGTAAACTATGCTTCCTTTTCCACTACTTTGGCCTTAAATTTGAATTTCCCACAATTCAAATTTTAGTGAATAAACTCTGAATGACCCATGGAGTGATAAAAGGTCTTAGATAATTACAGTCCTTCTGGAAAACATACATTCAATTATTTTAAGCTAAAATGTTGCTTCAAACACTATGACCACTTGAGTGATTTGAAGTAGTCATGGTGCCTTGAGTCTGTATGTGTATGGTTTTGCTATGAAACGCTGCACACCAAAAGTTTGACCCCTTGCTGCTGGAGGTGAAACTCCGGCATTGGCAGCATCAATGGGCTGTCATTAGTGAAGAGTACTTATTAACAAGAGTAACTGAGGAACGCTACGATCAACATGATCTTGAGTAATAAAACATTTAAAGGACTCACAATACAGGCTCACAATCCTATGAGCAAGGACTTTCAAGTCTGATATGAATTAGGATTTGGTTGCCTATGTGTTGCAGTTCAAAGCACCTGTTTTTTATTCTTTTTTTTGCTCTGGATGCTGTTTATCATTGCGTTCTTCAGTTAACCCCTTAAGGACACATGACAGAAATATTCCGTCTCACAATTAAAATTCTCTGGTGGTTTGTAGGAGGTGAGTTAATCATGTAAAATATACTATTATAAAATAATAATACTTGATACTATTAATTAATATATATTATTACCAGAAAAAAAACCCTATATATATATATATATATATATATATTTATTTATTTTTTTCTTCTGGTAAAATAGACCCACCTTCTATCATACACATATGTATTGTTAGTTTGTGACTTTTCTTATAAAAACAAAAGTACTCTTCTTGCTTCTCAAATACAATCTGTCAATCTGTTCTTACAGCATTGTTGATGCTAAATGGTCTACTGGTGGTATTTGCTGGACATTCATAGCGAACACCCTGCCCTTGATGTTCTTCATCTTAGTGTCTCCAAGTCTCAATGATGTCACCCTCTGTATATGAAATAAAATAATAGGCATACACCACTAAAGTGGGTGTGCAAGAATACATTATCATTGCAAAGTCATTGCTGTTGACACAATGTCCCTGTTAGCAATTCTAATAATCTTATAAAGTCAACTCCATGTTCCATGAAAACTCAGAAATAGAAAAGAACTCAAAGTAAGTCTTATCATCTTTCACTCCATATGTGGTCATTCAGTGGAGACACCAGAAGTGTTAAAACAGATGATCTGGAAAGAATGAGTAAGATGAAAACTTCAGAACTTGTTTTATACTTGTATTATTTTCATCAACTTTAAATCTGAAAAGCATATTTGACATAATGTAGTACACAGTGTGATAACACCAAATACAACATATTGACAAATTAGGATTGACAAATAAAAAATAAAAGATGAAGACTTTTAATGTGT
Source organism: Pelobates cultripes (assembly GCA_933207985.1). Classification (NCBI taxonomy): domain Eukaryota; kingdom Metazoa; phylum Chordata; class Amphibia; order Anura; family Pelobatidae; genus Pelobates; species Pelobates cultripes. Next base: position 92,980,148 of record OW240923.1, on the reverse strand, counting down.
CTAGTTACATAAGGTATCTTGGTGATACAAAAAAAGAACAAAAGTGCGCTGTGCCTTTAAGTGCTAATATAACAATATGAACAATATGTAAATCAATAATGGTCCAACTGTAGTGAATAAAGTGCAAATACAGTATATGTATATTATTAAAGTGCAAATAAATATAATCCAGTGGTAAATACCCTGTGAATATGTGCTCTTTGTGAAATACAAACAACAAAGAACTTACTCCTTTAGATTTAGACTCTGTTGACACTTGAAGGAGTATCTCTTTAAAACGCTCCACATAAAAACATAAGATAGAGGGACAAAAGAACACAATATAGTGTAACTCTGTATCACAAATGTAACCAGGAAATAATAAAAGAATATCACTCACAATGGTAGAGCAGAATAAAGTCTGCTCTAACTATAAAAGCGTTCAAATCCTCTCATCAGGATTCTGTAGGATAGTAGATAAATGTGCTTAAAACAAGCAGGACGGCACCAAATAAAAATAAGACTTTATTGGTATAAAATTTCACAGTGAGTCATCACCCTTCTCCCTGGAAAGCCAAGCTGGTACGGATCCCCTACTGACTCGCAGCATGCACTTGCGGTCTTTCAGTGGATAGATGCTTCCGGGAGTAGGAGGTGCTGCTGACACGTAATGACGTTGTACGTCCAAAAAACGTGATGACGCGTTTCGCCTTGGCGGCTTCCTCAAATCACGTTCGAGTGGTTGCCGTCTCTCAGAACTTATACCCGTCTACGTGGGCGTGGTATCTACTTCAATAGTCCCAATTGCAATCAAGTTACATGGGCTCCAAGGCATATCGCCTAAATGTCTCTTTATGAAAAATGTCCATGATAACAAACATCACATATGTCCTACTAATCCTACTAGTAATACCATTATAATTAATTGGGTAAAATACACATATATAAATACACATCCTATTATATGGAAGAAAAAGAAAATATAAAGGTTACTTTATAAAAATATAAATATATATACATGGTCCAATGCTAGGTAAATCTGAATAATCCCAGTATGAAAAAAAAAAAAAAAAATAATAATAATAATAATATATATATAAAACAACTGGAAAAAGGAGAGAGTAATCATAAAAAATTATATAAATCAAATTCAATATTAAGTCCATTGGGCTCTAGGGAACCTAATTTATGTACCCATTTCATTTCTTCCTTCCCAATGTCTAGAATAAAATTACCTCCTCTCCAAGATTTTTTCACTATCTGGATACCTAAAAAAGTTAAACCACTTGGATCTGATTTGTGATATCTTTTAAAATGAGCCGAAACACTATGCTGCTCGAAGCCCTTTTTAATATTATTAATATGCTCATATATTCTTTTATGTAGAGGACGAATAGTCCTGCCAACATATTGCAGTCCGCACGGACAGATTAAAAGATAAATAAGATTTTTACTAAAACAAGTAATAAAATCCTTAATTTGAAAATCTTCTTCTTTATACTTCGTTTTAAATTTACTAATACCTTTAATAGTTCTATTCTTACTACATTTACACCCAACACATTTACCACATGAATAAAAACCATTTTTACAATTTTTTTAAAAAGTGGTAACAGCTTCCGCTTTAGGGTGATTAAAAGTTAACATTTGTTTAAAACTAGGTGCCCCTCTAAAAGTGATAAAAGGTTTCTCAGGAATTACTTTAGATAGCTCTTTATCTTTTTTAAGAAGGTGCCAATGTCTATTTATAATGGTTTTAATTTTTTTATTATCATTATTAAAATCTAAAACTAAGGGTATTAAATCAGGATTATCAAATTTTTTAGTAGTATTAGGTTTGGAAATTAATTCTTGTTGGCTTAACGTGTTGATTTCATCGAATGCTTTTTCAAGTAATGCTTCGGGATATTTCTTTTGTACAAATTTATCTAAAATCGTCTTAGCTTGTTCTTTAAAAATATCATTCTCAGTACAATTCCTCCGAATCCTATGTAGTTGTCCTTTTGGTATATTGTTCAACCAAGGCGTATAGTGTCCGCTATTATATAAAACATAACTATTAGCATCAACTTTTTTAAAGAAATTTTTTGTTTTTAAAGTATCCCCTTCTGTATAAATCTCCAAATCTAAAAAATTAATACTTTTAGTACTGAATTGACTATTTAGTTCAATGCCCCAGTTATTATTGTTCATACTAGTTAAAAAAATTTCCAAGTCATTTAAGGTTCCTTTCCATATAAAAAACAGGTCGTCTATATACCTGTGGTATGTGACCAGGTCCGTTCCCCATGCCGTGTTTTTAAAAATAACATCATTTTCCCAGCCAAGCATAAATAAATTTGCATAGCTGGGGGCGAACCTGGTCCCCATCGCTGTACCCTGACGCTGTAAATAAAATCTAGAATTAAAAATAAAATAATTATTATTTAAAATCCATCTTATACTCTCTATTAAAAATGTAACATGTTCTTCTGAAAATTTTCCCGACTTTATCAAACATTCCTGAATAGTGTTACAACCTAAGTCATGTGGAATTGATGTGTATAATGCTGACACATCTGAGGTCACCAGAAAATATCCTTCTTTCCAACTCACATTTTTAATGATTTTAATGACATCTGTGGTATCCTTCAAATATGAAGGCATTTCTTTAACCAGATCTTGCAACCAAATGTCCACATACTTGGAAAGATTTGCTGATATTGAACCAATACCGGAAACAATTGGTCTTCCGGGGGGTTGTGTCATATTTTTGTGCACTTTTGGTAAAGTGTAAAAGACAGGTGTCCTAGGGAATTCAATTTTTAAAAAATTATATTCTTTGTCATTTAGCACACCTGTCTCTTTACCTCTCTCCAAAAGTGTAAACAAAGAGGATTTTATCTCTTGGATAGGATCCTGTTTTAATTCACTATATACATTGGTGTCTTTTAATTGTCTATAGCATTCCTCTAAGTAATCACTAGTATTTTGAATGACAATACTACCTCCCTTGTCTGCGGGCTTAATAATAATCTCCCTGTTTTTTCTTAAATCCTGTAGGGCTTTATTTTCTTGTCCGCTTAAATTGCTCCTAAATTTTTTCTTTTTATTATCTGTATCTAATTTTTCTAAATCCTCAATCACTGACTTCTCAAAAATATCAATTGCACTGGTTTTATAAGTTCTAGGAAAAAAATTTGATTTATTTCTCAAAGCTGTATGTGTTCCATTACTTTTAAAATCTGCAAATTTATTCATATTAAAAAATCTTTTTAGAGTCAAAGTCCTAGAATATTTTAATATGTCCACATAGGCGGAAAAGGAATTAAATTTTCTTGTCGGTGCGAATTTCAAACCCTTATTTAAAATCCTAATTTCATCTATATTCGGTTTATATGTGGAAAGATTCATCACTCCCTCCAGTTGGACATCCTTCCTCTTTTTTCGTTGTTGAAATTCAACCCCTCCCCTACATCCTCTGGATCTCTGTCTCTCCTTCTTTTTTGGGGTGAGAAGGTAACTTTCTCTCTCTGCCTTCCTAAAAAAACATTCTGTCTAGGTGTAGGTTGGTCTTGTGTTAATGATTCAAATCTATTTGTAACCTCTATTCCTCTATTTCTCTGCGGGGGACTTATATCTCTTCTATTATATCGTGGTCTATGTCTATATTCCACTTTAGTCCACTCATTCCTCTTTTTATAATTGTTTTCAGGTGTCTTCCATTTGGACCCACCATACTCTTTAAAACTATCTGTTCTAATATTCTTAGTATTGGGAAAATAATAATTTGTATTATTATTTTTGTACTGTCTATTTTCTCTAGACGATTTATGATAATTTCTTACTTTGTTATACTTATAATCATCCATATCTCTTTTGGCACCTTCTTAAAAAAGATAAAGAGCTATCTAAAGTAATTCCTGAGAAACCTTTTATCACTTTTAGAGGGGCACCTAGTTTTAAACAAATGTTAACTTTTAATCACCCTAAAGCGGAAGCTGTTACCACTTTTTAAAAAAATTGTAAAAATGGTTTTTATTCATGTGGTAAATGTGTTGGGTGTAAATGTAGTAAGAATAGAACTATTAAAGGTATTAGTAAATTTAAAACGAAGTATAAAGAAGAAGATTTTCAAATTAAGGATTTTATTACTTGTTTTAGTAAAAATCTTATTTATCTTTTAATTTGTCCGTGCGGACTGCAATATGTTGGCAGGACTATTCGTCCTCTACATAAAAGAATATATGAGCATATTAATAATATTAAAAAGGGCTTCGAGCAGCATAGTGTTTCGGCTCATTTTAAAAGATATCACAAATCAGATCCAAGTGGTTTAACTTTTTTAGGTATCCAGATAGTGAAAAAATCTTGGAGAGGAGGTAATTTTATTCTAGACATTGGGAAGGAAGAAATGAAATGGGTACATAAATTAGGTTCCCTAGAGCCCAATGGACTTAATATTGAATTTGATTTATATAATTTTTTATGATTACTCTCTCCTTTTTCCAGTTGTTTTATATATATATTATTATTATTATTATTTTTTTTTTTTTTTTTCATACTGGGATTATTCAGATTTACCTAGCATTGGACCATGTATATATATTTATATTTTTATAAAGTAACCTTTATATTTTCTTTTTCTTCCATATAATAGGATGTGTATTTATATATGTGTATTTTACCCAATTAATTATAATGGTATTACTAGTAGGATTAGTAGGACATATGTGATGTTTGTTATCATGGACATTTTTCATAAAGAGACATTTAGGCGATATGCCTTGGAGCCCATGTAACTTGATTGCAATTGGGACTATTGAAGTAGATACCACGCCCACGTAGACGGGTATAAGTTCTGAGAGACGGCAACCACTCGAACGTGATTTGAGGAAGCCGCCAAGGCGAAACGCGTCATCACGTTTTTTGGACGTACAACGTCATTACGTGTCAGCAGCACCTCCTACTCCCGGAAGCATCTATCCACTGAAAGACCGCAAGTGCATGCCACGAGTCAGAAGGGGATCCGTACCAGCTTGGCTTTCCAGGGAGAAGGGTGATGACTCACTGTGAAATTTTATACCAATAAAGTCTTATTTTTATTTGGTGCCGTCCTGCTTGTTTTAAGCACATTTATCTACTATCCTACAGAATCCTGATGAGAGGATTTGCACGCTTTTATAGTTAGAGCAGACTTTATTCTGCTCTACCATTGTGAGTGATATTCTTTTATTATTTCCTGGTTACATTTGTGATACAGAGTTACACTATATTGTGTTCTTTTGTCCCTCTATCTTATGTTTTTATGTGGAGCGTTTTAAAGAGATACTCCTTCAAGTGTCAACAGAGTCTAAATCTAAAGGAGTAAGTTCTTTGTTGTTTGTATTTCACAAAGAGCACATATTCACAGGGTATTTACCACTGGATTATATTTATTTGCACTTTAATAATATACATATACTGTATTTGCACTTTATTCACTACAGTTGGACCATTATTGATTTACATATTGTTCATATTGTTATATTAGCACTTAAAGGCACAGCGCACTTTTGTTCTTTTTTTGTATTCTATTTGAGTGGTTTTAGAGCTATTTCACTTTTATTAGTGCTTGCTAGCCTTTGTGAGTGTTATTATTTTTTTATTGATTTTATAGCGCCATTTTTACTTGATAGTTTTATATTTTCTGTACTCTATCTTGTATAGCTCTGTTCAAGTAAGGCAGCTAGAAATATGTCACTATTTGAATATAGAGAAAAAATGAAATATGGTTTTGAAGAGTTAGACACACCACACTATACTAATGTAAAATTTACTGATAATGATGACATAGAGGTTACTTTTAAAGATTTAGAGAAACTTCTAGCAAAAGAGATAAAATACAAATGGGAGATAGCTACTCTGGAGAGATATATTAAAGAGAAAATTACCCCTAGAGGACTAAGATTTTCTAAAACTCCCACTTTTGAGAATGAGGAAAAAAATCAAAGATATGTAGAGATGTGGAATAATGCCCTTGAAAGATTTTCTACGGAAATGATGGGCATTGTTATAATGTGTAGAAGTGATGCTTTGAAAGATCTGGATAAAGACATCAAAGATATTCAGAAAACTTTAGAACCTACTGTAGAAACTAAAGATTATGAGGAGTTGACTATACAAACAAAGAATAATCTTAACAGATTAGAGGAACAAGTGAGACAAGTTAAATATAAGAAATTTAAAAGAGATATGGATGATTATAAGTATAACAAAGTAAGAAATTATCATAAATCGTCTAGAGAAAATAGACAGTACAAAAATAATAATACAAATTATTATTTTCCCAATACTAAGAATATTAGAACAGATAGTTTTAAAGAGTATGGTGGGTCCAAATGGAAGACACCTGAAAACAATTATAAAAAGAGGAATGAGTGGACTAAAGTGGAATATAGACATAGACCACGATATAATAGAAGAGATATAAGTCCCCCGCAGAGAAATAGAGGAATAGAGGTTACAAATAGATTTGAATCATTAACACAAGACCAACCTACACCTAGACAGAATGTTTTTTTAGGAAGGCAGAGAGAGAAAGTTACCTTCTCACCCCAAAAAAGAAGGAGAGACAGAGATCCAGAGGATGTAGGGGAGGGGTTGAATTTCAACAACGAAAAAAGAGGAAGGATGTCCAACTGGAGGGAGTGATGAATCTTTCCACATATAAACCGAATATAGATGAAATTAGGATTTTAAATAAGGGTTTGAAATTCGCACCGACAAGAAAATTTAATTCCTTTTCCGCCTATGTGGACATATTAAAATATTCTAGGACTTTGACTCTAAAAAGATTTTTTAATATGAATAAATTTGCAGATTTTAAAAGTAATGGAACACATACAGCTTTGAGAAATAAATCAAATTTTTTTCCTAGAACTTATAAAACCAGTGCAATTGATATTTTTGAGAAGTCAGTGATTGAGGATTTAGAAAAATTAGATACAGATAATAAAAAGAAAAAATTTAGGAGCAATTTAAGCGGACAAGAAAATAAAGCCCTACAGGATTTAAGAAAAAACAGGGAGATTATTATTAAGCCCGCAGACAAGGGAGGTAGTATTGTCATTCAAAATACTAGTGATTACTTAGAGGAATGCTATAGACAATTAAAAGACACCAATGTATATAGTGAATTAAAACAGGATCCTATCCAAGAGATAAAATCCTCTTTGTTTACACTTTTGGAGAGAGGTAAAGAGACAGGTGTGCTAAATGACAAAGAATATAATTTTTTAAAAATTGAATTCCCTAGGACACCTGTCTTTTACACTTTACCAAAAGTGCACAAAAATATGACACAACCCCCCGGAAGACCAATTGTTTCCGGTATTGGTTCAATATCAGCAAATCTTTCCAAGTATGTGGACATTTGGTTGCAAGATCTGGTTAAAGAAATGCCTTCATATTTGAAGGATACCACAGATGTCATTAAAATCATTAAAAATGTGAGTTGGAAAGAAGGATATTTTCTGGTGACCTCAGATGTGTCAGCATTATACACATCAATTCCACATGACTTAGGTTGTAACACTATTCAGGAATGTTTGATAAAGTCGGGAAAATTTTCAGAAGAACATGTTACATTTTTAATAGAGAGTATAAGATGGATTTTAAATAATAATTATTTTATTTTTAATTCTAGATTTTATTTACAGCGTCAGGGTACAGCGATGGGGACCAGGTTCGCCCCCAGCTATGCAAATTTATTTATGCTTGGCTGGGAAAATGATGTTATTTTTAAAAACACGGCATGGGGAACGGACCTGGTCACATACCACAGGTATATAGACGACCTGTTTTTTATATGGAAAGGAACCTTAAATGACTTGGAAATTTTTTTAACTAGTATGAACAATAATAACTGGGGCATTGAACTAAATAGTCAATTCAGTACTAAAAGTATTAATTTTTTAGATTTGGAGATTTATACAGAAGGGGATACTTTAAAAACAAAAAATTTCTTTAAAAAAGTTGATGCTAATAGTTATGTTTTATATAATAGCGGACACTATACGCCTTGGTTGAACAATATACCAAAAGGACAACTACATAGGATTCGGAGGAATTGTACTGAGAATGATATTTTTAAAGAACAAGCTAAGACGATTTTAGATAAATTTGTACAAAAGAAATATCCCGAAGCATTACTTGAAAAAGCATTCGATGAAATCAACACGTTAAGCCAACAAGAATTAATTTCCAAACCTAATACTACTAAAAAATTTGATAATCCTGATTTAATACCCTTAGTTTTAGATTTTAATAATGATAATAAAAAAATTAAAACCATTATAAATAGACATTGGCACCTTCTTAAAAAAGATAAAGAGCTATCTAAAGTAATTCCTGAGAAACCTTTTATCACTTTTAGAGGGGCACCTAGTTTTAAACAAATGTTAACTTTTAATCACCCTAAAGCGGAAGCTGTTACCACTTTTTTAAAAAATTGTAAAAATGGTTTTTATTCATGTGGTAAATGTGTTGGGTGTAAATGTAGTAAGAATAGAACTATTAAAGGTATTAGTAAATTTAAAACGAAGTATAAAGAAGATTTTCAAATTAAGGATTTTATTACTTGTTTTAGTAAAAATCTTATTTATCTTTTAATCTGTCCGTGCGGACTGCAATATGTTGGCAGGACTATTCGTCCTCTACATAAAAGAATATATGAGCATATTAATAATATTAAAAAGGGCTTCGAGCAGCATAGTGTTTCGGCTCATTTTAAAAGATATCACAAATCAGATCCAAGTGGTTTAACTTTTTTAGGTATCCAGATAGTGAAAAAATCTTGGAGAGGAGGTAATTTTATTCTAGACATTGGGAAGGAAGAAATGAAATGGGTACATAAATTAGGTTCCCTAGAGCCCAATGGACTTAATATTGAATTTGATTTATATAATTTTTTATGATTACTCTCTCCTTTTTCCAGTTGTTTTATATATATATTATTATTATTATTATTTTTTTTTTTTTTTTTCATACTGGGATTATTCAGATTTACCTAGCATTGGACCATGTATATATATTTATATTTTTATAAAGTAACCTTTATATTTTCTTTTTCTTCCATATAATAGGATGTGTATTTATATATGTGTATTTTACCCAATTAATTATAATGGTATTACTAGTAGGATTAGTAGGACATATGTGATGTTTGTTATCATGGACATTTTTCATAAAGAGACATTTAGGCGATATGCCTTGGAGCCCATGTAACTTGATTGCAATTGGGACTATTGAAGTAGATACCACGCCCACGTAGACGGGTATAAGTTCTGAGAGACGGCAACCACTCGAACGTGATTTGAGGAAGCCGCCAAGGCGAAACGCGTCATCACGTTTTTTGGACGTACAACGTCATTACGTGTCAGCAGCACCTCCTACTCCCGGAAGCATCTATCCACTGAAAGACCGCAAGTGCATGCCGCGAGTCAGAAGGGGATCCGTACCAGCTTGGCTTTCCAGGGAGAAGGGTGATGACTCACTGTGAAATTTTATACCAATAAAGTCTTATTTTTATTTGGTGCCGTCCTGCTTGTTTTAAGCACATTTATCTACTATCCTACAGAATCCTGATGAGAGGATTTGAACGCTTTTATAGTTAGAGCAGACTTTATTCTGCTCTACCATTGTGAGTGATATTCTTTTATTATTTCCTGGTTACATTTGTGATACAGAGTTACACTATATTGTGTTCTTTTGTCCCTCTATCTTATGTTTTTATGTGGAGCGTTTTAAAGAGATACTCCTTCAAGTGTCAACAGAGTCTAAATCTAAAGGAGTAAGTTCTTTGTTGTTTGTATTTCACAAAGAGCACATATTCACAGGGTATTTACCACTGGATTATATTTATTTGCACTTTAATAATATACATATACTGTATTTGCACTTTATTCACTACAGTTGGACCATTATTGATTTACATATTGTTCATATTGTTATATTAGCACTTAAAGGCACAGCGCACTTTTGTTCTTTTTTTGTATTCTATTTGAGTGGTTTTAGAGCTATTTCACTTTTATTAGTGCTTGCTAGCCTTTGTGAGTGTTATTATTTTTTTATTGATTTTATAGCGCCATTTTTACTTGATAGTTTTATATTTTCTGTACTCTATCTTGGTGATACCCTATGGTTTATGAAATTCTCAAACGATAAAACCTTTCAGCCCATAGTAATATATATCTGTCCTATTGATTAGTGAAGACCAATTGAATTTACTGTGATATAATGTATTATTAGGTTTGGTTGTTATAGTCACTCTGCTATATTCGTCTGTACTTATCTCCTTCAACTTCACTTAAGGTAAAGTGTATTAACCTATGGTATATCTCTAATGCATTTTCTCTGAACTCTGTTTATGACCCACAGTGGGTGTGATGAGAATCTTGCAATTTATTCTCTGTATGAATCCATCAGATACTATTTGAGGCACAAGAAGAAACTAAGGCTATCAAAGGCAACCGTTTGACAGACGTATTAATAGCTGGTAGATAATGCATAGGCTATACAACCATTATGACTGAGATTTAGTTAATTGTGATCGTGATACCATGTCAATAGGGACATCACAGTCTTAGGAAAACCTACTTGGGAGAAAATACCACAAATCCCAAGCTGCATTTCTCTCTTTCCTTTGGAATATATTTTTACCTATTTTTAATAATAATATATTGAATTTACTTATTTTTGTAATCGTTTCGCTGTGGGAGGTGGCTTCAGAGCATAGTAAATTTTTCTACAGAAGCAAAAATTCACATATCTGGTCAAGACTATAAGAAATTGTATGCAAAGTAATTAATCTATTGAAAGCTGCACTTTTTGCAAAATGAAAAAACATACGACACAGTCTTCAACCCTTAAAGTCTCATCCCCTACAAGATATCTCTTTCTCCCACCTACAGTGCTCCATTCTCCTAAACACCCCTCCGTCCTTTCAGGTACATACAGATCATTTGATTCCCTCACTGCCCTCTGTATATTTGTCACTTATTTTAGATTGTAAACTAGTTAAGGCACAGCATGCCTCACCTAATGTGCCTGTATTTCAAATGTGTTTTGTATTCATTTGTACAGCTCTGTTGAATATGTTGGCACTATATAATATTGTAATTATTTAGGGTTCCACACAATAAACTATAAACTGAAAATGTGGACAGACAGATGGATGGACAAGCATTGGCCTCTGCTCTGTTACATCATTAAACTTGCCTGCAATATAACCTTGATTGAAAGAGAAACAGGTCCGTGGAGTCATCAGGCAGGTTGATTGATGGACACGTCTCTTACTCAGTGTGACACGTTCAACAGACGCTACATTCGCAGTCACAGTTTTTGTGATATTCACATTTAATGATGAATTAAGGCTGACATGTCTGCTCTCACAATTCATCAAGATTTCAAGGTACTGACTTCTTCAGAAGCTAAACAAAGCAGGCACGAATGATAATATGTAATATAATGACTGCAATAATGATGATCATATTACAGAATCATTTTAAACAGGAAGGACACACTCCAAGCATCTGGATAATGTATGTTGGTAAATATACAAAAGTGGGTCTTCAGAGTATTTACAAAAAATATTAATATAAATTAATAGATTATGCAGCCTGCAGAGTTTAGCAATTCCTTCAGCTTTCATTTCCAAAACGAAAACAATAAAGCAATAAAAGATAAAATTCCTGAAACTTTACCATTTAGTTAATGACCATACATGCGTAATTCTCGGAGCAGCCATGAGGATTTGAAAGACTACTTTGACAAATAAATTAGTTAATTGACCAAATATGTTTTCATATACATATATATTAAGTAAATAAATATAACAAATATGTGATGTTTTATATATTTACATGGTGCTGATGAAACCCCAAAGGTTGTCTTTTGGAAGCCATGTTTGTTATTTTAGGTCACATGTGTGGCTGCAGAACCTCGCATAGAGTGTGTCGTTATGGCACATATTCTGATGCTATGTGTTCTCTTAGTGTCAATATTGTTTCCTCCTCTTTGCAATCCAACGCCGTGTATCATTCTGTTTTCACTTCTGATTCTGAATGCTTCACCCCACACGCGAGGTATAATTGGTGCCATAAGTTTCTGGTCCCAGTTACGTGTTTATGCTGTGTTATTTGACTCTGGATTTTCTTGACTATTCTGTTCTCTGGCACCTTTCATCCGGCATTGTCTCTTGCTACCCGTATCTCTGGTTCCCTCTAACTCCGGCTTCTCTTTGAACTCTTCAACTATTTGTTCATTGGTTTATATGTTAAGCCCAGCAAATCTAAGGACCAGAAATATGTTACTGTGTGTCTCTGTCTGTTTCTGGTGTGTTCACATTATACTCTGAGTATTGGTATACATGCCATGACTGGTTTGGAAAACTGTTTTTAAATTGTGTATAATGCATGTCTGTGCTCATTTGTATGTCAAGCTGGGAGTTCTGAGAGAATTGGAAAAACTTGATTTCTCAGAGTTGCTGTACTCAAGGTGCTACTGTCAGGACAATACAGTCGCCCAACACAAAGAATTAAATCAAACACGTAAAAAAATTAAACTAAGGAAAAATTTATTACTGGGCCTTAGAATGGCCTGAATTAACGTATATAGAATAACCAGTGTGACGAGACCAATCTCGCCACATTGCATTGGAGAAGCCTGGTTGCTCGCCTGCTGCCTCTGGACTATGGCCCCCTTTTAAAAGACTTTATTTCGCCTGGAGAAAAGCTGTATTCGTGCTTTTCTGCCAGTTGTTCGGTAGATTCAATCTACCGAACAACCGCACGAATGAATAGACCACCTGGGAGCTGGAGTGTGCCGGCAATTAACCTCCCTGAAGCTGCGGTTAACCGCAGCTTAATTGATGAATGCTGGGTGGCCGCCATTCGTATCCCGAACACGAGGTCGCGGCCATTTTAAACATACGAATGCACAGCGGTGTTCGCCCCTATTTTCATGGAACTAAAATCGGACACAGTTTTGCGCGAACACCGCTGAAGCCGCCGACCTCCCTTCTTGTTCGGTGGAAGTGCACGAACGGCCCGGTGTTCGGTAGTTTTGGTTGAATGTGTTATACCCCAGATAGGAATCCCATGGAGCCCATTCGTATGAAACTGACTGTAAAGACTTTGGCTCCATGGCGATTAAACTGTATTCGTGTGGTCTGAGCGCCATTCGCTTAATAATGTGCACTCAGACCTGAGCTATCTGGGGATATGTTACATGTCTGTGTTTTATGTAATAAATGTTACTTTATGTATTTTAAAGTATAATACTGGTTTTGTGTCCCCACATGTGTAATGGAGTTTTGCCTTTGTCTTGGGAGATAATTGAGTTACTTCTCAATTATCTCCCAGGGCAGAGGGGAGGAAGCCAGGATGCATTGTGGGAATATACTGTGACTGTGTGTCCTTTTTGTATACTTGTCTGTCCCTTGTCACAGTCTCCCATTTGGTCCCCTAGGGGAGTGTCCACCAGGTGGGAGACCTGCATAAAAGCTGGGCAGGTAGCCCTCATTAAACAGACCACTGCTTGACCCTCAACACGGAGCCTTGTCTCGTCTTTGGGGGGGATTTACTATATGCTGCTAAGGACTGATTGCCAGGAGTGTAAGCCGCTTGGGAGCTTTTCCTGTTCGTCTGCTAGCAGCTATTTGGGAGGTTCCAGTTCGGGAGTTGGAGTGCTATTTTGTATCCAGTTCGGGAGTTTTGGGTGATTCTACAGTAGCTGTGCCTGTCTCTAAAAAGGGGATTATCGTCTAAGTGTTTTTTTCCCCTTTTTTGCAAAACGGTCCGTTACAACCAGTAATGAGTCGAGGTCAGGGATACAGTCAGAAGCATAAACGGTTAACAAAAGCCAAAGGATCAGGAAGCTAGTGTCACATCCTGCTCTGTTCTGTGGAGATGTCTGGCCTTGGCTTCTGGTATCCAGTACTCTTTTTACAATCCTTGCTTAGTTTTTCTTGGTTTTTCTGGTTTTCTATTCCATGTCTGGTTTTCCTTATGCTGGGTTTTTCTGGGTTCATTCCTGTAATCCGTCCCTGGAATTCCCAGTGTCCAGGTTTCCTTTAAATGTTTGTTTTTGTTGCCACACCCGTTTGTTTTCCATTTTCCTTTTGTTTCAGTCTGGACTTGCAGCAGTGTTTCAAGTCTCTGCCCTTTCTTGCAGATAAGTGCTATTGTGGTTTAGTATGGTTCTTTTAGTTAACATTAGGCAGAGTAGGACCTGCCGAATATGGGGTACATTGGCGTTGTGGCAGGCTTATGCAATGTATGATCATATGATGTAACGAAATCCCCATACTTTTCACATATAATGCTTAGTTATGTCTCCTCGTGTTTTACCTTGTATTTCTTGTCTTGTTTTATTTTGTAATCCCAGTTCATGTACAGTCCTGTCCTGCCCTGTTCTTGTTTTCCTCATGTCTTGTGTACATGTTCTGGGTTCTGCTTTCTGTCCTGCTCTGGTTCTGGGTTCTATTAGTTCTGTCTTGTTTTCATGTTTGGTGACTATCCTAGCCTTGCCTTGTTTCAGTACTGGATACATCTTAGCATTCATCTGCTCTGGCTTCCACTAAGCTGCAACAGGGTCTTGGTTTGTGGCTGCACAAACGCTGGTACTCAACAACAGGGGGCGTGCGGTTACCCTGCACCGGGCCCTGTAATCCACTTCCACGCTGAATACTATCACTTCTCATCAGGCACGCAAGGGTCCCGGTTTCTGTACCGCCACCCGTGACAGCTAGAAATACGGACAGTCAGAACAAGCCAAGATAGAAAACCAGATAAACAGTAGACAAAAATGCACTCTCGGATGACCAAACAGAATGGAAACCACGACAGGGCAAAGAAAAAATACATTCAGGGGTTTAAATAGCCAGCTGTGTGACCGCACCAATCGGGTGCTCCCGCCGTGACAGCTATGTGAGATTTGTAGAAGTGCAACAGGATTTGTAGAAGTATAAAGGGTGTTTTGTTTTCACTAAAACTGTAGGACAGAGCTATACACTGGAAGAAAAACTTCAGCTACCAGACCAGAACATGCATCATGCAGATGAGATCTAAAAGGATGAAACTGTACAGTAACTGATTTTTGGTCATTGGTCCTAATGGATCACAACCCATGCTTTGGTTTAAAAACTTGTCTTTAAAACAGTGTTCCACTGCTACAGGAGCCTTAGGGAACACAGAATGAAGTTTGAATGTTTAACTGGAACTCTGTGAGGATTGTAAAAACATTATTTCTCAGAATCACAGCTTCAAAGTCTCTATGGTATTGCAATCATAATTATCCAATAGTCACCTGCACTCAGGTCTTAGAAGCTTTCGCTGTTTCATTGTTATTAAATCCTCTGTGCAAATGAGTGGCAATAATGTAAATGGGGCAGCCAACATTTTTGGTTTTTGACAGTCTTGATTTTTGATGTGGGATCAGAAGTAAGACATGTAATGCCAGAGTAACCACACATTTCAATGATACTGGTAATCATAAATCCGAACAGATGAAGAAATTGTTTTTTTTTTTTTACATAAATATGAAAGACACATAAACATTCCCTATTTCTTCCCCAAACATTGTCAGGGTCATTCACACTCACAAATCAGTTCTCCTATATATGCGTTCAACCGGTAAAGGGAGGATAACCATAAATAAGGGAAAAGTTGTGCCGAGCAGCACCCTAATCCACAGAAGGGTTAATGCTAAGCAGCAATTATGCAAATGAAACCTGGTAACTGACTTTGGGGTCAAAGGCCGGTTACAGCCTATCAGATCTAGAGGAGGGGTATTTAGGCCCAGTTCTCATCCTGCTCACTACCCTGTCGTGGTTTCCCTTGTGGTTGTCAGAGAGCGCGTTCCTGTTTATAGTTTTCTACCTGGTTTTTTACTTTGGCTTTGTTTATTGACTTCTCTATATTCTGGTATCCTGACTCCTGGCTTTCCTCATCGCTGCGTCCCTTTCTGTGTTCCCTGACCTCGGCTAGTATTTTTGACTATTCTATGTACATTAAATCAGGCCATTCTAAGGACCGGTAATACGTTACTTATTTGTCATCCGTGCTATACAGTTGTACGTGCTGGATCAAACCGTACTCCTGACAGGGTGGGGTTTCAGAATGTTGTCAACTCAAGTATTGCTCACTATTCTCATAAGCGATAGGGACAATTTTAGGAGCTTCTCTCTGACACGTCTGATCCATTGTCAGCTAGCCATGCTCCCACTCGGACAGCCACCATTTGACAGTGTTTAGTGTAGTTTTGCCTAGTCAGAGTTGGTTAGGTGATATATGTTGTATAACATCCAATATTGAACAATAAACTACAGGGAACAGTCCATTACAGCTAATTAATCATTGGGGACTGGTGCACTTCAATTATTAACCCCTTAAGGACGGTGGGTGTGCTATGCCGTCCTTGGGGACCCGGCTTTAAACGCCGGGGGGTCGGCATAGCACGTCCCGGCCATCCTATTTACTTACCCGGTTGCCTGCAATCCCACGCCAGCTATCGCGGCAACCCAGGGCAGCCCAGGGAGTCCCCCTCGGTCCGTTTTAGCCCCCCTGGGCCATGTGATTGCGAGCCATTCAAATTAGTTTTTTGCATTTTTCACACACAAACAAATATTAATGTGGCGGAACCAGCCTCGCCACTGGGCATTGGAGAAGGCTGATTGCCAGCCTCCTGCCCTGTGACTATGGCCCCATGTTGAAATGCTTGATTTTCCCCTGCAAAGACCCGAAAGCCGGGTCATTCGGTACTTTCCCTATGTGAGCAATGTTACCCCAGATAGCTATGCCATGGAGCCCATTCGTATAATGAAAGACTATGGGAAAAACTTTGGTTCCATGGCAATTGAACTGTATGTATGTGATCTGAGCGCCATTCAGTAATAATGTGTGCTCAGATCTAAGCTATCTGGGGAAATGTTGAATGTACCTGTTTTATGCAATAGCTGCACAGTTATATATTTTTATGTATTTTATTGTATTTTGCTACCATGTGGCTAATGGAGTTTTGACTCTGCCCTTGGAGATAATTTGATTACTTCCCAATTATCTCCAGGATAGAAGACTCTGTGGAACTGTTTTTGGGGAGAAAAGCCATGCTTCATTTGGTCACAAAGGACGTTGATCTAACTTTTGACCCACTGGACCAATTTGTATGATGTTTGACATATGTTTGTATTTGGAGTATGCTGATTCTGAAAATGTAAGTATGTGAATGTGATGCATACTTTTAAAGTTATGAATATTGTATAAAACTGTGTATTTTCCTGCCTTTGATAATTATATTAACCCATTGTGTAAGCTAAATGTATCACAGGCAGAGAGGAGGATTTTGTGTGGTAGTGTCTGAGTGTATTGTACATGTTTATTGGTTGGTCTTCAAAACCCTGTGGGCAGTACTATGTTTGTAGAATGTGAATAAAAGAGGCTGTATGGGCCAGTACAGTCCGTTCTACTTCACTCTCAATTTGGAGTGCCATCTCTTATTGGGGGAATCTGCTACAAGGGATTGCTATGCCTGTCATACTCCCTTGCTATAGTCACTAAGCACTTGTAAGAGCTTGTTCCTGCCTTGCTCTCTGGAGGAGTTTACGGTGGTTATGGTGTCTGCTGGAGTGCTTAGAGCCCCCAGGAAGCGCTAGGAACATCCTTCAATGGAGGTACCCAGTCGGGGTGCCAGGTGATCCGTTACAATTAACACTAACTTTGGCCAGTGTTTGTGACCAAGTGGCTACTAAAAAAAACTGGACATACCCCATTTGCAGTATCTTGGGTTGTCTAC
The DNA here is from genome assembly GCA_933207985.1 of Pelobates cultripes. Taxonomy (NCBI): domain Eukaryota; kingdom Metazoa; phylum Chordata; class Amphibia; order Anura; family Pelobatidae; genus Pelobates; species Pelobates cultripes. The sequence continues at coordinate 92,962,358 of OW240923.1, read as the reverse complement.
TTTTGCAAATGGTATGCCATCATGGGGGTAATTCTCATTCCTGGGCTACCATACAGTCTCAAAGGCAACGTAACCCATCTGGCGAATTTCAGTGTGAAAAAACAACACAGTAAAGGAGTTTAAGCATGCGTGGGATAGGCATAAGGCTATCCTAACTATAAGATAAGGCTAGGGACTAATGAAAGTATTTAGAAAATTGGGCATACTAGATGAGCCGAATGGTTCTTATTTGCCGTCACATTCTATGTTTCAATGTTTCTATGTTTCTAAAACTGAAAAATTTAACATGCTATATATGACCCTGTTACTTCCCAAAACACCATAAAACCTGTACATAGGGGGTACTGTTTTACACATGAGACATACAGTCTTTGGACTTACTGTAACTTTCTGTAGGTGCAAATAACCCAGCTTCTAGCAATTCATTTGGGTTTTAACTCACTAAAGCATTGATTCAATATTTTTAGATACATTTTTACAATTATTTTTTCAAAATATTATGAAAAATATTATTACCAATATCTCTCTCTAGATAGATATTTAATACAATGTTAAAGGAACACTATAGTCACCTAAATTACTTTAGCTAAATAAAGCAGTTTTAGTGTATAGATCATTCCCCTGCAATTTCACTGCTCAATTCACTGTCATTTAGGAGTTAAATCACAGGAAGTGTTTATGGAAGGCTGTGCAAGTCACATGCAGGGAGGTGTGACTAGGGTTCATAAACAAAGGAATTTAACTCCTAAATGGCAGAGGATTGAGCAGTGAGGCTGCAGGGGCATGTTCTATACACCAAAACTGCTTCATTAAGCTAAAGTTGTACAGGTGACTATAGTGTCCCTTTAAACAAAAATCTGCACACCAGTCAAGCCATAAGATTTGCTTTTCCCACAGAAATCACAAATCTGCAGTGATGTTACTACCAAAGGATTCTGGGTGTGCATATGCAAATTAGTTCAACTTTAGTTTATTTTTGCCTCATTCCATTTTAAAGGGACATTACAGGCACCCAGACCACTTCTGACCATTGGAGTGGTCTGGGTGCCAACTCCCATCACCCTTAATCCTGCAAGTGTAATTATTTAAGTTTTTATAAACTGCAATAATTACCTTGCGGGGTTAAGTCCTCCTCTAGTGGCTGTCTATCAGGGGTGGAGGCCAGGGGGGAGGACATTAGGTCTCCCCCAATTAGTATTTAGGGCCCCCACCCACCTTTCAGGGGTGGGGGCAGGGACGGGCTGGGCCGGGGAGCAGGGAGGCAATTGCCCCCCGGGCCACCCTAAATAATTTTAAAACCGTCCGCTGCAAGGCTGGTCCTAATGCTGGAGCACTGCTTCTCCCCTGTAGCATGGCCGAGCTCCTCTCTGGTCCGCGGTGCCCGACCAGAGTGATAGGAAGGTGCACACTCAGTGTGCACTTCCTGTCAGTCCGGCCAGTTATAGGAAACAGAAAATCCTGTTCCATGCGGAGTTTCTGTTTCCTGTCACCAGCCGGACTGACAGGAAGTGCACACTCGGTGTGCACCTTCCTATTACTCCGGCAGGGCCCCCGCGGACCGGAGAGGAGCTCGGCCATGCTACAGGGAGGGGTGGTGAGGGGGGGTAAGAAGAACACAGAGAGGAGGGGGGAGAGTAAGGGTGAAGAGTAGGGGAGATTAGGAGAATGGGGGAGGACTGAGAAGAACACAGGGAGGGTGGGTGGTGAGGAGAACACAGGGAGGAGAGGGGGTAAGAAGAACACAGGGAGGGGGGTGAGGAGAAGGAGAGAGAAGAAAACAGGTGGGGTGAGGTGAGAAGAACATTGGGAGGTGAGTGAGAAGAACACAGGGAGGGTGGAGGGGGGGATGAGAAGAGCACAGGGAGGGTGGGTGAGTGTGAGAAGAGACCGCTAGGGGAGGGTGGGGGAGAGCTCTAAGGGACAGGAGGCAAGACAAGGAGCTCTTTCACACTACGCACACACAATGCATCCCTATACATACACAGAAACACACAATGCATCCCTACACACACAGAAACACAACATGCTTCCCTTAGAGAAAACACAGAGAAACGGACAATGCATCCATTACACACACACACACACAATGCACCCCTTACATACAAAGACAATGCATCCTTTGCACGCAATGCAAACCCTTACACACACATGCAAACACACACACTGCTTTTCTTAC
>OW240923.1:92927032-92955566 GCA_933207985.1 Pelobates cultripes | reverse complement strand
CCTTTAGTGACTGTCATACTGATAGTCACAGGAGGTGCTTCTGCGTCACTGGCTGAAGAAAACTTGGTCATGAGACACGGAAGCTTATAGGAAAGCACTGGATGCATGCACATCTGGTCCTCAATGATCCTATTGGAGGCTGGAAAAAGGTTGAGTAATACCATTATTTTATTAATGTTAAAGGGAAACTATAGCACTAGGAATATAAAGTTACTTTCATAACATTATAGCGACCTATAGTGCCTGCCCACCTTTGCACCACCTCATGGTGTTGAAGGGGTGAAAAAACCCTTTATCACTTAGCTAATTCTAGTGCCGACGTCCCTCGGTACTGGTTCAGACTTCCGCTCCTCTTCTGCTGACATCAGCTGCCGAGGGGACCAAAGGCACATGCAAACGCTGCGAGCGCATTAGGACTTCCCCATAGGAAAGTATTGTATAATACTTTCCTATGGGATTTTGGGTGGCACTGGATGCAAAGCTTGAGAATGTCTGGCATCAATTAGGTGACCAAATGTCGCCTAACCATCCGGAAGTCCCTCTAGTGGCTGAGGTGGAGTTAACGGTGCAATGTAAATTTAGCAGTTTATCAAAAAACCTGTATATGACTAGGGACTATTGCAGTAGGAAGTGTGGTTTGCTTTCCTAATGCTATAGTGTTTCTTTAATGTCTCTGCGATTAAAGGGACATTGCAGACCCCTAAAACACCCTACTTGCTAGAGTACTGTAAGTGTGAAGCGTGTGTTCTCTTTTTTCATTTCACAAAAAGTGCAGATTTCAGTAGAAATTGGCACTTTGAAAAATTAAGCTTGTTACATCTCCCTGGCTGTCAGACAACCAGCCATGTTACTTCCTAGTTTCCTGGTTATTTAGCTCAGTGGAGCTGAACTCAAGAGGCATTTATTGCCCAGAGCCTTGCAAAGATTTGTCATTGAGCTGCATTGGGAAGTCTGTGATTGGACAGCCATAGAAAGTCTGGGTGGGGTTAGAAGATGAAGACTTGTGAAGGCTGCAGACAAGAGATCTGTTGCTATTGCAAGCTGTTTCTAGATATACCACAATGGAAAAACCTTAAAGGACCACTATAGGCACCCAGACCACTTCAGCTCAATGAAGTGGTCTGGGTGCCAGGTCCCTCTAGTTTTAACCCTGCAGCTGAAAACATAGCAATTTCAGAGTGAGAAGAAGCTGGAGTGAGAAGAAGCTGGATGTCCATAGGAAAGCCTTGAGTAATGCTTTCCTATGGGCGGTTTGAATGCGCGCTCGGCTCTTGCCGCGCATGCGCATTCAGAGCTGACGTCGGCAGAGGGAGGAGAGTTCCCCAGCGTCGAGGCAGCTCTGGAGAAAGGTAAGTGGCTGAAGGGGTTTCAACCCCTTCACCACAGCGGGAGGGGGCCCTGAGGGTAGGGGGGACCTAATGGCCCTATAGTGCCAGGAAAACTAGTTTATTTTCCTGGCATTATAGTGGTTCTTTAATTAAATGCTTGCATGTTTTAATTGGGGAAATATCTAAAATACAGTGATTAGTTTTTATTTGGGCAGTTACTTTAATCAACTACACTACTCAAAAGACAAAAATGTTTACCATTATAACAGGGGAAATGTTGATATCTGCAAGCATACATCTCATGAATAAAATAAATATTTGATTAATTATTTAACTATAAAAAGGTCTATTCATTATTTTAAAATTCTTTACAAAATGAAGATCTGATCTAAGCACTTGGTCGCCACTTGCCTAGTCTAATCAATAGATTTAAAAAACAAGTATTTAGGCCTATTTAATTAGTGAGCAGCGTCATAACTGCTTCTCCCAAATTGCACTCGTAGCTTTCTACGAAGAGCATGATTTTGAATGTATAATGAGCTGCAGCAAAATGCAATTGCAATTAATCAGTTGAATGGTTTTCTATTGATTTTAGAATTAGGGCTGGGGGCAGAGGTACCAGCAAACTTACTGCATGGTAAAAACAGTGATAGAAATTCACAACGCAAAAAAATAGATGTAATTATTTGGAATTAAATCAGATAATAGACCAGGGAAGCTAAGACGTTTTAGAAAACAAAATAAAAAGGTTATGATGAGCTGTTGGAAAATAAGATTTAGTACATATCATACAATGGGCAGTGATGTTTGGAGTCTGTTTTAAGTCTCTTTTGCTCTTTTCTTCTAACAAACTGTACTAAAAATACTGTTTGTTGCATTTTGAATTAAAGACAAACTCTTAAGCAAATTTATAATCACAAAGTCTGAGACTCATGCAGTGAGAATGGAATTATTTGCTATATTGGTATAGTGAATTCCCGTTCACGTGTCACATAAACGAGCATGCAATCGCACTATTTGAGTGGTTACGTGTTTATTGTAGATATTTGACGTATTACCGAGAATTCAGTAGTTTATCAATTTAAGTTAAAATTCAGTGTTATTATCCAGCTCTTCATGGCATAAACACTCTTGCATGCTAAACAGCTGATTGAGACTGCTCGCTCAACAGGCTACAAAAATAACAAGCAGAAATCTAATGTTATTCACTAAACAATCATCTGTGCTGCACTGTAAACTGAATTGCAGAAATTGGGCAAAAGGTGCTGATTTGGAAAAAACCTCCCGCTTACTATGGCTTACTATTAACTCATGCAGTCTTTCAGATCAGCTCCCTTTTTTATTATTTTACCAGCTTTGGACACAATGTGTGCATCTGTGTTGCCACCTAGTCTATTGACTTGTTCACTCTTAGTACTTCTATTGTTGTTCGTTCTGTGTTTTGTTAAGATGTTAGATATGCCACTTGATATCAGGGATAGGCAACTTATATATCAGGGATAGGCAACCTTCGGCACTACAGATGTTTTGGACTACACCTCCCATGATGCTTTGCCAGCATTATGGCTGTCAGAGCGTTGAGGGAGATGTAATCCACAGCATCTGGAGTGCCTAAGGTTGCTACCCCTGTTATATTAGTCTTGTGGTTTTTTTTTCTTATTTGATAGTTATACTTTGAAGCAAATTCCTATCTTTTATTTGTACAGTATAGCAGTGGTCACCAATCCGGTTACAGACAGCCCCAAAGCTGCCATCCCTAAATGAATTTTGACTTCCATTTTCACCAGTTTGTGTTTTTGCAAGTTTCTGTTTCCTTTATCAAGTGTAGCCTACTGTTTTGCAGAATTAATGTAATAGCATTTCTACAGTATTTGGTTTAAAGATAAATAAACATAAATAAACAAATTTAAAAAATGTTTAGGAGATATAACCCTAATTAAATCATGCATGGATTTAATTATGCATTTTTTTCCACATGGGTATATCTAAAACCAGCTGGTAAAAGCTACAGTTCTCTTTTCTGCAGTCTTTACAAGCCCTCCCCTTCTAACCCTGCCCAGACTTTCTGTGATTGTCCAATCACATGCTTCCCAGTACAGCTCAATGAGAAGCCTTTGTTTAGAGACTGAGCTAAACAATCCAGAAGTAACAGGACTGGTTGTCTGATTAAATTCCCAGATTTTACTATTATTTTACCGCATAACTCTTTCTTTATTCCCTCAGCAGCAAGATAGAGGAATATAAATATTATCAAAATGAAAGAAGAAAATGTATAGGCACACAGGCAACCAATCACATAGCAGAGGAAATGACTATAAAAGGCCTGTGTCTCCCACAATCCCCCTCTTTCTAGCGAAAACCGAAGACTAGGAAACATGAATGACATCCCACTTGGCAAGAACAGGAAACAGGAACAAATCAATAACTTCAAGCTAAAAGAGAGAGAGAAATATGGTAATAACCAAACTCCAAATTGAAGACTTACCAAACAATTATGTCAGTTGCTAATCAGAAACTTAAACCTGTAATACAGAATATATGATTAATATAGAATTGTATACAACCAAAACATCAACGAGTAAGTATAAAATCCACACGCATTACACAGTAAACAGACCAGATTGCAACATACCTGAAAAGTCCAACAGCATCTCATCCAGTGACCCAACACAGGGAGGGCGGGTGGGAATAATACTCGCCTCCGTGTCTTTAATAAAATCATGACTTTACGTCATGTTAATAGTAAAATCTGGGAATTTTATTAAAGACACGGAGGCTCCTATAATGCTAGTTTAAAGCTGCGCTATTACTTGAGATGCGATTTGCTCAATTGGTCTGAAATAGAAGTTACGGAAGGTCGATTCCTGAGACCAATCCGCCGCCCGCATAATGTCTTCTAGATGTCAGCCGACTGAATGAGGCGTGAAAATAGTAGTGTCAACTCCTGCTAAAGATAGAAGCCAGCGCACCCAACGTGCAAGAGTCGGGGTCGATACAGGTTGGTAAGGCGACCTAAAGGAAACGAATAACGGATGCAAATCCAAGGAACGAAGAGACTGTGTAGCATCCTGATAAGCCTTTAGACAATCCACTGGACAGAGTGCTGGACTCCCTGAGAATCTAGGGTACACAAATGGCTTGGATGCCGATTTAGTCCTCCTGGATATGTTGAAAAAAAACACCTTCAGGAGTAAAAGTAATGGCGTCCCAATCAAGGGCTCTGACGTCAGACACTCTCTTACATGAAATCAAGCAGAGTAGCATCACAAACTTAGAGGATAACTGTTTAAGTGTCAGTCCTTGGTTAGGGTACCATGATGATAAAAACTGTAGCATCACGTTGACGTCACAGAAGGCAGAGAAATGAGTCCTAGGTGGGCGAGCGAGGCGAATACCGTTGAGAAGGCGGCATACAAAAGGATGTCTGCCGACGGGTGAACCATCCAAACCCTTATGGCCTGCTGAAACTGCCGAACGGAAAAAGGTTGCCCGAATCGAACATGTGAGTGAGGAAATCTAAGATCATATGGAGAGGTGCTGATATGGGATCCACTGACTGTCCCATGCACCAACCAGACCACGAACTCCAAGAAGATCGGTAGGCTGCTCTTGTACCTGGAGCCCATGAGTTATCGAGGAGTAGGAGAGTCGATTGCGAAACGTTTGGGACATCCCAAGGTCCCCTGAAAGGAGCCACGCCATCAGGGGCAGCTGGCCTTGTAACACCAGTCCGTGCAAGTTCCCATCTGGATCCAGAAGGAGTTCTTGGAAACTCGGGATCAATTGTGGATAATCTATCGACAACTCCAGCAGTCACGGGAACCACGGTTGAGACCTCCACAGAGGGGTGATCAACATCAGAGAACAATCGTGACGGACCAGTTTCGAGATCGTGCAAGCAATCATGTTGAATGGGGGAAAAGCATACAGGCAACCCGTCGGCCAATCCTGAAGGAAAGCGTCTGTCGCCACCGCATCTGGGTCTAGTCTCCAACTGTAAAAGTTTGGTAACTGAGTGTTCAGGCAGGATGTGAACAAGTCTATCACGAACCGACCCCATAACATGTCCAGACTCCGAAACACCGATACTTGTAAGTGCCAATCTCCAGAGTCTCGCAAATGTCTGGAGTTCCAATCCACACTCGAATTGTCCAGACCTGGGATGTGTTCCGCTGTCACAGAGACATTGTTGTACAGACAGAACTGCCAGAAATCTTTCGCTAAAAGAGCCAACATCTTGGATTTGGTTCCCCCCAGGTGGTTTATATAACGCACTGCCGACACATTGTCCATCTTGAGGAGAACTCAGCAATCCGCTCGGCCCAGAGTAAGGCTGTGAATCGCGAAGGCACCCGACAAGAGTTCCAGGCAGTTGATGTGCAAGGTCCCTTCTAGCTCGGACCATCTGCCGCTGGTGGATACGTTGCCACAGCATGCCCCCCAACTGTGTAAGCTGGCGTCGGACTCGATCACCATATCCGGTATGGATCCAAATATTGCGCGCCCGTTCCAAGCTTCCATGTGGGCCAACCACCACACCAGCTCGTCTCTGGATTTGTTGTCCAGCTGTATCCTGGAGTTGTATGAATGACCTGAACGGAGGTGCAAAACCTTTGAGTCGCTGGAGGGCCCGGTAGTGCAATAGTCCTGGAAAGATCACCTGAATTGAGACCGCGAGGAGACCGATAATCCTTGCCAACTGCCTGATGGACAAGTCCGCTACCCGAAGGGCCCTCCGAAGCTCCTTTTGAATGGCTTTTATCTTGGATTCTGGGAGAAACAGGAATTGTTGAATGGAATCCACTTTGAACCCCAAGAACTCTACCGACTGAGCCGGGGTCAGGATTGACTTGTCCCACTTGATCATGAACCCCAAGTTCTGAAGCAGGTTGACCGTCCAATCCACATGTACCTGCAGCTGGTCTCTGGACTGGGACATGATTAGAATGTCATCCAGGTAAATAATCAGGCATACACCATGCGTACGGAGGAAGGTCACCACCGGTCTAATGATCTTGGTGAAGCACCAAGGATCTGAGGATAGACTGAACTGTAGACATGTAAAATGCCACCGTCTCTCATGACAGGTGAAGTGGAGGTAGTCCCTGTGTTCCACCGTGATGGGCACCGTGAAATATGCGTCCTTCAGATCTAGATTGGCCATCCAATCGGATGTACGGAGGAGGTCTCTGAGGCAATGTATGCCCTCCATCTGAAAATGCTGGTACCGGAGGAACGCGTTGAGGGGTCAGAGATTTATCACCGGACGGACACCTCCCCCTATCTTTGGTACCAGGAAGAGATTGCTCGTAAAGCCTGGGGCAGCAAACGGCAACTCCTCTATGGCGCCTTTTGACAACATCTCTCTGATTTCTGCGGAAATCATCTACACCTGTTCCAAGGGAAGGGACAATTGTCTGGGGATAGACAATTGGACAGGCAGAGATACAAACTCGAGGTGATAACCCCTTACTGATTGTAAGGCCAACCTTCCCGCCACCCGTACTTGAGCGAGAAGGGAAGAATGGGTACTCACCATAAGGACAGCTGCCCGAAGTGCAGGGGTATCTGTAACCCCATGACCTCCCTCTAACTGGGAAGAAGGGAAGAGCTCTCAGATCCTGGAAGCCCTGGGAAGGGAAAAAGGAACCTCTGTTGGCTCGGAATGAGCCTCGGAATCCACGGCCGGGTGGACGGCTCCTACTACGCCTGGCTCCTCCGAAAATCTTAGTTGCAAACATGCGCTTCATATTGGCCTGGGCTTTATCAATGGCCGTGAAGGTTTTAACGTATGACCCCAGGTCCTTCACGAAGGTATCACCAAATAACATCTTATCGTTGGATGAACTCGGCTCCGCCACCTTCATGGCAGCCAACTTAGGGTCGATTTTTAGCAAAATTGCTTTATGTTTCTCCGCTGATATAGCAGTATTCGCATTCCCCAGAAGACAAATAGCCCGCTGGACCCATCCTCTGGCCACATCGACATCCAGGACCGAGTCGCCAGCTCTAGCGGCATCCAGAAGCTCATACAGCTTCGACAAAGGACCCACGGTATCCAAAATTTTGTCCTGGCATCCCTTTAGGGAGTAGTCCAGGCCCTTTTTTGGTTTCCAGCCTGACTTGTTTAGAAACTGCGCGATCTGGGGGTCAATCTCAGGGGTCTTGGGGAAGGCCTGGGGCATTCAGCGCGTAATTTATTGCGGCCCTCCTTAGAAAGGGGGGTGCGCATGCGTCGTGCAACATATTGGGCCTGGGGGCTCCCACTCGGCTGACCGGGGGTGACGTAGGTCATCTGGGTCGAACAGGGGGTTGCCCTGCGGATCCAACAGTGCCGCACTATCCCCAGTGGGGCCAGATAGAAGACCTTGTGTAGTGGTAGAGGTCCCAGAAGGGGTCACACCCGTATAAGAGTTATGCATAATAGGAGCCTCCATGTCTTTAATAAAATCAAGGTTCATTTTAAGAATGCCAATTATCCCTAAGGTGCAATTAATTCAAATATATAAGCATAGCTGCTTACTTTCTAATAAGTTGTTTTGCTTTTTTTCCAGACCCTCATTTCTATCACTCCGTGGTACCTTGGCATTTAACTATTTTGTTCAAATCTCCAGATTAAAGTTTGTATTATCACAGGGCTAAGTTATGGGAGTAGGGTTTTTGACAATTCCCATTGTCTGTAGAACATAATTTGCATACAATTTTGTAGCAATTTGGTTGTAAGGGAATAGTCAAATTAACAAAAAAAAATTGACTAATTTAAATGGACAGCTAAACTTCAAGCACATGGAAATGCAAACTTGGATTTAAAAAAAATGACTTTTATATTCCGTTGAATTGATTACATTTGCTTAAAACTGACAAATTGAGACAATGAATATCAGTCAGCTACCGTTTGGTTGCCATTTTCAGTTTCGTGAACAAACCCGCAATTTATTAGTCAAACTACTGTTTTGGATCTGGTGCCCATTAAAGTCACCTTGGTCAATTTTCATGACAAACAATCCATAGTTTTTCTTATCACCTGGCTGCAACACCTCTAAAGTATTATTTTCTTCCTACTACTGATATAAGTAAAATGTATTTCTAAATGGTCTTTGCTGCTCATCCAGTCATTGCCAGTACACATTCTTCCATGCCAATATCAGTATAATATCTTTACTAAGAGCTTCAAACATTACAGTTTATTACATAAATTCAACTATATTGGTATTATTTTTTCTTTTTTGGTAAATGGCATCTTTTTGTGTGTTGTTGTAATCCCTAAGAAAGCACCAGCAATAACTACCTAATTTAACATCGGCAAGCGTTGATGTCATAATTAAGTCATAGCTACTAACATATGTCGCAACCTCTTTCGGCATTTAATAATGTTCTGTCTGTTACACTTTGAATGGGCTGGTGATCTGAACACATTGCTATTGATTGATACAGATAGCAAGTACTTCTCATTTCAGTATAAGCACGTTCCACTGGCAAAAGCAATAGCTGTCTATCCCAGCATTAGTGCTTCCCCGATGTGTTTCTCAAATGCCTCACTACCCAGCATTAGGTCTTCTTCTTATATGTGTGCAATAGATTATACAGTGAGAATATATCACAATATACAGACAGTCTATACCAAACAAAATAACATTTTATAATATTACTCCCAGCCACAATGGAATTGTATTTAGTGTTTTAATTTGTGTTGTTCTGTCTACAGAACAACATGGATCCACAGCATTCAGACAGGCTAACTGTGGGCATTAGAAAACTCTCACAGGTACCTAAATACTATACAAACAGCCTTTCTACTAAAATATACAGACATGCATATATAAGCAATACAATAAGCACACAGTGTATATTGCCTCACACAGACAGTGTATACCATGTAAAATACTGACAGTACAGTCTATAACAGGGGTTAGCAACCTGTGGCACCTGTGCCACGCATGGCACTTGAGGTGCCTTTGCACAGCACTTAAGGCTGCCAGAGGCAAACAAGTGCTAGCCTATCAGTCCCAGTGGGACTTCATATATTTGCTAGTACAAACCAATCAGTGATTGCAGGGAAATCCTCAATCTCAGATCACTTCCTCCTAGCGCTTTTGAACTTGAATCCGCACTGAAGTAGAGTAGCCAGCAGGACCTATTACAGCTCCTGCCCTTGACCTATACCTGACTAGCCTGGTCCCTACTGGACCCAGAGAAGCCGCACACAATGCAGAATAAGCTGCAGAATGAGCGTTCACAAATAATACAAACAGCTCACAGACAAACACACCAGTTACAATTCACATGCACACACCCAACCCCACAAGCAGCCTCTCACATGGAACACCACAAGCAGCCAGACACATATACACACCACCAAACACACAATGTAACATAAAATGTCTCATTTTCTAATAATACCTCCTCCCTTTGTCCTGTCTGTTGGAGTTCTCCAAGGCTCTGTACTTGGTCTCCTTCTATTTTCTATTTATACTGCCTCTCTTGGCAAACTTGTTATCTCATTTGGATTCCAATACCACCTGTACGCTGATGACACTAAGATATACCTCTCCTCCCTGGACCTCTCCCCTGCCTTCCTGCAACGTGTCACTGCTTGCCTTTCTTCCATCTCTGATTGGATGTCTTCCCGCTTTCTGAAACTCAGTCTCTCTAAAACTGAACTCCTTGTCTTTCCCCTCTTTTGTTCTCCCTTCATGTGAGTGGTACCCACATCAGTCCACCCTTGTAAGTGTGCTGTCTTGGCATTATACTTGATTCTGGCCTCACATTTGAGATTCACATCCAGTCTGTTATCAAATCCTGTAGATTCCACATTAAAAATATAGCCCGCATCAGCCCCTTTCTTACACAAGATGCTACTAGGGAGCTTGTCCATGCTCTAGTAATCTCTCACATGGATTATTATAACTCTCTCCTAATAGGTCTTCCCACAAGTCGTATTGCCCTGCTACAGTATGTAAGGAATGCTGCAGCTAGACTGATTTTCCTCTCCTGTCGCTCATTTCATACCTCTTCCCTCTGTCAGTCCTTACATTGGCTTCCTGTATCCACGCCTATAAAGCACTGACCAATTCTAGCCCCTCCTATATTTCTTCACTGATCTGCAGGTATGCCCCTTCTCAGCCTCTCTGCTCTGCCCATGACCTTCTCCTGTCCGCTGCTCGCACCCGTACAGCCAACTCATGCTTGCAGGACTTCTAGCGGGTGGCTCCTTTCCTTTGGAATAGCCTGCCTACGACCATCAAGCTTTCCCCTAGTCTTCAATCGTTTAAGAAGTGCCTCAAAACCCATCTCTTTAGGAAAGCTTATGGCCTCCCAGAGTAACCTCTACCTCACATACCTGTCTCTTGCTCTCTCCTAAAGGGCAGCACTTTATTATCTCCTCCAGCTCTGCTTCACTCCACCTTATTTGATTGCTATTTCCTGTCCTGTTGTGCTTTATACCCCATCTCCTATAGACTGTAAGCTCATTTGAGCAGGGTCCTCTTCAACCTATTGTTCCTGTAAGTTTTCTTGTAATTGTCCTATTTATTGTTAAATCTCAACCTTGATAATATTTTAAATATAAATTATATAAATACCAGTAATAATAATAATAATAATAATAATAATAATATCATCCACACACACAATTCCAAAAGCAGCCTCCATACACAGCCCACATTCATAGGTATCATACACAATAGCAAAAATTACTCATGAACATATACAATATCACAGACCACATACACACAAATACAACACTACAGGGCATCTACACCACCAAAAACACAAGAAGAATATTGCAACATACACACCTCAATTAAAACAAATAGGAACGTACACCAAGGGACTTCAAGATCTGGGTTCGGCACAGTACTGCTAAAACGTTGCCTACTCCTGGTCTATACACTGTGTATCACAATATCAATATAGATTATATGAAAACAATTTACAACACATTTTAAATGATATACATATCGTATATTGGGCACAATAAGCAGGCAGTAGATTTTACAATATGCACATACTGTATGATATAAAGTAATAAACGGTAGTTGAGTATTAACAACCAAGTGACAGACTAGCAGTGAATGAGTTAAACTGTCTAGAATCTAAAAACTTTGGAGAGAAACGTAAATTATAATCTTGTTCAAACATCACCTTTCACATCCATATTTTCATCTCGCTCCCTTTTGCCCTCACCCCAATTCATATCACTCAGTTTTATTACTATCTGAAATGAAAGCTTTACGACCAAAAAACTATCCACTCATTGCTTTTCATATTTTTTTTTTTTTATCTTTGGAATTCTGCCATGCATTTATAAATATGTATGCTAATATATCAGATTTCTTGTTTTCCATCAGTATCACAGAGTGGCAAACACTTTGACTGTTACTGAATTTGTAATATTTTAGGTACAGCGATGTTAATGCTAAATTGATTAATTAATTTACCAGAATTAGTTAACTAGTTAGTTAGTTAGTTAGTTAGCTAACTAGCTAGTTATAGCTCCAGGCCATTTTACTGTTATAGCAATATTTATTGGAAAAGGTAAAAAATGAAATAAGAGTATAAAATCACCCTGAAGCTGCGCACATTACTATCTGCCAACCAGTTGCAGTACTTGCTAGTACTAGGAGAATTCTGACCGATATAATGGCGACTTCAAGAGCAGCTCCTCACAACATAGACATCTCAAACGTCCTCCTGTTTGCCCCATGGACAGTGATGGCTATAGTCAAACTATAGATTTTCTTGAGCAGCATGGGGAATGTGGTCGGTATACGTTGGTAACATTGGTGAGAACCTGAATGACCATAACGTCACATTCTATATCATTCTGAGAATTCTATCGAGTGACTTACTACAGGAAGTGTCACATGTGCTGTATTTTACTGCAGAACATCAAGAGACATTTTGCAGAGCATTTTCTGATGTTGGTCAGATGCAAACATGGAGACATCAAAGGAACCATAGATATAAGCTGGCATTTGAAATTGTTAAATATCATGGAAACATTTAAATCCTTACCTGGATCTATTACAGGGTATTGGGGATAATAGATTGAATAGAGTCAGTGAAACTACTGAAATATTCAGGGGTTTAGTCATGAAAAATGAAAAACAGCATCGGCGTGACAGACAGATGATATTCAGTCCTCACAGTTGGGCTGTTTAAACTATTTTGACTATTCATAAAAGGATACATTGTTGTTTTCAATTTAATTTGAGCTTCCATTTGGCTACACTTTGATATAACTTGGCAAATTCTGCTATTCATAAACCACTAAATTACCCTTATTTGACTTACATAATTCCACTGTTATAGACCAGAAGAATTGTACCCATAACTATAAACCCGAAGTTAGCCAACTACTACCTCTACTTGCTACCTCTACCTCCTCGTAACCTCCAACCCATTAAGCGCCCGAAAGCAGGTAATGTTTTGAGCTCTTTGGGCACCAATAGAGGAACACTACATGAACGAGTGCCGGACCAGCTTGTTATTTTGCATTTAATATCGGAGGATTGGTAGGCAAACTTTGGCACTCCAGATATCATGAACTACATATCCCCTGATTCATTGCCAGCCATATGGCTGTAATAGCATTATTGGACATTTGGAGTGCCGAAGGATGCCTACCCCTGCATTAAACTACAATGTATTAATCTCTATATGTGTGCCTCTCCTATGGAGTAAATATATTTATCCTGCAAGGGATGTATGAATATTTAAAATATATAAGCAAGTTCGAAATAAATGAGCGCTAGCTTGTAGGAGTTATGGGTTTACACATCTCAAACTCAAGGTTACATCTCGTAATTGTAATACTGTACAGATCAGCCAGATTTTTGATCGTTCGGTATTTTAGGAGTCAGCAAATGGTAACAATTAAGTCCTTCTCTATTTCCTCTTTTATAGCTTATTATATCTGTGTATCGGAGGACAATTTCCTTGACCTCCTGACTATATTGTTTAATGGCTCCTACATAAATATTATGCCTTGCACGTTAAAAAAAAAAAAAAACAGTTATAAAGTGACTCTGAGCTTGGATGGGCCATTCAGTGGCGATTTAATACTGAATAACGTGGAGCAATCACTCGTTCAATTAATAGCATAAAATATCCATTAATGCTAATGAAATAGGTCACTAAAGTGCTCAGTACATTTTCCCTTGGATTATTAACCTGTAGCCAATGTGATATGTATTCTGCAATTGTACGCACCAAGTGCCTCTGCCTATACTACTTATTATGTTCTTAATGTCTTATATTGTTGCATTAAATGTAGCACTTTATACTCAATATGCTGTTTATGAGAGCCTCGCACTGGATTTGTAACATACAAGGCGTCTCATCGTGTTGCAGGTTTGGTACAAGGGCCTGACGTCTCCTCTGGATGATTACAGAACATGAAGCAGAAGGGCTTATAATATAAGATATGAAATATAAGCAGCAGCAATATACAGGTATCTAAACAAAAGATTTTATTCCAACGTCAAGGGCCAGGGGATTACCCCTATGTACAGGACACATACAGACATTATTGGAAAAAGAACTTGTACATTTCCCAATCCCTGCTCCATTTATAATCAAGAAATTTTCAAATCGTGGTTTGTCCCGGAAAAAAAGTTGTGTTTGCTTTGAAATATCAAGAAAAGATGGACCTAGCAATATAAACACCCTGTAATGTTAAAGTAAACACAGAAAGCAATTTATAATCTGAACAAAAGGATGTACATTCATTTAATGCAATATTTACCAAGAAAATTGTATTGGAAAAAAAGATTGCATGGATCTCCCCACTTTCATGAATATTATGGAAAACAAAATATTTTGTGATGTAAGTGTGTGACATTGTGTGAGAGTGTGCCTGATAAAATGTGTGTGTTTGTCATTGTTGAGTGTTTTTGTGTGTATTTATAAGTATGAGTGTGCATGTATGTGTGTGCGCACTAAGTATTGTAACTGTACCTGTAACTTTCAGTCTATGTATGGGCATGTGTGTCTGTCTGAAATTACGAGAATATGTGTGTCTACGCCTATGTGGATGTCTGTCTCTAAATCAATATTACAAACTAATTTTTTTCAAATGTTTTCAAAGCCCCATTAAAGGAACAACTGAAATGCGTATGTAGTTAAGTGTCTGGATTCAGTTTTGTGAAAGTTTATAAAAGTGCCAATTTCAACAGAAATCTTTTGGGGCATAAACTCCACAGCTGGGAAGATTTTCTTTATCTTTTGTTAGCTACACAGAACTAACGGAAGGGGCAGACATACCCAAGTTTACTCTTCAACTCATTGAGTAGCATTGGAAAGCTATGATCATAGTCCAGACATAGAGGCTTCTCAATGGCAGTCTGTGCAAGCCGACTCCACTCAAATTGCAGCTTCCAGTATGCGACTCCGGAGTCTGGCCTCTGGTATACCCCAAATGGCGCTGTCCGCACCCTGTGCGTTGGTCAGTGTTGCATTGGCTGCGACTGGACAGTGGAGTACCTGGAGGTGCATGGAGGCACGCAACGCCACGTCACATGCCGATGTGACATCAACGTACTCCACCTTCACAGGGTTTCAAGTAGCAGTGGGAGGATCAGATCTGATCCTCCCACTACTACTTGAAACCCTGTGAAGGTGGAGTACCTCCAGGTACTCCACTGTCCAGTCGCAGCCAATGCAACACTGACCAACACACACACACATTCACTGACAGACACACATACACTTACAGACACAAACAGACAGACACACACTCAGTCACGCTCACTCACTGACAGACACACACACACTGACAGACACACACACACACACACACACTCAAATACAGACACAAACAGACAGCCAAACAGACACACACATTTACTGACAGACACACAGACATACACACTAACTTACACACTCAGACAGACACACTCACTGACAGGCACAGACAGACACACTCACTGACAGACACACAGACACATTCACTCACTGACACCCACACAGACACTGACAGACACACACTCACTGACAGACACAAACAGACACTCACTGACAGACACACACTCACTGACAGACAAACTCACTGACAGACAAACTCACTGACAGACACAAACACACATACACACACACACTCACTGACAGACACACATACTCACAGACACACACACACATTTACACATTCTTGCACACACATTATTTTCTTTATTGCTCCCTACCTTTTGGGGCCAATGTTGGTCCTCTCCCAGGGGTCCAGTGAGGATCTTCTATCTGCTCCTCACTGCTCCCTCGAGCGGTTTAATGATGCTGGTGCCGGAATATGACATCATATTCCGGCGCCCGGCTTCACTACAGACGGTGCACACGAGAGAACACTGAGCTCCCTTGTTGGCCATCCTCCCTGGCCGGTAAGTTTTAGCAGAGTAGGCACCTGCAATGTGGGGAAAGCAGGTGCCTACTCTGCTATAACACTGAGCATGTACTCGCGAGTTTGACATGCTTGCTGTACTATATGGCAATACACTGTGTTACTCTGCTCTATACGGCATTACTCTGTGTTACTCTATACCAGCGTTTCCTAAGTTGTGCTGTTGCAGAACCCTGGGGCTCCACGAGAACACACATGGGATTCTACCAAAAGTTCTGAAAACAAAATGGCAGCGGCCGACAAGGGAGCAGTGGGCAGTGATCTCCCTGCTTAGCTCCCTTGCACGCACAGCAGTGATGCCAAAGCCGGAATATGACATCACTCCGATTCCGGCATCACTAAGAGGTGCACGCACGCCAGCCACTCAGCAGCCCCACTGGACCCCAGGGACTGCATGCTCAGCCCAGCTGTGAAAGAGAATGTGTGTTTGTCAATGAGAATGCATGTGTGCTTGTCAGTGACAGTGTATATGTGTGTTTGTCAGTGAGAGTGTATGTGTGTCTGTCAAAGAGTATGTGTGCCTGAGTGTGTCAGTGTGTGTATCTGTGTATCAAGGTTTGTGCATGTGTAACTGTGTGTATCTGAGTGTGTGTGTGTGTATATCAGTGTGTTTGCATATGCCCATGTATGTGTGTATCTCAGGTTGTGTATCTGAGTGTGTATGTGCCAGTGTGTGTATCTGTGGGTGCAAGTGTGTGTATATGTCACTGTGTGTATCTGAGTGTGTGTGTATTTGTAAGTCAAGATGTGTGTATGTGCCACTGTGTGCATCTGAGTGTGTATCTGAGTGTGTATCTGAGTGTGTATCTGAGTGTGTGTATCTGTGTGTCAAGGTGTGCGTGTGTGTGTCAGATACATACGGAGCAACAATGCAATGCAGATGTACACAGTAATAAAATAGGAAATTACAATGTAAACCAGAGTAACACAGAATAATACCATATAATGCAGAGTAACACAGTGTAATACCATATAACACAGAGTAACACATAGGAATACCATATAATACAGAGTAACACAGTTCAATACCACAAAATAGAGAGTAACACAGAATAATTAGTGATGTCCCGAACGGTTCGCTGGCGAATAGTTCCCGGCGAACATAGCGTGTTCGCCACGGACGGCGAACATATGCGATGTTCGGTCCGCCCCCTATTAATTTACTAATACTAAGTAAAAATTACTTAATATTAGTAAATTGTGCCCCTACTCGCAATACTGCGAGTAGGGGCATGTCTATTAAACAGTGAGCAGCCTGTGGCTGCTCACTGTTTAAAAAAAAAAAGGTTCCCCCCCCGGTGGGGGCCCTAAATACTAATGGGGGGGACCTATTATCCTCCCCCCGGCCCCCACCCCTGAGCGGTGGGTGGGGGCCCTAAAAATAACAATAAGGGGGGACCTATTGTCCCCCCCGGCCCCCACTGATGAGCGGTGGGTGGGGGCCCTAAAAATAACAATAAGGGGGGACCTATTGTCCCCCCCCGGCCCCCACCCCTGAGCGGTGGGTGGGGGTCCTAAAATGAACAATAAGGGGGGACCTATTGTCCCCCTCCTGGCCCCCACCCCTGAGTGGTGGGTGGGGGCCCTAAAATGAACAATAAGGGGGGACCTATTGTCCCCCCTCCACCCCCACCCCTGCGCGGCGGGTGGGGGCCATATTGATAATGAGGGGGGGACCTACTGCCCTCCCCAGTCCCCACCCCTGCGTGGCGGGTGGGGGCCATATTGATAATGAGGGGGGGACCTACTGCCCCCCCGCCCCCACCCCTGCGCGGCGGGTGGGGGCCATATTGATAATGAGGGGGGGGGACCTACTGTCCACCCCCCCTCCGGCCAATTTTCCCATGCTGTGTAAAATGACACAGAGCACTGTGATTTAAAAAAAAAAAAAAGGTTCCCCCCCCCGGTGGGGGCCCTAAATACTAATGGGGAGGACCTATTGTCCTCCCCCCGTCCCCCACCCCTGAGCGGTGGGTGGGGGACCTAAAAATAACAATAAGGGGGGACCTATTGTTCCCCCCCAGCCCCCACCCATGAGCGGTGGGTGGGGGCCCTAAAAATAACAATAAGGGGGGACCTATTGTCCCCCTCCCGGCCCCAAACCCTGAGCGGTGGGTGGGGGCCCTAAAATGAACAATAAGGGGGGACCTATTGTCCCCCCCGGCCCCACCCCTGAGCGGTGGGTGGGGGCCCTAAAATGAACAATAAGGGGGGACCTATTGTCCCCCTCCCGGCCCCAAACCCTGAGCGGTGGGTGGGGGCCCTAAAATGAACAATAAGGGGGGGACCTATTGTCCCCCCCCGGCCCCCACCCCTGAGCGGTGGGTGGGGGTCCTAAAATGAACAATAAGGGGGGACCTATTGTCCCCCCCGCACCCACCTCTGCGCGGCGGGTGGGGGCAATATTGATGATGAGGAGGGGACCTACTGCCTCCCCAGCCCCCACCCCTGCGCGGTGGGTGGGGGCCATATTGATAATGAGGGGGGACCTACTGCCCCCCCGGTCCCCACCCTTGCGCGGCGGGTTGGGGCCATATTGATAATGAGGGGGGGACTTACTGCCCCCCCGGCCCCCACCCCTGCGTGGCGGGTGGGGGCCATATTGATAATGAGGGGGGGGACCTACTGTCCACCCCCCCTCCGGCCAATTTTCCCACGTTGTGTAAAATGACAAAGAGCACTCTGATTGGCTTAAACTCACCAATCAGAGTGTTCTTAGCCTAATTGCAGGGCGTGGCAAGGCTTTATAATCCTTCCCCCGCCCTGCAGAGCTCAGTCTGCGCGGAGCCATCCATGGGTGAAGAAGGATTATTTTTGTGCACTCTGGTTTTTTCTTTTTCGTCAGGTTTTTTTTTTTTGCGCTGGGGATTTTTTTTTTTTTTTTAGTTCGACGGTTATGATGGTTTTTTGTTTGGCCTTTTTGGTGCTGAAAAATGAAGATTTGAGAAAAAAGAAGACGTCTAATGGTAAGTTTACTTTTATTTTACAGGTTAGTTATTTTGTTCCCCCCTCACTATTTTTTGACAGTAGGTCCCCCCCCTCATTATCAATATGGCCCCCACCCGCTGCGCAGGGGTGGGGGCCGGGGGGGGCAGTAGGTCCCCCCCTCATTATCAATATGGCCCCCACCCACCGCACAGGGGTGGGGGCTGGGGGGGGGCAGTAGGTCCCCCCCTCATTATCAATATGGCCCCCACCCGCTGCGCAGGGGTGGGGGCCGGGGAGGCAGTAGGTCCCCCCCTCATTATCAATATGGCCCCCACCCACCGCTCAGGGGTGGGGGACGGGGGGTAGACAATAGGTCCCCCCCTTATTGTTATTAGGGCCCCCACCCACCGCTCAGGGGTGGGTGCCGGGGGGGACAATCGGTCCCCCCTTATTGTTCATTTTAGGGCCCCCACCCACCACTCAGGGGTGGGGGCGGGACAATAGGTCCCCCCCTTATTATTATTAAGGCCCCCACCCACCGCTCAGGGGTGGGGGCCGGGGGGGACAATAGGTCCCCCCCCTTATTGTTATTAGGGCCCCCACCCACCGCTCAGGGGTGCGGGCCGGGGGGGACAATAGGTCCCCCCCTTATTGTTCATTTTAGGGCCCCCACCCACCGCTCAGGGGTGGTGGCCGGGGGGGGACAATAGGTCCCCCCCTTATTAGTATTAGAGCCCCCACCCGCCGCTCAGGGGTGGGGCCGGGGGGGACAATAGGTCCCCCCCTTATTGTTATTAGGGCCCCCAACCACCCCTCAGGGGTGGGGGCCGGGGGGGACAGTAGGTCCCCCTCTCATTATCTTTATGGCCCCCACCCGCCGCCCAGGGGTGAGGGCCGCCCCCCCTTCAACCAGATAGAATCCCTGTGTGTTTTAAAATTCACCTGCCCATTGAAGTCTATGGCGGTTCGCCCGGTTCGCGAACATTTGCGGAAGTTCACGTTCGCGTTTCGCGAACCGAAAATTTCATGTTCGCGACATCACTAAGAATAATACAATATAATACAGAGTAACACAGAGTAATATCATATAATACAGAGTAACACAGAATAATACCATTTAATACAGAGTAACACAGAATAATACCATATAAATAAAGCAGCACAGAGTAATACCATATAATACAGAGTAACACATAGTGATACCATATAATACAGAGCAATGTAGTGTAATGCCATTTAATACAGAGTATCACAGAGTAATACCATATAATACAGCGTAATAGCATATAGTACAGAGTAACACACAGTAATACCATATAATACAGAGGAATACAGTGTAAAACCATGTAGCACAAAGCAACACAGAATAGCAATATAATACATATAGTATAGAGCAGGGGTTCCCAGTTAATTTTTCCCGTGGGACCCTTTGACATAGTGTATCAGCATCTGTGTGTGTGTTCCATTGTGTGTATTTTTGTGTCAGTGTGTATCTGTGTGTGTGTATATGTATCTGACACACACACGCACACCTTGACACACAGATACACACACTCAGATACACACTCGGATGCACACAGTGGCACATACACACATCTTGACTTACAAATACACACACACACAGATACACACTGACACAAAAATACACACACACAGATGTTGATACACTATGTCAAAGGGTTCCACGGGAAAAATTTACTGGGAACCCCTGCCCTATACTATATGTATTATATTGCTATTCTGTGTTGCTTTGTGCTACATGGTTTTACACTGTATTCCTCTGTATTATATGGTATTACTGTGTGTTACTCTGTATTATATGGTATTACTCTGTGTTGCTTTATTTATATGGTATTACTCTGTGTTACTCTGTATTATATGGTATTATTTTGTGTTACTCTGTATTATATGATATTACTCTGTGTTACTCTGTATTATATTGTATTATTTTGTGTTACTCTCTATTTTATGGTATTGCACTGTGTTACTCTGTATTTTATTGTATTCCTATGTGTTACTCTGTATTATATGGTATTACACTGTGGTACTCTGCATTATATGGTATTATTATGTGTTACTCTGGTTTACATTGTAATTTCCTATTCTATTACGGTGTACATCTGCATTGCATTGTTGCTCCAAGTCTGTTATCTTGTTTTTCTCATTGTTATTGTGTTAACCTGTTATACTCTGTTAGTATATTTAATTACAGTAATTATGGTGTTATTGCTTTAACCCTCTATAACCCTGTGTAATTCTAATTTACTTGCTATTACTTCTGGGAGCAACACAATAACTTAATCCCAATGGCTGTATCTTTGTTCTACGGATCACACTACCCAGAGCTGAGTCATGTCTCGTCAAAATGTGAGCCCCCCCTCTCCAAGTCTTGTGTCTGATAATTTGTCTACACACAGTCCTACAAAGTGCCCAGGGAGAGTTAGTTATTCAACACTTGAGAAAGAATTAAATTATTGGTTCATTAATAAATGAAGCAAATGTTTGCTGATGCATTCAGCAGTTATGTACACAATAATAAATCTTCTTTTAAGAGGAATGCAATATTTAAAATCACTGTATGGGAAAATGTGCACTTTGATTCAATAGAAAAAGAAATATAAAATATGATTACTTTCTAATCCCAAGCAGCACTTTTATTGACACAACTGACCATTTACAACTGACTGTCATTGCTTTTAGTGTAAAATATTATATGCTTCTCTTTAAACAAAGCAATCTCTGTGCATTTCTATTATTTGTCATTGGGTTCAAACTGATGGTTCATTGCTATCACACTTAATGTACATATGTTGAATTAAATTAGCACTATTAAAAAAAATTAAATGTCACATTAATAGCTACAATTATTAGGAAATATTCTGTTTTCTGGAAAACTCAATCTACTATTTATGACATCTAAGTTTGTAGTAAACAACATTCTAGATTATTCAGTAATCTGTGATTTGTAAATAATTGACTAGAGAATTTTACATTTTTGGACGAAAGTATCAGAATTGAAAAAAATTCTAAATTTCAAGTTTTGCCAGCTTGGCTGTCTTAGCCTCAAACATTACATTCCTTTGTCGGTTCTCCATAATATCCAGTTTAGTGGAAAAATCTGTTTTCATAAAAACAGATGACAAAAGTGGTGCAAATTTGTGCAAGTGGGGCAATCACCACGGAAACCATTGGAATCAGCGGGAACATTCCAATGGTGATTGCTCCAATTTTACAAATCTTTACCAATTTTTAGTACTATTATTTTAATTAAATTTATAAAATTACCATATTCTTCCACTGAGAAATCTATGGCATCAAGCCAGCAGATCACACAAGGTAATCCTTAAAATGGTCAGCTTAAAGGACTAGAAACTATTAAAACCCAGGTGCAAACCACATTCCTCGCACAAACACTGCCTGAATGGCTACCACCAGTCATATCCATTAGCTGATTACAACAATGTTCTATTTCCTTGGATCCCTACCAGTGAGCAGATCACCTAAAATCGTATCCATATAGTTATCTTATTGTCTTTCCATTTCTTTTTAGATTTTCCATAGAGACAGAGTATTCCCTACAATACAATGCAATTAATAATTACTGTAACAGTATTTTCTATGGTAGAATGCAGTAATCTATGACAGTAACAGTTTTCTCTATGATACAATGCAGTAATCTATTACAGTAACAATATTCCCCATTGTACAGTACAGTAATCTATCACAGTAACAGTATTCCATAAGGTACAATTCAGTAATCTATTACAGTAACAGAATTCCCTATGGTACAATACAGTAATCTATCACAATAACAGTGTTCCCCATTGTACAATACAGTGATATATCACAGTAACAGTATTCTTTATGGTACAATACAGCAATCACAGTAACAGTATTCTATATGGTACAATACAGATTCTATCACAGTAACAGTATTCTATGGTACAATACAGTAATCTATCAGAATAACAGTGTTCCCCATGGTACAATACAGCAATCACAGTAACAGTATTCCCTATGGTACAATACAGTAAAATATCACAGTAACAGAATTCCATATGGTACAATACAGCAATCACAGTAACAGTATTCCCCATCGTTCAATACAGTGATTTATCAAAGTAACATTATTCCCTATGGTACAATACAGTAATCTATCACAGTAACATTATTCCCTATGGTACAATACAATAATCTATCACAGTATCAGTAGTGATGTCGCGAACACAAAATTTTCGGTTCGCGAACGGCGAACGCGAACTTCCGCAAATGTTCGCGAACCAGCGAACCGGGCGAACCGCCATAGACTTCAATGGGCAGGCGAATTTTAAAACACACAGGGACTCTTTCTGGCCACAATAGTGATGGAAAAGTTGTTTCAAGGGGACTAACACCTGGACTGTGGCATGCCGGAGGGGAATCCATGGCAAAACTCCCATGGAAAATTACACAGTTGATGCAGAGTCTGGTCTTAATCCATAAAGGGCATAAATCACCTAACATTCCTAAATCACAATGGATATGGATTGACACCTGACATATGACATATTGACACCTTAACATATGGTTTCACACCTGTCCTCAGAGACCCTGATATACACTGACACAGAGCAGAATAGGGACTGTTCCCCCTACATAGGGTCACTTGGCAGATATGGATTGACACCTATCCTAAGGATCCCTGATACACAATGACACAGAGCAGAATAGGGACTGTTCCCCCTACATAGGGTCACTTGGCAGATATGGATTGACACCTATCCTAAGGATCCATGATACACACTGACACAGAGCAGAATAGGGACTGTTCCCCCTACATAGGGTCACTTGGCAGATATGGATTGACACCTATCCTCAGGATCCCTGATACACACTGACACAGAGCAGAATAGGGACTGTTCCCCCTACATAGGGTCACTTGGCAGATATGGATTGACACCTATCCTCAGGATCCATGATACACACTGACACAGAGCAGAATAGGGACTGTTCCCCCTACATAGGGTCACTTGGCAGATATGGATTGACACCTATCCTCAGGATCCCTGATACACACTGACACAGAGCAGAATAGGGACTGTTCCCCCTACATAGGGTCACTTGGCAGGTATGGATTGACACCTATCCTCAGGATCCCTGATACACACTGACAGGGCCGCCATCAGGGCATGACAACCGCAACGGTTGTCATGGGCCCGGCGGTCCTGGGGGGCCCGGACTGCTCAGGTCGTCCGGGCCCCACATGCAGTGGGTACATACCGGTCGCAGGGGGTCCTGTGACCCGGTATGTACCCACAGGGCCAGCCTCTTCTCCTGGGGGGCCCAGAAGGGCCCCCCAGAGGCTGGCCCTGAAAGCCAACCGGCGCGCGAGGGAGCACTCTCTGTGTGCTTCCTCTTCAGCTCCCTCGCGCACCGTACTGATGCCGGAGCCGGAAGATGACGTCATCTTCCGGCTCCGGCATCAGTACGCGGCGCGCGAGGGAGCTGAAGAGGAAGCAGCAGAGAGTGCCTCACACACCACCACTGGCATCGGGTGGGGGGAGAAGGAATGGGAGGGGGAGGAGAGAAGGAAACGGAGGAGAAGGAATGGAGGGAGAAGGAATCGAAATGGAGGGGGAGAAGGAAATGGAATGGGAGGGGTTAGGAATAAGATGGAGGGGAGAAGGAACGAAATGGAGGGGAGGAAACGCATGAGGGCAGGAACGAGATGGGAGAAGGAAACGAAACGGGAGGGAGAAGGAATGAAATGGGAGGGGGAGGAATGAAATGGAGGGGTGAGAAGGAATGGGAGGGGAGGAATGAAATTGGGGGATGAAGGTGAAACTGAGGAAGGAAAGAAAACAAGGGAGGGGGAGGAAGAAATTTAAGGGGAGGGAAATGAAACCCCATGGGAGGGAGGGAGGAAGAAGGAAATTTTAAGGGGAGAAATGAAATTCTAAGGAGGGAGGGGGGAGGAAAGAAATTTATGGGAGTGGGGGAGAGGAAGGAAATTTATGGAGGGGGAGAGTAAAAGGAAATTTAAGGGAGGGGAGAGGAAGGAAATTTGAGTGAGGAGGGGGAGAGGAAGGAAATCTTGACGGGAAGGAATTCCAGGAGGAGGGGGGAGAAGAAGGAATTTTTTGGGGGGGAAAGGAAATTTGGGGGAGAGGAGGAGAAGGAAGTTGGAGAGGGGGGAGAAGAAGGAAGTTGGAGAGGGGAGGGGAGAAGGAAATGAGAGGGAGGGGGAGAAGAAGGAAATTGGAGGGGGGGAGAAGAAGGAAATTGTAGAGGGAGGGGGAGAAGAAGGAAATTGGAGAGGGGAGAAGAAGGAAATTGGAGAGGGAGGGGGAGAAGAAGGAAATTGTAGAGGGAGGGGGAGAAGAAGGAAATTGGAGAGGGGGGAGAAGAAGGAGAGGGGGGAGAAGAAGGAAATTGGAGAAAGAGGGAGAAGGAAATTGACGGGGGAAGGGGGAGAAGGAATTCGACGGGGGAAGGGGGAGAGATTGACATCCATCACACATACACACAATGCACCTCTTGCACACAGAAAAACACACAATGCATTACACACAGACACACATACACAAGCAATGCATCCCTTACACACAGCAACACACAATGCACCCCTTACACACACTCAATGCATCCCTTACAGACGCACACACCGCATCCCATACATACACAAACTCACCTTGCAGCCCTTACACATACAAACACAGATTCACACAATGCATTCCTTACACACATCAGGACATCCCCCCCACACACACTCCACCCTCTGTGAACAAACTCATTGGTGGAACATGAAGGTGGACCCTGGGACCCAGACCTTGCGCTGTGTAAAGGGCCCTCAAAAAAATGGAGCTGCTTCCCGTTGATCCCAAAACATTGATTTTTGTGACCACAGTTACAAAACGCCTCCAGAGAGCCTGTTCTACACCAGACCAGTGGAGCCAGACTGCAGCTAGAGCCCATCATCATCCTCATCTGGTTGTAAGTAGGCAATCTAGTATATTATTCGTGGCACTAATCTCTAATTTACCTCACATTAAAGAAACACTATAGTTCCCAGAACCACTGCAGCTTAATGTAGTGGTTCTGGTGTCTATAGCCTGTCCCTGCAGGCCTTTTAATGTAAACACGGCGGCACTGCAGCACTGGCGTTCGTTAACATGGCAGATCATATGGGTGGGGCATTGTGATTTCACATGGGGGGGCGGCAAACTTTACTTTTGCCTAGGGCGGCAAAAATCCTTGCACCGGCCCTGCAGACACTGCATTCCTGTGGGCGGACTGGGGGGGGCAGCACTTTGGGTGGACTCGGGTGCAGGCACCGGGGGGCCCAGACCTTGAGCTGTGTCAGGGGCCCCAAAATTTCTGATGGCAGCCCTGCACACTGACACAGAGCAGAATAGGGACTGTTCCCCCTACACAGGGTCACTTGGCAGGTATGGATTGACACCTATCCTAAGGATCCCTGATACACACTGACACAGAGCAGAATAGGGACTGTTCCCCCTACATAGGGTCACTTGGCAGATATGGATTGACACCTATCCTCGGGATCCCTGATACACACTGACACAGAGCAGAATAGGGACTGTTCCCCCTACATAGGGTCACTTGGCAGATATGGAGAGACACCTATCCTAAGGATCCCTGATACACACTGACACAGAGCAGAATAGGGAATATTCACTAAATGCCAAACATTGTTATACAGGGGAATATTCAGTAAATAAGGATAAGGGGGGGACCTACTGTCCTCCCCCCCGGCCCCCACCCCTGCACGGTGGGTGGGGGCCATAAATCTCAATGGGGGGGGACCTACTGTCCTCCCGCCCGCCCCCACCCGTGAGCGGTGGGTGGGGGCCATAAAAATAATGAGGGGGGGGACCTACTGTATGATGTTGTATCGATCAGGTAGTGTAAGGGTTACGCCCACTTCACAGTGACAGACCAAACTCCCCGTTTAACCCACCGGAAACAACCGCAAACAGTCCATTTGCACAACCGCACACTCCCCATTTACACAAGGTTGGATACCAAGCTAGCCATGTCCCGTTCCTTGTCCTCACTGATGTCATTGAAGGTCTCTTCCTCCACCAAGCCACGTACAATACCAAGGGTCCCCGAAAGGTGACAACAAGCCCCCTGGGACGCCTGCTGTGTTTGGTCTTCCACCTCCTCAAAGCCACCTTCCTCCTCTGACTCCTCTTCTTCAGACTCCTCTCTCTGCGTTGCCTCTCTCTGCGTTATTATAAGGTGTGTTAAGTAGTATTATCCCTATCAGTATAATCCCTGTTACGTCCCCTATCAGGGGACGTGTATATGGCATTGATTTTAGGACCGGGAGATGGAAAAAGATGCTTGGTCGGTCCTCCTACTTCAAATTTGTGCCACCAGATAGGAGTGGTGTGTTAAGTAGTACTATTCTTATCAGTTTAATCCCTGTTACGTCCCCTATCCGTTGATGTGGAGCAAGACGCAGCAGCAGAAGAGGACTCAGCCGAGGAGGTTATGGAAGAGGATGGAGTAGGAGGAGTAGAGGAGGTGGCAGCAGGCCTGCCTGCAAGTCGTGGCGGTGTCACCAACTCCTCTGCAGAGCCACGCATTCCATGCTTGGCAGCTGTCAGCAGGTTTACCTAATGCGCAGTGTAGGGGTGGCCTGCCTCTGCCTGTCCTTTTTTTTCCGATAAGTGGTACTATGCGTGCAAGCTACTGTGACACCAGATATGAGTGGCACTGTGAACTGGCAGAGGTTGGCAGAGTACACGCTGTAGGGCTGACACACCCGCTTGAAGACAACCAACTGCTATTCAATCTATAACAGTGAAAAAAGTTTTTTGTTTTTAAATGCAAGCTATTGTGACACCAGATATGAGTGGCACTGTGAAACTGGCAGAGTACACGCTGTAGGGCTGACACACCCGCTTTGAGACAACTAACTGCTATTCAATCTATAACAGTGAAAAAAGTTTTTTGTTTTTAAATGCAAGCTATTGTGACACCAGATATGAGTGGCACTGTGAACTGGCAGAGGTTGGCAGAGTACACGTTGTAGGGCCTGACACACCCGCTTTGAGACAACTAACTGCTATTCAATCTATAACAGTGAAAAAAGTTTTTTGGTTTTTAAATGCACGCTATTGTGACACCAGTGAGTGAGTGGTGGCACTGGGCAAGTGGGCACAGTATACGCTGCGAGCCTGACACACAGACGCTTTCAGACAACTAACTGCTATTCAATCTATTACAGTGAAAACTATTTTTTTTAAATGCAAGCTATTGTGACACCAGTGAGTGAGTGGTGGCACTGGGCAAGTGGGCACAGTATACGCTGCGAGCCTGACACACAGACGCTTGCAGACAACTAACTGCTATTCAATCTATAACAGTGAAAAAAGTTTTGGGGTTTTTAAATGCACGCTATTGTGACACCAGTGAGTGAGTGGTGGCACTGGGCAAGTGGGCACAGTATACGCTGCAAGCCTGACACACAGACGCTTGCAGACAACTAACTGCTATTCAATCTATTACAGTGAAATACATTTTTTTTTTAAATGCAAGCTATTGTGACACCAGTGAGTGAGTGGTGGCACTGGGCAAGTGGGCACAGTATCCACTGTGAGCCTGACACAGAAGCTGGCAGACAACTAACTGCTATTCAATCTATTATAGTGAAAACAATTTTTTTTTTTTTTAAATGCAAGCTATTGTGACACCAGTGAGTGAGTGGTGGCACTGGGAAAGTGGGCACAGTATCCACTGTGAGCCTGACACAGAAGCTGACAGGCAGGCAGGCAGGCAACTGCAATTACATTACACACAAAAAAAAAAAAGCAGACTGATGTTTTGTTTGTATTGTCTGTGATTGGCTAATATCCAATATGTGTCCCATTGTTCC
>OW240923.1:92818494-92926932 GCA_933207985.1 Pelobates cultripes | reverse complement strand
CTGTGACTCCAATATAATTTTAGGCCATTGTCGGGAATGGGAAAGTCATTGTCACTACAGGTTATTGCAAAGGACATTTCACATTTAGCGACGTCTCTGCCATCTGTTCCACAGGTAAAAGGGGTATTCGGCAAAGTTCTGTAATGTATGTAATAATGTTTACAATGTGAATGTGCTTGGTGCTAATGTGACTTCGCAGCTGTGCTTTTCATAAAGTGTGCACCCAGGGTAACTGTCAGAGTCGTGACAGGTGGGCTGTTAAAATGATTTTGGTCTAATGTGAAGATCTGATATTTAGCTAATGATTCTGACTCTGTACAGTAAGAATGAAAGACTTCTGTATCTCCGCTGCATAATTTGTTTTTCATAAAAAAAAAAAATGTAATAATATAATTCAGTGATCTAATCTAATACTTTGCTATTAAAAACAGTTATATTCCAATGTATAAAAAAAATAACAATAGTAATATATGTCTCCTCAATTCTGCACTTAGTACAACAGCCTTTTAGACAGAATGATATAAGAAGTGAAAGATCCAGGGTCCAGAGATAGTAAAAAGAGACTTTACAAAATGACATCAACAATAAGACATAGTTATAAAAGAGATAACATTTAATACATTTACATATGCATGTATCTTTATAAAGAATTTCTTAAATGGAAAGGCAAATGTTAGCTGACGCTCTCAGACTATCACCAGTACCCAACGGAAAAGTTCTTGATTATTGCCGGGGCTGGAGGCAGAGAGGCCAAGCTGGCAGGTGCCATGAAGACACCCAGGATCTCCAGTCCCCACAACAAGTTAATTGATGTGAAGTTGCTATGGGATCTGGAGAGGTCATTTATACTTAGGTTTTCATGTTACCCATTAAAATGAGCTTAAAGGAACACTATAGCTTTAGCAATACAAACATGCATTCCTATAACTATAGTGTGCCCATACCTCTGTAGGTGTCAAACCCCCTCTCGTTGCATGGGTTTAAAAGGTACATTTTACTTCCCTTACATCCCGCTAGTCTCGATGATCTCAGTAAATCAAATTATTTTCCTTTAGGAAAGCTTTGGGATGCTAGTGCGTATTCATGGCAAAACGTTGTGCTAAGCCAATCAAACACTCTCAATAAAAGTAATTTGTGCTATAACCAATTTTAACTCGGTTATAGCTGCTGGAGTGCCTGTAGTGGTTGACTTCCTGATAGAGTTAACCCTACAATGAAAACATTGCCGTTCATACCAAACATCAATGTATTCAGGGTTAAACATGGACATGGTACCCAGAACACTTCATTGAGATGGGGTGGTCTGAGTGCCTATAGAGTTCCTTTAATATGTTCATTCATTTTTTTGGCTTTGGGGAATTAGCTACAGACGTTTTGTGAGGTACATTGATCCTGGTTCAAATTTAGGAGTCATTACACACCAATCTAAACAGATTATTGATCAGCAATGACAAGGAACAACATCTTTGGCTATGTACACATTAAAGAAACACTCCAAGCACTATAACTACTACAGAATGCCTGGTTCTTCTCCCTAATGTAAGGAGTCAAACTGTTTTTGAACAGTTTAGAACATGCTCCCTTTAAAGTACTTGCATGTTATATATTCACAAAATGGCTCTCAGACATTGTAGTAAAATAGAACTTCTCTTTACTTCAGTACACACAAATAATGACATAACACATGAGAGACTAACAACAGAACAAGTGCATAACTTCAGTATGCTGCCATCTACTGAAGGTGGACTGCATAAACCCTAATACACAACACTCCTCCACCTGGACCTCAAAGTCATTGAGATAACTGGGAGGTTTAATATTTCGTTTAATATCCCTTCTTCCTGTGCTCTGTCAGATGGACCACACAGAACTGGCTCTTCAACAACAACTCCTGGAGAACTGAGACCTGTATTATCCAGTGGTTCAACATCATCTGGTATCACAGAAAACCCAGTCTGACTGGGAGCGGCAGCAGGCACAATCTCATCACTTCCTTCCCGAATCTGATCAACATGCCTTCGTAATATTCTACAATCAGGAATTTGTACTTTGTATGACAAAGGTCCTGTGGCCACAAGTACTTTTGCAGGTATCCATTTAGGCCCAGAAACATAGTTCCTGACATAGACAGCACTGTCAGGTGCAAATACTCTCACAGTAGAAGCATTATAGTTCTTATTGAATTGCAATTCTTGCTTCTCTTGTAACTCAGTTGTCAAATCAGGATGTAAACGATCCAGACAAGTTTTTAAGACCCCGGTTCATAAGGAGCTCTCCTGGACTACTACCGGTGCTTGAGCAAGGTGTCACATGTTGTTGCAGAAGGAAATTTGCAAGTCTACGATTCCAATCTCCTTCAATAATTCTCTTTAATGAGTCTTTGATAGTCTGAACCATACACTCAGCTTGACCATTTGAAGATGGGTGAAATGGTGCAATCGTAACATGTCGAATAAGATTACTTGCCATGAAAATTTTGAATTCTGATGAGGTATATTGTGTTCCATTATCAGACACAATTGTATCTAGCAATCCATGTGTAGCAAACAGCCTCCTTAGAATCTTTATGACTGTGACTGAGGTAGCAGATGTAACTGGAACAACTTCTAACCATTTTGAAAAGGAGTCAACAAAAAAAAAAACTTCTGTCAGTGAAAAGGGCCAGCAAAATCTATGTGTAAACGGGACCAAGGTGACCTAGTCACTTCCCAAGGATGTACTGAGGCTTTAGGTGGAGCATGACGAGTAGATTGGCATGGTACACAGTTCTTCACCCACTTTTCAATAACTTCATCCATTTTAGGCCACCAAGCATAACTTCTGGCTAAAGTTTTCATGCAAACTATTCCAGGATGTCCTTCATGAAGAGCATGCAATACTCGAGCTTGCCTGCATTTGGAATTACCACTCTGTTTCTCCATAATAGGCACCCTTTATAGGCAGATAGTTCATGTTGGCGCACTACAAATGGATTGAACTTGTCTTCCACTTTTGATTTTGGCCACCCCCTCCAAACCCAGTTGAGCACACGGGACAGCAAAGGATCCTTGGCAGACATACAAGCAATGTCACTTGCATGTAACGGAGGGTTTGGAATGGATTCCAACATCAGGACCTCAGACATGGGAGGAACATGGAAGTCAGGAGAAGGCAAAGGTAATCGGCTTAATCCATCAGCATGTGTGATATCCTTGCCAGGACGATACTTGAACTCACAATCATAGGCATTCAGCATAAGGTGAAATTATTTGAGGAGTGGGAGTAAACAGACCCAGTAAAGGTTTATGATCTGTTACAATAGTAAACCTCCGCCCATACAAATAGTCATGAAACATTATTACACCGGACACAATAGCTAAAGCCTCCTTGTCAATTTGGGCGTAATTCGTCTCTGTAGTAGATAAAGTCCGTGAAAAAAAAACGCAATAGGAGCCTCAACCCCATTTCCCAAAGTGTGGCTCAATACAGCCCCTTTGTCATACAGAGAAGCATCGCAGGTGAGGTTGAGTGTTTTTTCCAAATCATAGTGTACAAGCAAACTGTCAGAAGACAACATTTTTTTAGCAGTGCTGAAAGCGGTAGTATGAACATCAGTCCACTTCCATGGAGCATCTTTATCAGCAACAGTGGCTTTATCAGGCAGAAAAGAATGGTAAAAATGAAGCAACCCTAGGAAAGCTTGCAGTTCTTGTTTGTTTGTTGGAACCGGACCTCTATGGATAGCTTTAACTTTAGAATCAGTTGGATGAATGCCCTGTGCGTCAACTCGGTAACCAAGGAAATCCACGCTGCTAACACGAAAAACACACTTTTCTTTTTTAAGTTTCAGACCAGCATCAAGAAAATGTTGTAAAACAAGTTGTAACTGTGCAGCCAATGACTGTATAGAATCTGCTCCAATAAGAACGTCATCAAAATAAGGCACTACACCTGGAAGTCCAGATAAGAGGTCCTCCATTAAATTCTGGAATATGCCAGGATCAATGGAAACTCCAAACTGCAAACGTCTTGCTCAGAAAGCTCCTTTGTGTGTTATTATCGTTTGTGCATCAGCAGCCTCATCATCCAGAGGTAACTGCTGGTAGGCTTGAGCCATATCCAACTTGGCAAATACTTTCCCTTTTGCCAAAGTAGTAAGAAATGCACTAAATGTATCAATCACATTCTGTAGAATATCTGTGGATACATTATTAACTCCAGTAAATGAAATTCCTAAGGGTTCAAACCACTCTCTACCTAGCAAACTTGCTCTTTGTCCCTTAGTAATTATTAAACGTAAGTGTCCTCTGAATTTTCCATATTTTACTGGTATAAAACAAGCCCTTTTAACATCCACAGCCTGTCTGTTGTAGTCCACCAGATGAATATCACAAGGTACTATTGAAGGAGAATGAGGCCATAACAATGTAAATGTCTCTTCTGAAATCAAAGAATATGCGCACCCAGAATCTACTTCCATTTAGCACGGAACATCTTGCAGCACAATTTCAGTGTAAATCTTCGGCCTGGTTGGCGAATTTTCCACTTTATTCACATAGTCATTTGAGTAAACACCTGCAGTCATTTAACTATCTGAAACGGTATGTGGAGTATTAAAAGAGTGCGCTGTGGTTTGTATTTTATTCACATTCTTATATTTGGTCTGAATTCCACTGGCTTGTCTTTAGCAAACTGTCTGTATGTGAGCTGTATGTTTACATGTGTGGCAAACTGCATTTCGAAAACGACATGTATTACGCCTGTGTTTTCCACCACAACTATAAGAAGTTCCTTTAAATGGAGCTGTGACATCAGTGCGTAGAGCAAAGTCTTTTGATTTAACATCAGTCTTCTTCACTGGATTTATTTCAGGTGAGTTCTCTTTGCTGGAGGAGGATTGTATCTCTTTTGAATGGACATATGCAGCCTCATTTGCAAACGCTTCCTCTTGTGCAATAATAAAAGTTAAATTCTGTGTTGCAAGCAGCCTCCTCTGCAGTGCTTCATCTTGCACCCCAAGCAGTCTCCTCTGCAGTGCTTCATCTTGCACCCCACACATAAGCCTGTCCCTTAACAAGGATTCTAAGCTGGTACCAAAATTGCAATTTTCAGACAGCCTGCGCAGTTCTACAATGTATGCTGCAATGCTTTCACCTGGTTTCTGATTTTGTCTATTGAAATGGAAACGCCTCACTGTTTCAGATGGGGTGGGTGCTAAATGATTTTTTAACTGTGCCAGTATTTCTTCAAATGAGTAGTCTTGTGGTTTAGCAGGAGATATCAGTGAGCGGACAATATCAAACATCTTAGATCCAATAACACAGCTCTCTTCTGAATAGCATCAACCACCTTATTAGCTTCCAGGAAAAACACTAACCGCTCAGCATATGAGTCCCGAGAGGCTGGATTATCCAGATCAAATTCCTCCATGTGTCCCAGAGAAGCCATGCTGGAGATATTTGTAGATAACAGAATTCCAAAAGGAACGTTTTACTTCCTCACTCAGGGTGATTTTACTTCCTCTATATATATTCTGTAGTGTCCATTTACTGACATCCCATCCTCGTCGTCAGTTTAGAGTATTAGCGTGTTATATATTCACAAAATGGCTCTCAGACATAGTAGTAAAATAGAACTTCTCTTTACCTCAGTACACACACATAATGACATAACACAAGAGAGACTAACAACAGAACAAGTGCATAACTTCACTATACTGCCATCTACTGGATGGTGGACTGCATAAACCCCAATTCACAACACTCCCAACACTACCACTACCTCAACCAAAGAGCCAAGGGGCTCCTGTGCTAAGCAGGGCTGGCTCATTGGCTGAGACCTTCCGGCTCACTGGCTCAGGTAGTGGAATCGAAGAGCACTGTCCCGTGGACCTGGGGTAGAAAGTCAAACCATTGTAAAATGTACTTACAATGAGGGCCCCACACCACAGCCCGACAGCGAGCTCTAATGGTTATGATGCTTGCAATTTTCCTCTAATGAGACAATCCACAAATTCCTTCTTCATGAGCAGTATCACGTTTAAACACAGGAGCCAAACACAATGTGGTAGACAAACAATCATATTCATGGAC
This sequence comes from Pelobates cultripes, assembly GCA_933207985.1. Taxonomy (NCBI): domain Eukaryota; kingdom Metazoa; phylum Chordata; class Amphibia; order Anura; family Pelobatidae; genus Pelobates; species Pelobates cultripes. The sequence continues at coordinate 92,920,861 of OW240923.1, read as the reverse complement.
TAAGTAATTTGTGAAAGATTGGTGCTGTCATGGTGATAGAGCGAGATCTTAGTTTGGTCTTAACCAATTAGTGAATGAAGAAATTATGATGAGTGGAGTGAGCAAATACTCCATTATAATAAATGCAAACAGCAATTATATAGTAGGTTGTTTTGGGGGCTGTGTGCTTTTTTTATCTGAACAATCAAGATGTTCTACATCACTTTGTTTCTTTTTTTTTCTCTTTGTTACGAGAACATCTGCTGAGGTTTTTGGAATGTGCCTCGCTCAATCATACGCTTATCTGATAAGAAAGAAAATAGAATAAAAAAATTGGAAATAGTATAATGATTTTGCAAAATACAAGCACTTTAACTATATAAAAAAGACAGAAACACAGACACAAAACCAGTGGGAAAAAAATAAACAAAAACAAACACATGAAAAGGGGGCATGACGCAAATAGCTCTTACAATAGCTAAGATGGAACAGATACTAAGTTTCATTTGGAGGAAAAACTAAAGAAAGTAAGATATATTGTAATGCAATTTCACAATTATATAAGTGTAAAAAACATAGTTTGCATCACACGAAAAAAATGCTTAAATGCATGCTTTACATAAAGAGCTGCCCTCCATTACATGCCAAGTGCGTCCAGTAAATGTACGTGTAACGGCATCCTCAGCATAAAAGGGTTAAACCGCAGTTTAGTAGATCTTCCCCTTCCAGAGATGCAGCCGAATAGGAAAAACCATACGAATAGGTTTACACTCCTAGCAGTCAAACTGGAACAGCAAACAATAAATCCCCCCAAGAACGAGACAAAGCTCCGTGTTGAGGGTCAAGCAGTGAACAGACAGAGCTGTGGGTTTATTGTGCTTATGTATACATTCTTACACATTAGTACCACCCACAGGGCAGTGGCGTACTAAGGGGGGGGCGGGGGGGGCGGTCCGCCCCGGGTGCCACCAGGGTGGGGGGTGCCATGACCAGCCCCGCCGGCCCCCCCCATGCTGCAGCCGCCCGAGCGCTCTGTACAGAGCCTCAGGCGGCTGCAGCTTTGCCCGGGCGGTGCGTCCATGAGGGCGGACCGCACCGCCCGGGCGCAGTATGAGGAGAGGGGCTGACAGGAGGGAGCGCTCAGCGCTGAGCGCTCCCTCCTGTCAGCTTCCTTTGCTGTAGCGTGGCCGAGCCCTGCAGCATTGATAGTCCGCGGGTACTCAGTGTGCACTTCCTGTTAGTCCGGCCGGGTACAGGAGACAGCTGCTCTCTGTACCCGCGGACTATACTGGGCTCGGCCACGCTACAGCAAAGGTGGGGGGGAGGGGGGGTAAAGAGGAGAAAGGGGGGGTGAGAAAGGGGGTGAGAAAGAGGAAAAGGGGGGGCAGAGAAAGGAGGGGGTTAGAAATGAGGGGGTGAGAAAGGAGGGGGGGTGGAAAAGAGGAGCGGGGGTGAGAGAGGGTGAGAAAGAAAGGAGGGGGGTGAGAAAGAGGAGAAAGGGGGGTGAGAAAGGAGGGAGGGTGAGAAAGGGGGGGTGAGAAAGGAAGTGAGAAAGGAGGGGGGGAGAGAAAGAGAAAGGAGAGGGGGAGAGAAAGAGAAAGGAGAGGGGGTGAGAGAGAAATTAGGAGGGGGGGGGAAGAGAAATTAGGAGGGGGGGAGAGAAATTGAAATTAGGAGGGGGGAAGAGATATTAGGAGGGGGAAAGAGAAATTAGGGGGGGAGAGAAATTAGGAGGGGGGGTGAGAAAGAGAAATTGGGAGGAGGAGAAGGAAATTGGAGCGGGAGGAGAGATTGACATTCATCACATACACACAATGCACCCCTTGCACACAGAAAAACACACAATGCATTACACACACAGACACACATACACAAGCAATGCAACCGTTACACACAATGCATCCCTTACACACACAGAAACACACAATGCATTCATTACACACACTCAATGCACCCCTTACACACATTCAATGCATCCCATACATACACAGAAACACACCTTGCAGCCCTTACACATACACACACAATTTCACACAATGCATTCCTTACACACATATCAGGACATCCCTTACACACTCCACCCCCTGTGAACAAACTCATTGGTGGAACATGAAGGTGGACCCTGGGACCCAGACCTTGAGCTGTGTAAAGGACCCCCAAAAAATGGAGCTGCTTCCCGTTCTCCCAGAACATTGATTTTTGTGACCACAGTTACAAACCCCCTCCAGAGAGCCTGTTCTGCACCACACCAGTGGAGCCAGACTGCAGCTAGAGCCCATCATCATCCTCATCTGGTTGTAAGTAGACAATCTAGTATATTATTCATGGCACTAAGCTCTAATTTACCTCACATTAAAGAAACACTATAGTCCCCAGAACCACTTCAGCTTAATGTAGTGGTTCTGGTGTCTATAGCCTGTCCCTGCAGGCCTTTTAATGTAAACACGGCGGCACTGCAGCACTGGCGTTAGTTAACTTGGCAAATCATATGGGTGGGACATTGTGATGTAACATGGGGGGGGGGCGGCAAACTTTACTTGTAAAAAAAAAAGAAAGAAAACCTTTAACATTTTTTAAAGTTTTCTTCTTTTTTTTTGGGGGGTGCCAAGCACAGGATCCGCCCCGGGTGCCAAATGCTCTAGGTACGCCCCTGCCACAGGGTTTTGGAACACAATCAATAAACACATACAATACACTTAGACACTCCCACACAAATTCCTCCCCTCTGCATGTGATTCAATTACCTTACACAATGGGTAATGTAATTTAGAACAAGCAGAGAAATACAATTTTTGCATCACATTCACATAAAATTTACATTTTCAGAATCAGCATACTCCAAATACAAACATACGTCAAAATCATACAAATTGGTCCAGTGGTTCAAAAGATAGATCGTAGTCCTTTGTGACCACAGGAAGCATAGCTTTTCTGCCCAAAACCAGTTCCACAGAGTCTTCTATCCTGGAGATAATTAGAAGTAATCCAATTATCTCCAAAGACAGAGGCAAAACTCCATTGAACACATGGCAGCAAAAAGACAGTAAAATACAATAAAATACACAAGGTTACATTTATGACATAAAATACAGACATGCAACATATGCCCAGATAGCTTGGGTCTAAGCGCACATTATTAATGAATGGCGCTCAGAGCACACACATACAGTTCAATTGCCATGGAGCCAAAGTTTTTCCCATAGTCTTTCATTATACGAATGGGCTCCATGGCATAGCTATCTGGGGTATCACTGCTCAAACAGGGCAAGCACCAAATGACCCGGCTTTCTTGTCTTTGCAGGGGAAAATAAAGTCTTTTAACATGGGGCCATAGTCCAAAGGCAGCAGTCGAGCAACCAGGCTTCTCCAATGCAATGTGGCGAGATTGGTCTCGTCACATCTCTCCCCTTTTCCAAACAGACTAACAGGGTATCTGACCTCCTGCCGGTCAGTACCCTTGTTAGTCCAGCAGCCCACCCACAAAACACAATCAACAGCACAGCCCACCCACAATAAACGGTTACTACACCTGGGTAAAGGAGAAGCTTGTCCATGTCCAGGTGTCTTACCACGGCTGTGCTGGGTATGGGTATGCTGACTTGGTGGGTTGCTGCATGGGCAGAGACCAGCGGTACTCTGCCCTGTTGCCAGCGCTACTGGGAGGGTAGCCTGGTTGAAGCCTGGTTGTTGGATACACAGCCCTGCTGCTGGAGATCGACTGTCTCCCCTTTGGCTACACAGCCCTGTTGCTGGAGACCAACTGTCTCCCCTTTGGCTACACAGCCCTGTGGCTGGGGGGCAGAACTGACCATCCCTACCCCCTGTGCTGGACGTGCAGAGACCACGGTCCCATCTGCACAGTTGTGGGGCTTACTGTCTCCCCAGGGTACATTAAGCTGCCGCTGGGGAGAGGGGGTAACAAGCTCCTCTCCCATACATACTTCCAGCTGCGGGGGAGGGAGACCGACTGTCTCTGCTCCCGATACAGAGTCCTGCTGCTGGGGAAAGGAGACTGGGCTCTCTATTCCCAGTAGGACACTCTGCCGCTGGGGAATGGAGACTGGGCTCCCAATTCCCAATAAATCATTCTGCCGCTGGGGAATGGAGACTGGGCTCCCAATTCCCAATGAATCATTCTGTCGCTGGGGAATGGAGACTGGGCTCCCAATTCCCAATGAATCATTCTGCCGCTGGGGAATGGAGACTGGGCTCCCAATTACCTGCTGTATCTCCCGCTGGGGAATGGAGACTGGGCTCTCAATTCCCAATAACTCATACTGCCGCTGGGGAATGGAGACTGGGCTCCCAATTCCCTGCAATTCATTCTGCTGCTGGGGGACAGGAGCAACTATCTCTGTCCCCTGTAACTCAGCCTGCCGCTGGGGAATGGAGACTGGGCTCCCAATTCCCTGCAATTCACTCTGCCGCTGGGGATCTGAGCCGACTGCCCAGCATCCCTGTAGCTCACCCTGCCGCTGGGGAGGGAGGACGCTGCTCTCCTCTCCCTGCAAGGAACATTGCCGCTGGGGGACAGGACCACCTGTCTCTGCCCCCTGTAACTCAGCCTGCCACTGGGGAATAGAGCTTGGGCTCCCAATTCCCTGCAATATCTCCCACTGGGGAATGGAGCTCGGGCTCCCAATTCCCGGCATATCACACTGCCGCTGGGGAATGGAGACTGGGCTCCCAATTCCCAGCATATCACCCTGCCGCTGGGGAATGGAGACTGGGCTCCCAATTCCCGGCATATCACACTGCCGCTGGGGAACGGAGACACGGCTCTCTATTCCCTGCAAATCAATCTGCCGCTGGGGATCTGGGCTGATCGCCCAGCATCCCTGTAGGGCCAGAGGAGAGACTTCGGTCCCATCTCCACCTGCCGCCTGGGTTTCCTCCCAGTAAATCTCAACAATATCTTCCCAGCTGAAGGGGTCTGAGACTGGATCTGTCACTCTGCTGTCCTGCGGAGCCTTCCCAATGGAGTGGAAGAGATCTTGGTAGTCCTGCTCCAGTTCCCACTCCAGGGTTGCTAGGTGAGCCAGGTCTTGCTCTACCTCATGGGGGTCATCCCAGTCATGCCTAGCCTCCCTCTCGTAGAAAATGTCCTGAAGTCTGTTCTGCGCAGGGCTCCCGAAGTCAGGCTCTGCAAAGGACTCCCATAACAAGCCAGGACCAACAAACTCCTCTCCCTCTGGCTTGTCATGCTCAGCTGTCCAGGGTATATACTGTGCCATATACCACCAGAGCGCCTGGTAGGCATCCTCCTGCCATAGCTCCTGCCATACCCGGTGCTCTAGTTCCTTCACCCATTCCTCCAGGGGCTGCTCTCCCAGGAAGGGCATCCGCAGGGCCACTTGCTTCTGCAACCGCTACTCTTCACTGGGGAGACTCTCACCCCGCTGGTATTGTACATTATCCAGGGCCTGGTACCAGATGCCTTTCCTTAATGCATCCCGGCCATCCAGGTCCTCCTCCTCATATAACACTGCTGGTTCCATTCTGTTGCTTTTAGGGTCGCTGTACTGGGACATGCGTTGCCCCCACTTGTAAATCCAAAGAAAAGGTGTCTCCTGTAGCTGTCCTTCTGGCTGTAGGAACGATCCCGCCGCTTGCCACCAATTGTAACGGCACCTTCAGCATAAAAGGGTTAAACCGCCGTTTAGTAGATCTTCCCCTTCCAGAGATGCAGGCACAGCTACTGCAGAACACCAATCCGCCAAAAAGGAAACCATACGAATGCTGTAAACGGCCGAATAGGAAAATCCATACGAATAGGTTTACACTCCTAGCAGTCGAACTGGAACAGCATACAATAAATCCCCCCAAGAACGAGACAAAGCTCCGAGTTGAGGGTCAAGCAGTGAACAGACAGAGCTGTGGGTTTATTGTGCTTATGTACACATTCTTACACATTAGTACCACCCACAGGGTTTTGGAACACAACCAATAAACACATACAATACACTAAGACACTCCCACACAAATTCCTCCCCTCTGCAAGTGATTCAATTACCTGACACAATGGGTAATGTAATTTAGAACAAGCAGAGAAATACAATTTTTGCATCACATTCACATAAAATTTACATTTTCAGAATCAGCATACTCCAAATACAAACATACGTCAAAATCATACAAATTGGTCCAGTGGTTCAAAAGATAGATCGTAGTCCTTTGTGACCACAGGAAGCATGGCTTTTCTGCCCAAAACCAGTTCCACAGAGTCTTCTATCCTCGAGATAATTGGGAAGTAATCCAATTATCTCCAAGGACAGAGGCAAAACTCCATTGAACACATGGTAGCAAAAGACAATAAAATACATAAAAATATATAACTGTGCAGCTATTGCATAAAACAGGTACATTCAACATATCCCCAGATAGCTCAGATCTGAGCGCACATTATTACTGAATGGCGCTCAGAGCACACACATACAGTTCAATTGCCATGGAGCCAAAGTTTTTCCCATAGTCTTTCATTATATGAATGGGCTCCATGGCATAGCTATCTGGGGTATCACTGCTCAAACAGGGCAAGCACCAAATGACCCGGCTTTCTTGTATTTGCAGGGGAAAATAAAGTCTTTTAACATGGGGCCATAGTCCAAAGGCAGCAGGCGAGCAACCAGGCTTCTCCAATGCAATGTGGCGAGATTGGTCTCGTCACAGTACGTAAATTGACATCAGGTAGAGATTGTCGATCTAGAAGAATTTTAGGTGCCTCTTATTCACAATCTGCTCGGAGGCTTTTATCTATTAATTTAATAGTTTGTTTATTATAACTTTTCCAGGAGATCATCCAGTGTGGACAACCTTCCAAGCTTATAAATTCATTATGAGGGGCCAGCCATCTTGGAAACAAGCATGATGTTATGGTGCAAAACACAAATGCATCATATCTCAGACCCAAAGACATCCCTGCCACCAACCTCATCCCTGCAACTTGTTTCAAGAACTGTAATACATTATCTAATAACATAAGAAGTTAATGTAGATGTGGCGGCTCCCCCAAGAGGATAAGGGGTTTCACTGCCTGAGCCGTTCTTTTCCCCAGTTCAGAGTGATGCTTTCTGATTTCCCAGGATAGTATAGCTCTTACAAGAGCTGGGTGATTATAGCAGGTATAGCTGGTCCCTATAATTATGAGATGAGACTCTATGATGAGGGTAAGCAAGAACTGATTTTAATGGGGCCACACTGGCCTTTTATACAAATCCCCATTCAAGGGGCACTCCCACATGAACCTTGTGGGGGACTACAAGATAAAATCACAGATCAATGGCAACGATGTTCAAATGCATGACACCAGATGCTGTACTAACTCAATTATCTCTAGGTAAAAAAAGAACACAATTTACAAGTAACCCGAAAGTACCCCAAAAACTCACATAATCCTCACACAAGTTATATCCCCAGAAAGTCCCGATCTGGGGGAGCAACATATTTAAAAATCACCCAGATTGGTTCAGAGGTTTAAGAGTTTTATGGAAGTATTGTTTCTGACCGACAGCACACAAGGCTCCTGCCCCAAATAGTTCCAGCGATTCAAGCTGTGCAGTCAGTCTCTTTCAGGAACTCCAAACACATGAGAAGGCTAGTTGTGAATCCCTCGTTCAGGGAGTTTGAATACACGAATGTCGCTTTCTTCGGATGAATGGGAACGGACACAAGTGGGGATGGAAGTCTCAGCAGTGTTCGGGCCGTCGAGTGTCCAATACTTGTTCCATTCTCTCGACAACCAAACCCCACTGGAAGCATTTGTCAAAACAAGATGGCCGTCACCTCGTGTTCGTCCATATGAATGGCGGCCACCCAGCCAACCACTTTGAACGTTCAGTGATTGTGGTTAGAGTAGATATTAGGAAGGTCAAGGAGGTTAACTGGTGGCACACGATGGTCCTGGGTGGTCGGTCTGTTCGACAGCTTGTTCAGTATATGAACTGGGTAGGTTTTAAGTGTTAGTAAGGTAAGGTTAGTTTGTATACCGAATAATTCAAGTCAGTAGAAATAAAAATAAACATAAAAATTTTACAGGGTGTAACCCATGAAGGAGGCATCCATCACAGTAGACTTATTAATTATGTCAAGACCCCTATGCTCTGCCATAGATCTGCGTCTATTCTCTGTTTGTACTCGTACCTACGATGCCCATCTTCAAGACTTCTCTATGGCTGCGCAGATCCTGGAACTCCCTTCCCTGGTCTGTTTGACTCTCACCCAGTCTCAGTACCTTTAAAAGATCATTAAAAACTTACTCCTATAGGAAAGCTAATCAATTAAACTGTTAATAGCTGCGAGGGGCACCTTGGCAACCCACTCTAACATACTTTCCTTCATCCAATAAGCTCATCCTTCATTGTAAACTACCCTAGCAACCTACATTTTAAGTACATGAAATACATCCTACCCTTACCTCTTGTGCCACTTTACCCCACACCCTCAAGCATGTAAGCTCATTTGAGCATGGCCCTCAACACCCTCTGTTCCTCTGCATTCAACTCATCTTGTTGCAAATACTTGTCTGTTAGTCACCCTATTGCACAGGGCTACAGAATTTGTTGCACTTTATATATATCAATAATAATAATTTTACCACATGACAGGAGGCTTCATATTTGCATATCTTTCTTTACTCAAAACTCCAGCAGCATAGTAACATAAACAACCAATCAGAAAAAAGATATAATGCCCATAAAAGGCCCTGTCTATGACATCACTTCCTCTTTCTTTGCTGCTCCAGCCAACATCAGGTCAGAGTATTTTGCCTCTCTGGCAATTGCTTACATACATTGTTTGTTTCTCTGTATTTTGAATTGTATTGTTTTATTAATTTATCTAATTTATTTATTCATTTATTTATTTAAGTTATTTAATTTAATTAATTTCTGTATTTACTTTCATGTCCCCTTATCCCTGTCCCTGCAGTGTTTTGGGCCCCCCCCCTATTACTTTCCACTGCCGATACCCGCGAGCAATGGCTGTCAGTGCCGCGCGCCGCAGGCCGGCTAACGGTTTCTTTTGTGGGGCCGGCAAGGGGACGGGTGGAGGGGGACTGGGAACTGCGTTTTTCCTTCGTCGTTCCGGCGCCGCGCGGTCGATCGCGGCGCTCCTTCACACGCGGGCGGCGGCCATCTTGGATCTCGCGGCTCGCGAGATACCGGACGGCCGCCTTCCCCGCTTGCCCGGCGGATCGGTAACTCACCCGACCGCCGGGCTCCACATCTACATACCCTCCCTAGTATGTACTAAGGGAGGGTATTAGGTAACAGTTGATTTTTGCCTTTCCAGTATATTTTTGCCCAGTGCCTGCCTGCTGTGCTGCCTATCTACTATAAATGCATGCATTAAAGAGACAAGCATCCCCCCTTTGTGGCCAGCTTCAGACCTTTATGTCTCTATGCCCTGCTTAGGGTCATATCAGTTACTATACCCCAACTAGGGTTATACTATACATGGTTATAATCTCCTCAGGATCAGACTGCATACTGGCAATAAAAAAAAAAAAAAAAAAAGTATGACTTTACCCCTATATATCCTGCATCGGATTACACTATATGTATTACCGTCCCTAACCAAGGACAGGCTATCAGGACACCCTACACTGGGTCCTGCTGTATTACTGTGCCCTGCCGCACAAATTGTACGTGGGTGTCCTCTGGGTTATTTTTTTCATGGCACACCACCTGGGGTGACCCCCCAGATATGCATGCTCGGTCATTCACTGACCTTTATAATTGATGTGGGTGTCCTCTGGTCTACCACAGCACACCACCTGGGGTGACCCCGATTACAGGCACGGAAACCCCATCTTAACGATTGCTTGTTGGCCGTGCACCTAACTCTGATACAACTGTGGCGAATCTGGACACACACTTTCCAGATTTTTTTACCATACCCGCTACATTTGCAGGCACACACCCTCTTCTCTACACTGCTTACTGACTGACGACCCCCAGTTGTAACAGAAGTCAGGCACCGTATATGCTGACCACCACATCTACCCCGCTGACTTTTCCTCCTTTCGCCCTACAGAATGAGAGAAGTCTTACCGAATCATGGAAGACACTCAGATCAGCCAAGACTTTCAGGCTATGATTAACGCCGTGGTGGCAGCCTCGGTAGAAAAGGCCCTACTGCGGGCACTACCACAAAGCCAGGGCGACACGAGCCCCACAGAACCAATGGAGGCCTCGGGACCCGAGCTCTCCAAGGTAAAGAGACAGAGGAAGGGCTCCCCCCCGTCCTCTCAGACCAAGGGCAAATTACCAGCCAAACGGAGTAAGAGTACAGACAGGCGATCACCTACACCCCGAGCGCTGCCTTCCTCAGACGAAGAGGACTCGTATGTACCACACGCTTTAGATGTAGTGGACGAATGGCATGGGGACGGCTCACCATCGGAGGAGGAAGAGTGGCAGGACATACCCACCACCTCGAGATACGTCAAGGAGATTTTTCTCAGCGACGAAGACCAAGAAGTAGAAAACACCGGTGACAAGAAATCCGGAAAAACCGGGGACGGAACATTCACGGACGATCAAGGGAACCCATTGTTCGATCCACGTACCATCCGGCACCCGCGCTCCTCCGAATGGACACTACCAGACCATTTGACGAACTTCATCCGCTACTGGCTACGCAAACCACTAGAGAAAGACGTACGAGCACGCCTTAGAGCAGAATGTCCTAGACCACTGATACCAGACAAAGTAGCGCTCACACCCGAATTCGACAACACGGTTGTGGTTTTCATGTCCCGCTCAGGACGTGACCCGTGCAAGGGTATAGAGAAAGGCATGAAGGCGGCACAGGACAAAGTGCTGGACCTACTCGGCCCCATCGCTAAGATGCTATATTTTGCGGACCTGGCACTCAACCAGGGCTCCCAAATCGACCCGAACATCATACGGGAATGGGCCCTACGATCAGTGTGCCTCTTAGGCAACGCCAACGCCGCACTGTGCACCGAAAGACGTAGGTCGGCGTTGATCCGCATAGACAGCAAGCTACTGGATCTAGGGGCCAAGGAATTCGGACCGAAGGCTCAAGGGCTCTTGTTTGGCGATGCTTTTATTTCAGAGTTGAAAAAGCATGTGAACCTCTTCACCACCTTAAATAAGGCCCAGACCTCGCTCAAACAGGTGTTCCACAACCCACCGGGCAGAGGTGTTTTTGGGAGGGCTGGTCGGCAGAGGAACCGAGCCACCAGCTGATTTTGGGCATCAGGTTCCAGACCGTTTTCACAAACCCCAAGTTTCTTCCCTTCCACGACGCAAAGACCATCCTCATACCGAGGGGCAGGAAGGTCGAGAGGCTTCAGGGGCCGAGGACGCAGCCGTTTCTCTAATGGTGAGTTCACCTATATACCAAGCTATTTCCAATTTTATAGCAGGCAACCTGTCCTTTTTCTTGCAGAACTGGAAGCTCATTACCAAAGACGCCTGGGTACTCCAGACGGTGAGGGGCTTCATCATAGAGTTCTCGGCACAACCCATACAGACCACCCCCCCCCCCCACCAATACACATGTCAATGGACCAACAGCGCCTGGTAGACGAAGAGATTCAGTCGCTCTTCAAGAAAGGCGCGATACAGTACGCAACGGGAGGGGAAGGCTTCATAAGCAACATCTTCCTGGTCAAGAAGAAAACCGTCGAGTACAGACCAGTGATCAATCTTCGACAATTGAATTCATACGTGACATACAGGCACTTCAAAATGGAAGGAATCCACCTCCTTCAAGACCTCCTCATCAAAAACGACTGGTTCACACGTCTGGATCTCAAAGACGCGTACCTGTCAGTACCCATGGACATACACAGCCGCCGTTTCCTACGCTTTCGATGGCGAGGTCAGCTCTGCCAGTTCACGTGTCTGCCATTCGGCCTCAGTTCGGCTCCGTGGTCTCGTGTCACGAAACTACTGAGGCCAGTGATGGCTCACATCCGGTCTTCGGGCATTCGGTGTCTCGTGTACCTGGACGATTTGCTAATCTTCTGCGAATCCGCCTCCAGGCTGAGATCACAGACGAAATTTGTCGTTCACTTACTGGAATCCTTAGGTTTCATGGTGAACAGACAAAAATCGTCGCTCTCCCCCGCTCAATCAATCCAATTCCTCGGGTTCGATATCGACTCGAAGGAATGCGTACTTCGGTTACCCCAGACGAAGATAACCTCGATACGGAAGGAAATCAGACAGGTACTGAAAAGGGATACCATAACACTCAGGATGCTCGCCCGGATTGTGGGGCTCCTCTCCTCCTCCATACAGGCGATATTCCCGGGCCCACTGCACTACAGAGCCATGCAACTGCTGAAGGCGGGATACCTACGCACCGGACATTCATACGACAGCTGGATCCCACTGTCGTCGGAGGTGAGGACAGAACTGCGATGGTGGTTACTGCACATTCAAGCGTGGAATGGCAAGGCGATCTTCGGCGCTTCCCCAGACTTCATCGTGGAGTCAGACGCCAGCTTATGGGGATGGGGCGCACACTGCACGGAGGGGGGAAGAGACCGAACTCCATATCAACTGTCTGGAACTGATCGCGGGATCCTTCGCCATACGCAGTCTGGCCAAGGACAAATCGAACTGCTGCATCCTACTCCGCATGGACAACGTGTCGGCGGTGCAGTACATCAACCGCCTGGGCGGGGCCAGGTCTCAAGCCCTGACAGAAGCCACGAAAGACATCTACAAGTTCTGCCTCGCACGGAACATCACGCTACAGGCGGAATACCTACCGGGAATCTCCAACCTGACAGCGGACTGGTTCTCACGTCACTGGCGGGACACCAGCGACTGTACGCTCAACAGAGGGATATTCCAAGAACTGCAAAGGTGGAAGAACCCACTCACAATAGATTTATTCGCCTCCAGGACCAACCACCAACTACCGAGGTACTACAGCTGGCTCCCGGACCCGGGGAGCGAGGCGACGGACGCATTCCTACAGGACTGGCCCACCCAGGGGGCGTATGCATTCCCACCGTTCTCCATGATTCCACGGGTGTTACGATATGCACGCAACCACAGGATACCGCTCCTACTCATTACACCCCTCTGGCAGAGCCAACCGTGGTTCCCCGACCTCCTGGAGATGTCGTACGAGACCCCACTTCTGCTTCCCACCTTCCCTCAAATCCTGTTGGGACCTCGGGGGGAGGCCCACCCCCTCATCCTGGAAGGACAGCTGGAAATAGTGGCCTGGACGGTTTCAGGGGCTCCTGGTCAGTCCACGGCCTATCGCAATCAGCTAAGGACCTCCTCTGGGATTCATGGGCTCCTGGCACCAGGAAATGCTATATTTCCGCATGGTCGGCCTGGGGCGATTGGTGTGTGGAAAGGGATTCCGATCCCTTTACAGCACCTATCCCACTGATCCTTAATTACCTATCACACCTGTTCATGTCGGGACGATCATATAGATCCCTCAATGTGATCAGATCCGCCATATCGGCGGCTCACGTCCCGATCCAGGGCAAGCCGATAGGCCAAGACCCTCTAATTTGTCGGCTACTGCGGGGTGCCAAATTAACGAGGCCCCCAGCGCCCAAATATTCACGCCTCTGGCAGGGGAAGGTGGTTTTGAAATTCCTTAGGGAATGGCCGGACAACCTCTATCTATCGCTGAAGCAACTCTCCGCGAAGCTAGCTCTCTTATTGTGCCTCGTTTCCTTTAGACGCGTGGCAGATGTCAGAGCGTTCGATGTGGACGGTTTCTCCCTCACACCAGAAGGGGTTACCTTCAACATATCGAGACGCACGAAAACAGACTCAGCGTCAGTGTCTTATCCATACTTTGGATCAGACCCCAAATTGTGTGTAGTGAGAGCACTGATGAGGTATACCGAGGTCACGAATTCCCTGCGAACCCGTCCGACGGGTCAGCTCCTGATTTCATTTGTGAAACCTCACGGACCAGTGTCCACACTGGCCAGATGGATCCGCTGGCTACTATCTTTAGCAGGCATTGAACCTTGCTTCGGAGCGCACTCGGTCAGAGGGGCGGCGGCTTCCCAAGCCTTATCGACCGGCGCCTCACTGGCCGACATTATGCGCAGCGCGGATTGGTCGCGAGAGAGTACCTTTAGGACGTTTTACTTTCGACAAACCTCTCATGCTTCCTTCACGTTAGTCAACTCGAAGCTTTAAAAATGCAAATATGAAGCCTCCTGTCATGTGGTAAAATTGAAGATTATACTAGCTTTAGTGTACTAATAATCTTAATTTTAGTAATGACAGGAGGCGAATATTTCCCACCCTAGAGGATCCCTCCCTTAGATTATTTGTGTGGATATTTATGCTTAACGTTCAGGAAGATACGAATTTACCGGGTTAGATTTTCAGACTTAGACTCTTTTACAGTACGTTTAGTGGGTATGAGAATAGTTGTACCGGTTACAGAGTGTATACCTATGTTGTTTAGGGTCAGTAGGCTTTAGCTTAGAGAAGGATTATTTGAGCTTCAGACAGGGATGACGAAATCAGATTCTTAAATAAACTGTATGCGGACAAATTTTCATGCCAGAGACCTTTCACCTTTTTCTTTTTTCTTGCAGTATGAAAAGCTTCAATACAAGACGAAGAATCTATCTTACTACACCTACACCACGGAAGTTCTGAAGTTGGTCATGTTCCTAGACTGTTGATCTGTTGGACGTTTCTTAATGGTTATATATTTCTGATTTTTTGTCATTTCGCTTCAAAGAAAGAGGAAGTGATGTCATAGACAGGGCCTTTTATGGGCATTATATCTTTTTTCTGATTGGTTGTTTATGTTACTATGCTGCTGGAGTTTTGAGTAAAGAAAGATATGCAAATATTCGCCTCCTGTCATTACTAAAATTAAGATTATTAGTACACTAAAGCTAGTATAATCTTCAATTAAATTAAGTGACATTATTTAAATGCCCCAATAAAAGTGTCCAGAATCCATTGAGGCTTTGACTTTTTGGGGGGCAAACGTAACTCGCAAAGTGTACAACGTGTACACAATGTTTGCACTTAGCAAGTTCTACATATTTAAGTGAATGATTATAATAATTAATGCATTAGATTGTGGTACACTATGAACATTTAATTTCTTTTTTTATGTAGGTTTGGAATTTCATGCATTAAATAGAAAAGAAATGTGTAAACAATATTCTATTGCTATATACATTTATCCTTGTACTAGTCACTTATTCATTTTTGTGTGACACTGTTTAATATATGTCCACGTTTTTGTGTGTTGCAGAGTATCATGAGTGGTGTAAATACACAGAAAAGGTATGATTGTCCTTTATACCCTGTCTAAAGATTGTATAAACATTTAAATGGATATTCCAGACCTCTTTACCACTTTAGCTTACTGAAGTGCTTTATGTATGAAGAGTGTGTCCTTTTTTTTTATTTTACAAAGGAAACATTTCATAGAAATTGGCACCTTTTTTAAATTAACCGTATTGCACCCCGTGCCGTCAATGACCAAACTGTCCTATTACTATCTGGTTATTTAGCTCAAGAGGCAGCAATTCCCCAGAGCACCTGCATTGCAAAGACTTCTCATTGAGCTGTGTAACGGACCGTTTTGCCCAAAAGAGGTTAAAAACCGTTTAGGCGATATTCCGCTTTTCCAGCTGCACCGACAGCTACTGCAAGCACCAATCTCCTGAACTGCAAACCCATGAATTCACCAACTCCCGAACTGCAACCAAGGAAATACTCGAAACTCCCAAACTGGAGACACACGAATAGCTGCTAGCAGACGAACAGGAAAAGCCCCCAAGCGGCTTACACTCCTGGCAATCAGTCTCTAACAGCATACAGTAAATCCTCCCCCAATAATGAGACGACACTTCACTTTGAGGGTTAAGCAGGAACTGATTTACTGGGGCTAACTGCCCGGCTTTTATGCAGGTCTCCCACCTGGTGGACACTCCCCTAGGGGACCAAATGGGAGACTGGGACACAAAGGGTAAAAGGACCAATCACAGACTTACACATTTCAACCATCCCACAATGCATCACAATCCCTCCTCTCTGCCCTGGAGATAATTTGGGAAGTAATTCAATTATCTCCAAAGACAGAGGCAAAACTCCATTAACCACATGGCAGAAAACAAACAGTAAAAGACATAAAATTACCTACAGTTACATTCAGTACATAAAACATATATGTTCTACATATCCCCAGATAGCTCAGGTCTGAGCGCACATTATTAAGCGAATGGCGCTCAGACCACACGAATACAGTTTAATCGCCATGGAGCCAAAGTCTTTACACAGTCAGTTTCATGCGAATGGGCTCCATGGGATTCCTATCTGGGGCACAACACACTCAAACAAAACTACCGAACACCGGGCCGTTCGTGCACTTTCACCGAACAAGAAGGGAGGTCAGCGGCTTCAGCGGTGTTCGCGCAAAACTGTGTCCGATTTCAGTTCCATTAATTAAGCGTCGAACACCGCTGTGCATTCGCATGTTTAAAATGTCCGCGACCTCGTGTTCGTGATACGAATGGCGGCCACCCAGCATTCGTCAATTAAGCTGCGGTTAACCGCAGCTTCAGGGAGGTTAATTGCCGGCACGCTCCAGCTCCCAGGTGGTCTATTCATTCGTGCGGTTGTTCGGTAGATTTAATCTACCGAACACCCGGCAGAAAAGCACAAATAAGTCTCTTCTGCAGGGAAAAAATATATCTTTTAACATGGGGCCATAGTCCAAAGGCAGCAGGCAAGCAACCAGGCTTCTCCAGTGTACAGTGGCGAGGTTGGTTTCGCCACAAGCTGCATTGGAAAGTCTGCGATTGGACAGCCACAGAAAGTCTAGGCGTGGTTAGAAGAGGAGGGCTTGCAAAGGCAGCAGACAACAGATTTGCAGGTTTTACAAGCTGTTTTTAGATATACCCCCAATGGGAAAAATGCATAATTAAATGCAGGAATGTTTCCATTAGTGGTATTGTAATAACTGGCTGTGTTTTTCTATAGTTGAATAAGTCTTGTATGTATATATATATAGATATTTCTTCTTGTCTTCAGTTGATTGATATATATACGTCTTGGGCCAAATGCTCGCCACAATAATATATGTCTATATTATTGAAAATTAGTAATACGCAATCTGACGTTCTTTATAAAAAATGAGTATTTATTCTACATTCAACAGGAAACAGTTATATATACTTAACAGATGGTAATTCTTAACGATGTTACAGAGAGTCGTCTTGACATCAGAGAGGAGAGCAAACGGATCGTAGCAGGAAGAGAGAGTGTAATCCTTTGTCCTTGACTCTATATACCCCAAATTACGTCATAATGTTTAGTTTAGACCCTGCCATATAAGGAAGTTCCCTATATAAAGACCGCCTCAAATCTCTTATACAGGAAATTCCAGAGACATCATATTACAGAGTAGCAAACACCATCTGTTCTGTTTAACCCATTAGACAGCCACACCTTAATATGTATTTGAATAGGAACATACAGAATATGCAATATTCTACAGGTATATAGACTTAATGGTGATTTGGAAAAAAACATGTGGGCAGTGCAGTGTCCCTTTAACCCCTTAAGGACACATGACATGTGTGACATGTCATGATTCCCTTTTATTCCAGAAGTGTGGTCCTTAAGGGGTTAAGTAGGAATGGATAATTATTGGTTTAGGATTTTAACATATGACATTTTAGGATGTATTCAATGCAGCACAGAACTAACCAACCATATACTTGCAATCTTGATACTTGTGACCCAGCGTAAATACCTTCTTCAATTCCTGAAACCGAATTCTTTTCAATTAGCATTTCTTACAGTTTAAAAAGAACATCAGACAGTAATCTGAAAGTAACATCAAAATCTCATTAAAAAAGCAGAAGGAATCGCTGACTAAGGGAATAGCAGGGTGATACGCATTCATCCTCATCAGATTATTATGTGATTTGGACAATAATATCACCCAGATGTTACAGTGTCTCAACCATCTCCTGCAAATGGAGTCTCAGTGGATCCACATTATTCAATGCTGGAGGGTTCTGTGATGTCATTAAGAAGTACAGGTGTGCACGGAATTACTCCTAAAACAGAAGAATACCAAGCAGAGGAAAATGTTTATAATTACTATCTACCTACTGCCACAAACTCTAATTGCATGTGTCATATGCACAATAAATGATGGCGATACTGTTACATTGGACAGGTAGTGATATGTAATTGCATGTCTTCTTTGCTGTTAATGGGCTACACCAGCATGACTTTTTATTATTATTATTAGTGTTAATGTGGCACCAACATATTCCATAGCACTTTATAATTATTGAAAGGGGATAACAAGTTTACAATCTGTGAAGGTTTGAGATGTCTTGCTTATGAACATTTAATGGGTGAGAGTGGCCTGATTGGGATTTGAACCTGCGTTTCACAGGTCTAAAT
Organism: Pelobates cultripes; assembly: GCA_933207985.1. Lineage (NCBI taxonomy): Eukaryota > Metazoa > Chordata > Amphibia > Anura > Pelobatidae > Pelobates > Pelobates cultripes. The sequence continues at coordinate 92,902,466 of OW240923.1, read as the reverse complement.
TGACTGTGACATGGGGACTATTGGTCCACTTTAATGTTCATACCCCATCATCACATCACACATCATATCACTAGAGATGAAGAAAAGGGCAAAAGCAGTGGCTAACTATAGGGCGGGGGGCATACTGTGTGGCTGCCCTGGGTGTAAATATCGGGGGGGGGGGAGAGGTGCTCTCCTAAAGGTATGAAGGCTGGATGTGCCTAACAAAATAAAACCAAAATAAATAAAATGTTTTTGAGAGTGTGTGTGCAAGAATGTGTGTGTGTCTGTCAACAGGGCCTGTGCTATCATGACACTGACCATGGGGGCATAGGATCAGGTTGACCAGTAGGAGGGAAGCACACAGCACTCCCCTCCAGCCAGTCATTTCTTGTAGCATGGCCAAGCCCTGGTCCGTGGTAGAGGGCTTGTTTCCCCATATCTATTCTGACAGGAAGAGCATGTAGGGAGCACTGAACAGCTTCCAGACAGGGTAGAAGGAAACAAGCTCCTCTACTGTGGTCCATGGCTCAGCCACCCTACATGGAGAAGAAAGTTGAGCTGGCACTGGGGAGTAGAGACCTTAAAGGGGGAAGTGGAGGAGGAAAAAAAGAGACTGGCTGGAGGGTAGACACGCAGAGAGGCTGGACACACACACACACACACAGAGGAGCTGGGAGTGAGGACACAAAGTGGCACAGATAGGCTGGGGGAACAGATGTACAGAATACTTTGGAAGGGCCAAAAAGAAAGATGGGGATGGGCAAGGGTCAAAAGAGACAGACATGGACTTGGGGGGGGAGACACCCAGAGAGGCTGAGGATGATGACAAAGAGACACAGAGGGGGTGGGGGGAGAAAGAGACAATGTACTGGGGAAGAGACAAACAGTGTGGCTGGGAAGGGGAGATATAGACACATACAAGGAGGTGGGGGGAAAAAGAGGCATACAGAGATGCTGGGTGGAGAAAGACATATAAGAGGTGAGAAAGGGGATAAAGAGATACACAAAAGGGGCTGAGGGAAGAAACACGCTGAGGGGATGGAGAAGGGGAGAAATAGTGAAAGTGTGTGTCTGCTATTGAGAGTGTGCCTATTGAGAGTGTGTGTATGTGTCAGTGTGTGCATCTGTGTGCGTTTCAGTGTATATGTGTGGGACAGTATATGTGACCCGAGCAATCAAACACCAACTGTACATACAAACACATTCCTACACAAAAATAAACACAAGTACAACACTGATTTTAAATAGCAACAGTACATACACATATACAACTGCATTCAAATGTCAACATTACACACAAATACATATAAGTACATACATATAGTCAAATCTATTGCGTTAAGAAGTGTTTATTCGCAAAAATTGTAATGTTCTTTATCAACAAATACAATAGTCTTTACATGTGTTGAATTAGCCTTTCAACCACAAGGTGAATGGTGACTCGGCAAATGGTACATGTGGATATGGGACACAACATTTTGTTCTTCCCGGTTGACCATAACTCTGGTTACCCCGCTGGGTGAAAGCACCATTAATCTCCCACACAGCTATTAACCCCTTACTCTACATTGGGTTGAGGCAAGAGGCAAATTACTGAATAATTCTTACCCTGGTTAGTATGAGATTATGGGGGCCCAATCATCCAACGTTTATGTGGGGGAAAGGGATTCTATTGACAGCTAGTTATTTCCTTTTCATGGGATACACCTTTTTCACCCAGTAAGGTGAAAAGAAGTTAAACAGAAAACTGATGTTCTTTATACAAATCTCTGGGCTCTAACAGTCCTTAAGGGGCATTCTCTCAAACCAGGAATTTCCAACGATGTTTCAACCAATCCTAGTTCTCCCATAGGGCATCAGCTAGCCTATATAGGAACAGAAGACGTGCAATCAAAACAGAACTAGTTCCTTTACTGGAACGAATACATAGACTATAAGCTCGTTTGAGCAGGGTCCTCTTCAACCTGTTGTTCCTGTAAGTTTTCTTGTAATTGTCCTATTTATAGTTAAATCCCCCCTCTCATATTATTGTAAAGCGCTACGGAATCTGTTGGCACTATATAAATGGCGATAATAATAATAATAATGAAATATTGGTGGAGGAGTATGAAAGCTTCCTACACAAAGCAGTGCTTTATTGAAACGTACAGCTGTACGCTCCTGCAGTCGTGTGCCTCTTTCTTCCTCTTAGAAATGGTAGAAAAGAGGTGGAGCTATGTTGATTTTGTTACCTTTTTTTTTTTACAACAAGCATCCCAGTGGTAATATTTCATGTGTGATATTGTGTCAGATTCTCTGTTCCACATTTCTGATGGTGCTTGGAGTATTGCCTTAAAGAAGCCAATATTGAGAAATTGTAGTTGTTAGCAAGGTTCAAAGTCAATTTTAATCCCTAACAGATTGATACTATGTATAACGCAAACAAAGTGAACAATTTCTCTTCCAATGATGCTGCTGTTTTAATATCTGTCAGTGATATATAGCGTTATTTGGGGAGGCCGTGAAATTTCCAATTAGTGCTTGGGGATAATTTATCAATATTAAGTCCAAGTAGGTAAATGGGGCATTTCCTCTCTCCATGTGTTATTTATATAACTGTTTGTGAACTGTGTAATAAATGATCATATGTATTTATATTTCTTACTTATAATGCAAGTGAAGCGTGGAAATAAAACATTCTGCCTTTCTATCGAGCTCCACATAACTAATTCCCTTTTAAATGCATTAATATATTTTTGTTTGGTGATACTGACGCTTTGACATGTTCTGCCTCTAATTAATAGAATGATTATTTTGTAAAGGGTGGGGTTGCACCAAATTTGCTACATGTAAAATTCATTAAAGCCAAGTCAATTACAAGTGACTTCATGTTACCAAATTACATTGGTTTGTTTGAGTAAAATTGTAGATTATACTAGCTTTAGTGTAACTATAATCTTAATTTTATTAATGACAGGAGGCGAATATTTGCTTAAGTCTCTCTTTACTAGAACTCCACAGCAGCACATTAACATAGAGAGAAAAACACCAGAGACAAAAAACTCAGGAATCCTTAAAAGGCTTCTCCCAACCAACTAATTTCTCTTTCACGCTGCGACAAAATAAAGTACATGAACGATACACTACAAATACAATAACAAGAGAAACAACATAAGATAACGATGAATGCCATCCGAAATTGGAAATGTGGAACCAGTGGGTGAAGCCTTGACCTTTATCCTGTAGAGTAGTCGGATCTAAGAAATGTAGCCGAACCATTAAACCGAAGCGAGATAAACAGAGTCTAAAGCACTGATTAGCGAATGAAATGTACTGAGAAAAACATGAATCCCCATCGTCAATACTGACAGTATAATATCCCAGATACTGAGAAAAACATGGATCCCCATCATAACATACTGACGGTACCATATCCCAGATAAACCCCAACTCCCCCAGCTTAACAAACCTAGCCCAGGATACCAGGAGACCAGGAATAAACAAAAGTCAGTCAAACCAACCAACAAAGCAGGGAAGGGAGAAACTGGGAGGGAAATATTCGCCTCCTGTCATTAATAAAATTAAGATTATAGTTACACTAAAGCTTTCAGGGAGTTTTCAGGGAGTCCGTATATGAAAAATAAGAACACAACAAACTTCCAATGGTATAGTATGTACTGAGAGGATTAGCGAAAAGAACAAAATGGAGGATAGTACACTCACATTTGTTGGAGCTTTGGACCAGCTCTTAGTTGAAAGGCACTTAGCGGTTTAATCCCCGCTAATGGATTTGCTGATGAATTGGGTCCGTCTGTCCGGCTTGGTTATCGTAGGTTTCCGCAAGGTATATAAAGACAAATATAGTGCTCTCAGTAGGAAGAGAAAACAAAATATAAAATGAAATAAAATATACTCACAATGATAGAGCAGGGAATACTGCTCTATTATTAAAGCGCCGGTGGAAAAATCCCCACCTGTGGATTGCTTTAAGCAGGAACAGTTAGATGCCAGGATAAAACAAATAAATAAAAAATGTGTATATACAATAAAACAAAATTGGTCCTATAAATAAGGGTACCAAATAAAAGTTTTTATTGTTAAGTTACACATTAAAAAACCATTTAACTGTACATAGCATTCCTCTGTGTAACTGTACATAGCATTATTCTGTGTAACTGAACATAGCATTCTTCTGTTTAACTGTACACAACATTCTACTGTGTAGTTGTAGATAGCATTCTACTGTGTAGATAACGCTCTTCAGATAAATAGTGCCTAACACTCTCTGTGAACTGCAACCAACTCTTCTGTAACAGAGAGTGAAAGAAACAGCTTTCCATAGGAAAACAGAGAAAGTGAGGTTGAAGAGATGAAGTGCCTTACTCTAAAGGGCTCAAACCTAACACTCCAGAAATGTATTTATAGTAGTGACATTAGAATTTCCTAAAGGCAAACTTTTACAACCTGCCTCCCCACCGGTGCCCGGACCGAGGGCCCTGCGGTGTGGGAAGGCCAAACAAAGTCGGGAGCCATCGCTCCCACGTGGCCCGTCATCCCTCCCATACCACCTGCGGCCGCGAAATATAACTGCTTCCCAGCGGTACAGGGAGCGTGGGAGGGAGACAGGCGGAGGGGCAGTTCCCAAGCCCCACTCTCACGGATACCCACGTGGGACCGCCGGAGTCGTTCTCCACGGTCCCGGCGGCTGGACAGGAAAATAGAAAGACAACAGGAAGAAATCAGAAGGAAGCCAGAAAGAACCGAAAGAAAACGAAAGTAAAATGCCCGCAAGGAGAGCAGGGAAAAATAGAGGGAGAAGGGTGGAGTAATGCACCCATAGAGACCCCACCGAAAAAGGGGGGGAGGTAGAAAGAGCAGGCAGGAAGAACACCCGCAAAAGGCACAACAGATGACTTCACTTCATAAAATAAATCCCAAAATCAACACACACTATCAAATCATACAATCAAATCATGGAATTTAAATCATACAATTAAATCATTAATCTCAAATCCTTAAATCAAATCCTAAAAGCAAGTCATACAATCAAATCCTGAAATCAAATCCTGAAAACTAAATCACACAATCAAAGCATGAAAATTAAATCATACAATCAAATCAAATCAAATCTTAAAAACAAATCATAAGATCAAATACAAGTAAAAGCATATATCCCACAACCACCCATATATAACAGGAGGCAGTGGTACTCTGACCTGTACTGTCTGCAGAGCAGCAAAGAAAGAGGAATTAGTTGGTTGGGAGAAGCCTTTTATGAATTCCTGAGTTTTTTGTCTCTGGTGTTTTTATGTTAATGTGCTGCTGTGGAGTTCTAGTAAAGAGAGACTTACAAATATGCAAATATTTGAAGCCTCCTGTCATGTTATAAAATTGAGTTGGGTCAGGGTCGGAAAAAGGAAAAAAAAATTGTGGTCAAACACTGTTAAAAGCTCTCATTTTCACTGTCCCTAACAGTGCTAACAGTCCTGACTTTGCCGGAACAGTGCTGCATTTTGGAGTACTGTCCCAGAAACAATATGCTCTGGGGATCTATTCTGCATATTCTGAGATTGAGCCCATGCTCAATGCATAGTATGCTTGAAGGGACAGGATTTTAGCCGGCCTGGCCACCCTCATAGGAACTGGCCCACTCCCTTGATGGATGGACCCTCCCCGTGACATTTAAACCCACCTGTGCTTTATGCTGCCTCCTCTCTCCAATGCCACCTCCGTCCTGAAAGTTTAGCAGGAAAGATTGACAGGTATGACTTTGATGTGACATCTTCCTCATCTCCTACTATCATAGTTTATGAGAGCTATAGAGGCTAGTGTTGCTTTCTGCATGTGTCCATAATAATTCTGTTCTGGTTCCAGCTATCATACTTTGCACACTAGAACTGAATTCTCAGAGGCCGAACAGGAAGCAGAATTATCTTCCATAGTTCCCAGGAGGAGAGGAGAAAGGAAGGTTCTTCCAGACAGTATGTGAATGAACTTGGCAATTTGCTTTTATGATTTATTGGTCCAGTTGTGGAGATCTCCTGATCCATGCTGTCATCTCTCCGCTTGTGTAACCTTTTACATGGAATTATAATTAAAACAAATTATGACAGTTTCCTTTAATGACCAGATTCCCCTGTTATTTATATGTGAACATAAGGTGAACAAAATGTCAAAAAATAATGAATTGGGCAGAGTATAATTAGTAAAAGGGGAAGTTTTAATAAACATTCAGATGTTGAAATTTAATATTAAATGGCTGCATTTTAAAGGGGGAAATGATGAGGTCTCATGGTGATAACCATATTGGGAGCAAATGTACATGTAAAATTATTTTTTTATCTAAATATTTTACCTTAAAAATGACTGGCTCTACTTTGGAAATATAAACTGCTAAGACAGTGGGTGAGTTGTGTTTGAAACATTCCTATTTATAATTTGACGAGTGGCGTGTGATGGATAATAATCGGATCTGTGACGTGCTTCTATTTACGTCTGAAGATTTACCAGTAAACTCTACTAGTAATCTGGTTGCCTGGTGATTGTAACCTTGAGGTAGACCAAACAGATGTTCAGTTAACAATAATCTAAAGAATGAAACATTGTGTCTTACTATTTATAATATGAATATTGGCCAAAATATTCTAGCTAATAATCAGGAAATGGAGGCATACAATGATCTTCATGTTGCCAAAACAGCTCTGATGCATGGACTCCACAATACCTCTGAACATGTCCTGTGGTATCTGGCACAGACATTAGCAGCAGATCCTTTAAGCCCTGCAAGTGCAATGGTGCAATGGTCATGAGCCTGTCGGGAACTGGCTCAATAGGAAGGTCTTGTTCTTCTTGTTTAATTTTCAGTAAAGGAGGAAACTATATTTAAAAGAAGAAAAACCACCACAACAAGAGGACTTGGTCTTAAATTAGAGGGGCAAAGGTTTAAAAATATTTTCAGGAAGTATTACTTTACTGAGAGGGTAGTGGATGCATGGAATAGCCTTCCAGCTGAAGTGGTAGAGGTTAACACAGTAAAGGAGTTTAAGCATGCGTGGGACAGGCATAAGGCTATCCTAACTATAAGATAAGGCCAGGAACTAATGAAAGTATTTAGAAAATTGGGGAGACTAGATGGGATGAATGGTTCTTATCTGCTGTAACATTCTATGTTTCTATGTAGTGTCTACCACCACCTACTGAGCCGGTTCCCTACAGACTCATGACCATGTGAGTTGTTACAATTATCATCCACAAAATATAAGGATTCAGTACCATCTACACTATTATTTCTCTCTCTGTTTTTGTGTTTTATGCTCCATTTCTTGGTATACCTACTGCTTTATTACACTAAAGAGGGGTAAGCTATTCATGCATGCTTATTTTTCTTACACGCACTCCACTTCACATATAGGCGGATACCCTATATAACCTTTTTGTACATTGTTATTTAGGAGTGGGAAGGGCATATTATTCCCACACGAGTGTTTCAGAGCTGCTTTTTTCAGTAATTAAATATATCAATAAGCGCTATATACACACATTTTCTCACTTGGTTGTATAAAACAGAGAGCAAGTCCAGGCTTGTTTCGAGCCTGGGTTGCGAAAATTGTAATTTTTAATTAGTATAAATAATATCCAGATTTTGCATTACAATTGGCTCCGTACAGTGCCGGATGGTTTTGTCCCAGATGGTACCGTGTCATTCGGACTTTAGTGACTAACCCTGCATGTATCAAGCAGTTATGCTCTACTACTAGTAATTTAAAGAGTGCTCAGTGATATACTGAGAATAATTTTTAAATCTAACAGTTCCATAATTGAGTTCCATAATTGATTGAGAAGTTGCATTGTCTTATTAATAACCTGAAGAAAGACCAGTTTACTGCTACTAATGATTTGACTGTTGGCAATTGATACATTGTTACTATAATCTGATAAAGTCAGGAAATAATATATCTTGCATTATATTCAAGAATTGTTGTATTCGGAATTTTTAATGGATTATTCCTCCGTTCCGTTTCTTACTTAAAATGCTGTATTTTTCTTCTAAAGTCAGCATTAGCGTGTTACTCCAATGGAACTGCAAAAGTAGATACAGTACTTAACAATTATGTATATTCATGAATCGTTTCAACTATGCATAAAATCACCATGTTGGTATTTAGTAATCAACAGCTACTTTAGCCTCAGTTTGAGCAGTTTTTGTGCTTCATAATCAATGATAATTACACCTTCTCCGCTCAAAAGCTTTTCATTGGTATCATCGGGAAAGGCAAATTTTCATTGTGAAATAATGGATAGAAGTGCGAACAGAATAAATAATATGTAGCTTTAAGTTGAAAAGATCAACAAAGCTGTAATTTAAATTCTTGTCTCGCTCAGTGTCGTAGCTCAGAGACCTTTGGTATTGTCCTTTCAACCAATCAACAGGCTATTATTGTGTAAAACCAACACATCTAATCGGTTAGAATTTATCTCCCAACAGGAAACATGTTATCACCATGGATTTCCACACCTAAGGTCAACTATTTCAATGTCAATGACTACCTTGTCAGATAATGCAAGCACTACCATTTGGATGAAAATTGCAAAATCAACATTAGCAGAATTGGGCATGTATTTTTGAATTAATCACATAAATGCTGTTTTGCATATTCATTCTGCAAAATGGATAGTCGAACTAGCTCGTCTTGAAAGGATTTGTGTGTTTTTTGCTTTTTTGGGGGAGAAAATGGAAACATCTGTAGCTTTATCCTCTTGCCCTTATCATGGGATTAATCAATGTAGTGGGATTATTGGGATTCCTTAGACAGTGCCAGTATTTGTTGAATGCATGGTGACATTATAAAAGATAGCTCTATTCATGTTAATGTCCCATTATTTGTTCTAATACCAAGTATTACATTATGTCTGTATACATTACTTTTAGTATGCGTGTGAGTGCAACAGATATAACATTCTACTGTTCCCCATGCAAGTCGTTGTCCATCTTTTAATTTTCTTTATTTTGATTAATAATATTCCACGTAGCGGAATGTGCAACAGTTGTGATTTATTGAGAATTAAGATGTGTCTGCAGCAGGAGTATGTAAGGACATTAGACAATAAGCAATGAGTAACAGAGAGAAAATAAGCAATTGTTTGCAAGTTAATTTAAACAAATTTAGAAATCTGTCATATCTAAAAAACAAAATGGAATCCGGAACAGAATTACAAGATTGGTACATTTTGTCTATATAAATATATATAGTAAGCATTTTTCTTAATGGAGTCACTATGATGGGATTCCCTGCTGAGCTGATGATAAAATAACAGGGAAGAAACAGCCTTTCAGTGTTAAATGGGCAAATATTTCAACGTTAGAGACCGTTTTTATTCCCAGCACAAAAAGGCACAGTTTTATCTCCTGTTATTTTTGCATTTAATGGGATGAATATTTCATATAATAACAGGTAGCATTTTTACTGCTAGAAAGAGTGAGGTTTATATTTAATTTCTATTGACAGTCGTATGACTACAGGGCAACTGTGATCTCCTTCTCTTTATCGTATGTTACCTCGAACCCAATTATCCCAAGTGTTGGAAAAATCATCATCCACCCATTCTACTAGATTATCACATGACCAATTGAACACCAGGTATCATCACCACGTCTCCTGCACAAATCCTTAGTCACTAAATGTGTAGTGTTTTTGCCACGTGAATCACATCACTCTGGAATTATCCCACTGCTTTTTGTGAATGTGCTGTACCGATGACCTATTTCAAAATAGTTGCAAAAGCAGATGAATCTAAAATACTGAAAGATACGAAGATACTCACATTTGCAGTTACTGTGTTGACAATTAACTTTCAGGCTTCTCATGCACTTTCCAAAAAAGGACCCGATCAGCCAATCAGGACACTCTAATGCTCTTCTCTGGGTTTTTTTCAATTTGTCTTATGGGAGTTGCAGTTCAGTTGCCAGCTTATTATTTAAAAAGTTATATCATCTAGCGAACTAGAACTCCCAGAACACGCCAAGCACTATAATTGCTACATTGTTCTTTAATTGTTATGCTGACAGAAGTTCCTTGTTGTCTTCTAGTGTAGCATCATCTGGAAATGTTTTGGCAATGTACTTAGGACCCATACCCACATTGGGCACCAATTGTAACCACAGCTGGTTCCCTTATTTACCACTATAACGTCTTAAAGCATAGAACTTAGCAGGGCTAACCATACAGATATCTTAAGCCATAATAATATATAGTTAGTAAGATATCCTCTATTTAAAATATATAAATAATTGAGAATACAATATAAAATAAGGATTGTCTTGGAAGCAATAACGATTTGTCTGTTAGATATTTTATTAAATAAAAATATAAATATAGACAAATAAAATCCATTACAATAATTTATACAAGAATTTATAAGATTAAACTTGCAAATATCATTAATAGATTAACATACTCTCCTGAACATGTCATCGTGTCAGCCTCTCTGTCATTATAACATGGAGCGTCTGTCTCCAAATCTCTCCTCTCTGTATCTTAACATTGTAAAGGTACACATATTTATACCTTAGGTGTCTTCATTTTAGGGTTACCGTAGTTCATATATGAAAAAGTAACACTTCTTTTACTTTATTCATTTTAGGACCTCCCTTTACTTGGCAAAAATACAAGGCTATAACTGAAACATAAGGGGGTGCACACGTCATGGAAAATTCCCTGACTTAGGACAAGATGGCATCTTAAAGTCTGAACATCTTTATCTATTTAGGGTTACCGCAGTATATTATGTACTGAAAGAGTCGTGACATAGCCTTGAAGCTTGCTTATGCATTATTGTTATTGTATTTTGTCTGGTACAAAATGGTATAAACATATTACCAATTACTACTGAAAGTAGGTAAAATGTTATTGCTTAAATAAACATGTTTGAAAAACAATATGTTCCATTTCTAACACCTTGTCAGTTTGCAATATCTCTTAAAGACAAAGTACACAGTTTGAGAAATACAATATTTGCATTTTCCCATAACACCATTGAGAGCTTGAAGACCCTACACTGAACTTCCATTAACTATCCTGTGGTCAGGCATGCTGTGGAGGACTGGTTCACCGACTGTCAGCATCAAGTGATCTCTCTCAGCCAATGAGCTAAGCCCTGCATTTAACTCTCTCCATGGAAGATGTAAAATGTAGCTGTTATGATGCATGATTGAAGTGTTGCTATGAAAAAAAGAACAAAATAAAAAAAAGCAAAAGGATCGTTAGCATAAAAGCCTAAATAGTTTGACTTTGCAGTATGAATAGTATGTGTACAAAAATATAATTTCACATATCACCAATTTTACATTTTACTGTGAATCTGAAGAATTAATAAATCTCGAATGATTAACAATAAAGATTGATACTAAAATAATGTTACACACAGCTGACTTTAATGACAGCCTCATATCTTGACAGTTTAAGACGTCTTTTTCAATCCATCTGATGATTATGAATATTAAATGGATATGTAATGGCTCAGTTGTTGTATGTATTATTTATTGTAAGCTGCCTCTAACTACCGAAATGCTTCAATATTTCACCATTTTCTTAAATCCTGCACCACCAGTTTGACGACCTGCCGTTCAGCCAAAATGCTGGCTGGTTTATAAGAATAAAGAGGTATTACAGAGGTATTAATTTAGGAAATGCATTTGAAAAAAAAAATGTGTATATATATATATATATATATATATATATATATATATAGTTTTAATGTAAAAATTATTCCCTAGGATTTCTTGTAAGAATTAGATTTATGCTATGAGTGATTACACTCCAGCAAGACTTTATAAAGCAGAGAATGTGTATTTATTATTTTTTTATTAGTTGCTAACACAGAGAAATGATTTTTGATAAGATTATTTGCTGTGAAAGGATAGAGAACATTGCGGAATTGTGTGTTAGTTGCACGCTAGTTACCAGCTAATCCTATCAACATGCCGTATCCCGGCTAAGCTTATACATCACGCTAACACTGCATGTTTTTTAATACGGAAGAATTCATTAAAATAAGCGTATCTATGGACAGTTTCTCTAGAAATCCAAAGACATACGTTGTTAATTTCTTACACTAAAAATTGAGATTAAGCAGTTGTTTTCACAATAAGAATTTATTCAATCCATACTAACAAGATTATTTGTAGGTCATTTGTCTGGTAAATCCATATATATATATATATATATATATATATATATATATATATATATATATATAATACACAAGATCCAGCGCACTCACCTATCCACTAAACAGCAACTTCAATGTTGAAAGATTTTATTTGTTTTTTTTTAAAAACACCTAATCTAGGCAAAAATAATGGGGGTTTAGTTACATTATATGATCATACATTGCATAAGCCTGCCACAACGTCAATGTACCCCATCTTTGGCAGGTCCTACACTAACAGCCTAATGTCTGCTCTTATGAGATTAACCTACTTGGGGAAAAAATTCCATCTGGGGCTCTCTGCAGTACAAGGCTAAATAGGGCCCTGGGATGAGGCACCTGTGACAGGGAGGGGTGCAAAACCAAGGAGTTGGCTAGACTCCCAAATATATATAAAACAAGAGGGGTTGGCTGCACTCACCTTAACATGCATAAATGGGGGTGCTGCTGGGGGCCAAATAATACAATACACAAGATCCAGCGCACTCACCTATCCACTAAACAGCAACTTCAATGTTGAAAGATTTTATTTGTTTTTTTAACAAACCCCTAAACCCCCATTATTTTTGCCTAGATTAGGTCATCATTTTTAATTATTTTCAATAAAATCTTTGATTTTAAGTCCGGAGAGCAGCCTTTTCTTGTGGAAGTTATATATATATATATATATATATATATATATATACACACACATACATACATACACACATACATACACACATACATACATATATATACACACACACACACAAATTATTTGTAGCAATTCTCTGAAGCAGCAGCCGTTGCTTTGCAACAACAACCTGTTATATAATTAGCAGCCAATGGAAGAGTTCTGGAAGCTTACAATATGTCTGGAAACTATTTAAAACAAAGCAAACAATATATGTAGTTTAAGTTTCTAGGCAGGAAACTTCATTAACCAAATCATACCAACTCCAAACTGTAACCCATGATCCCAATAAGGCTTGGCATGATGTCTTCTCTTTTAAAAATAGCATTGGAATACAAGTGTTCAGACCCCTAATTCTGGACACCAAATAAACCAGATTCCATTAAAGGGACACTATTGTCACCCAGACCACTTCAGCTTAATGAAGTGGTCTGGGTGCCAGGTCCCCCAGGTTTTAACCCTTCAGATGTAAACATAGCAGTTTCAGAGAAACTGCTATGTTTATATTGCAGGGTTAATCCAACCTCTAGTGGCTGTCTTCCTGACAGCCGCTAGAGGAGCTTCTGCGACGCTGGAAGCGAAAATCACATCCAGCGTGCAGAACATCCATAGGAAAGCATTGTGAAATGCTATCCTATGGACTGTTTAAATGCGCGTGCGGCTCTTGTCACGCTTTGCATTCTGCTCCACTCGGGAGCTGATGTTGGCGGGGAGGAGAGGTCACCAGCGCCGAGGGAGCCCGACGCTGGATTAAGGTAAGTAACTGAAGGAGTTTTAACACCTTGAGCCCAGCCGGTGGGGGGGACCTGGGGATGATATAGTGTCAGGAAAACGAGATTGTTTTCCTGACACTATAGTGATCCTTTAACAATGGTAACAATATTAAATTGCTTTTATCGTAACAGAGTTTATAGGGTACATGCACACATATATTTTATATTACAACTAGATGTCTTAATAATATATGTAGCACTCTGAAAGATAGAAAATAAAGACAAAAGAAAAGCAACATTTTGATCTTCATTGGACTTTTATCAAAGCTGTATAGAGGTAGAGAGAGAACCAAAACTTCTCCTGTTTGTGGATGATGGATCAAGACTCATTAGAGATTTCCTGCAATGCAGAATTAATCTGTTATTATGGGCTTTTTAAGAACGGTCACATCCCCTTTCTTTAGTATCAAATAGAGATAGAGTTATTGTATAATATCTCACCATACTGTCTGCATACAAAAATAATTCTGCAGGCATAGAAAGTAGAGACATAATGCGTGCCACTCAATTACCTTTTCTGATGGGCAGCTACAGGCTCCGAAAATAATATTGGTAAGTATGAAAGTAAATGGCTCCGCAATGTTTCAGACAATCTGCAAAATTAGAAGTGGTTTTTTTTGTGTCTTCTGTTAGCAGCTACATTGCGTATTAGAAAATATGTTGAAAGCATTCATTAGTTTAAAGAAAATGGCATCTTCTTTTATCTTTGGTATTCCTTCTCGCCTCTTCAATTTATTGAACAATATTTTCCTATCTCTGCTAGAGCGTAACAACACAAACTGAAAATGTACTTTTTAGCAGAACAAACCATCTTCTTTTATTTCCTTTCGTGGTTGGTCATACATAATACATTACTAAGAAAGAGGCATTTTTAAATATCTGTAGAGGAAGGATTGGTACCAAGCTTCAACTGCCGGACTATGAGCCCCCTATGTTCCTTAGATTTTGCTGTAGTTATTGTTGAAGGTATCTTCAAAGTGGAAATAGTTCCTGCTACAGTATCGATGCAGTCATGGACTATTCTACCTCCTAAGAGGTTAACTGAAATGATGAATGTGATTTTGTAGCTATTAATTACTTAAGGTAACCAGGAAACCTTAAAACAATGTAATTTACAGGATCTACAAATGCCCAGCATCTTGACGTACAAATTATGTGCATGTAATTTTATACTTGACATTTCAGTTTAATTAAGTGGGTAAAAAAATAACATGTATCGTGCTATGTTATACTTTACCAGACCCTCCGGCAGTAAAAACAATATGCTGAATCAGATATATCACAGAAAGTTATAGGAAGACATTGACAAATACTGTATAGCACTATATTGCATTAATTATAACTAGGAATAGAATTTAACAAATATAGGTTACTCCCCGAGAGAGGTTTGTTCTAATATTTAATATAAAGAGTGGCTAATAACTAGTTTTTCTAAAGGACTTCATTCTATAACAGTGTGGCAGCCTATCTACATGTAGTTTGGGTGTTGCCGCCAAGGTCTGCTTACCCCCTTTGTGATTATAGCCTGAGAGATTATAGCCAGTATCGCTGTTCCACCCAAACACTACCCAAGACTTAGTGAAGCATGAAGAGGAACTGCTTTAGGAACTGTTAAACACACTTTTATACCTTGGTCCCCAACAGGGGATTGCTAGAAAACAATAGGTATTGCATAAGATCTGGTGCCTAGGTGTCTGTTCCTGGCCAGATAATTTAGTTAGCGGTCAGACTCCTAATAGCACTTAAACATGAAAACCAAGGTTTCTGTGCCTGCATTTCCAAGACAATGCCATCTCCATTAAGCTCTCTCCTGAGCACCCAAAAAGCACTCGGATCGGAGGTCTCTAGCTCAAGTTAGTTGGGTGTAAAGTTTTGACCGGGACGAGATTGTCCTCCAGTCCAGCACAGAGTTCCTCAGCGCTGGGAGGGTAGTCCTGGTTACCTAAAATGATGGTGCTTTCCGATGGTACATTGAGCTCTCTCAAGTGCTTGGTGTCATTGTTCAAAATTACTAAGTTTGGAGTTTCAGGCGTGGCCGCAATTCAGCCAAATTCGGGCCAATTGGGTGATCGGTCGAATTCCTGAACTAAGAGGTTAGATGTACACTAGTCAAAAATGTTCAGTTCGGGGTTGCGATTCTGGATTCTGTCCATGGTGCCAAAAAAGAGTCGCTTGATGGGGAAAAAAGAAGATTGATGGCTTGGGGACAATTACAAAATGTTGATTTAGCAAGCAAATTTTGTCCAGCAAGACCCACCATGTTTTCCTGAATAGACATCACTTCTTCATGCCCACAGTGTGTAGAATTCAGTGCTGCAGAATTTTTCATCTTAAATAATGGATTCTCTTGACTAATGGCCCCACCTTGAAGTGGGTTTTTTTCTGGTCTTAAGGAACCTTGCTTTTCTTTCTTTTGATTAAAGTGTTAGTGTTTTTTTGGAGGAGAGCAGGAGCAGGTGACAGCAGTGCCCCCCAGCCCCTAGGTATCCCTTGACTATTTTGTTTTTTGATTTGCTTTCTGTATTTCAATGCTACATGCCACAGGATAGCTTGCGTTGTCCATCAGTATATTTAATAGATTTGTGTCTGGGAAAACACGATCGCTCTTAGAGACCTAATACAACATAATGAAATGGACTTTTACTAATATAAAAAGCTGCAGGAATATCAAATACTCTTTATTTCAGTTATCTTCTAAAATACTAGGAGTTATTGAATGCTAATGTGTTTTTGTCGGAACTTGTGGACGCTTACTTCAGTGTTCTATGCATCTTACATTTTGATTAATTGTTTTAAACTTTGTAATTGCATATTTTTTTTTTTTTCTAATCCTTTATAAAGTGTCTTTTAAACAATGTGTTTTTTTTCTTGAAATGTTCTCTATGAGAAGCATATAAAGCAGAACAGAGAAATTCAAGATAAGAAGGAAGTGGCAGAAAGTGAAATAAATTAGGAGAGATGTACGTGTCCCGGCAATAAAAATGTATACACTTTCTTCAACGACTCAGCTTAAACGCGCTGCTATTATGAAAATAGAAACGGAAGATGGTAGAATATTAGCATAATTATAAGATTAGAAATGGTGTTATTGCTAAGGAGCAGCGTGAGATGGAGCATAATTGATGTAAATGGATCCAGTGGGGCTAAGACATAGATCATAGATTTGAGAGTTCTCTTTTGGTCACCTCCCCCCGACTACGAGGGCATAAACTGCATACATGATACCTGCTTAAAAAATGAAATAAGATTTAAATATCACACAGGGCTTTATTTACTAAACTAGCTGTGGAGACCAAACAAAGCAATTGCAAAATTATGATAAAAATATCTGATCGGAGCTGGAAAAATTTCTAAGATGGCGATTTTGTTTTCCCCCACTGGGCTACTTTCAGTGGAAGGCAGGAAAGGGACAATTTCTCCCCCAATCTCTAGTATTCGGGGGGGGGAGGAGTTGCTGGCTGTAGTCTCACAGTGCCTTTCTGATTCTGATAGTAAGGTTTGGAAGAGAGCTGTAAGAATAAAGCAGCTGACAGGATTTGGCAGACGGGCTCAGAGTTTGGTGAGTTTTGTAAATAATTATTTGGTTGTATGCACTTGTGCCGGTTTGACCGAAGGTTTGCAAATTGAGATTACAATGGCTCACACACTTAACTGTTTAGAGAATAGGATTTTATTCAATTCAGAACTGTGAGGAGCTGACAGAGAAATTAAAAATTTAAGTCAGAGTGGTTAAATAGGAAAAATAAATAATTGCAGTTATTTTTCGGGTTGGCGGTTTTGGCCTATAATTCAAAATTAATTTTGTCAACTCCTGATTTGGAGAAGGGCTCTGCCTTGATTTCAAAGTGAAATCAAGGTGAATTTAAAATGTAAGTCCAAAATAGTTGAACTGTGAAAATTATCTATGCTTCTAGTTTGTCTACTTTGGCTTTCAGTTTGAAATACATGTGAAATTCTCAGCAGTTCTCATTGTAGTAAATGACCTTGCCTATATTTTTGATTAAAAATAAATAAAATGTTCAGTCAATGTTCTTTAGATTACACTTTTCTTTAAACTTAAGTCTATATGTTTTTGTCAATTATTTGCACATATAGACATACAGCCTGACACATCTGGTTGACAATGGGGGATACTGAAGTTTTGATTGGGCACTAAACTCTAACCTTAGAAGTTGACTCCACCCCCTCTTTTGGGAAATGCTCCTTCCCCACCTTCGGATCTAATAGACAGTCGCCTTAAATTTTGAAAAGTCTGTCAAAATAAAAGCAAAACAAATCTTTATTTCATTTTTTTAACCATATTCGTGCCAGAGATGTGAGCAACACATTGCAAAACAATGTGCATGGCACACCTTTGACACTGGAACAGTTAAAGTAATTTCCTTATGTATTACTCACTATGCAGGAATCTTATCCAATACATTTTACTAATATATGAAATTATTTTAAAAAAAGAAAAGAAAAGAAAAATTCTACCTAAAAAGAAGATTTGAGAATCCAGGAAAAACCAACAAAAATAGAAATGAACCTGTTCAAGCAGGCACACGGTGTATCTTACAGGTGTAGGGATACAGTTGCAGCAAACGTGCACTGCTGGTATTGGAGGACACATTATCAGCAGACATAGATAGTGCTGGTATTAAAACTAAGCTGCATTACAATGTAATTTCACACACAGCCTATTGGTTCAGAGATTTGCTTTTCATCCTGGCAGTCTAGGTTCAGCTCCTTTTATGGGCATGAAATATTTTCTATGTTTTCATTTTTGCTAAATCAGACAAAAGCATTGTTTGAGATGTCACATGCAGTTAATATTTAATATTTTACATGGGTCAGCGCATAAGCAAGGACACATTTAACTTTTGCGTGATCCATTCAATTAGGTAAATCAGTGTATTTTGTCAAAGTTTCAAAAAGGGCACTAACAAAATATATAAATATAAGGTATTGACAATTACAATACATTTGTAATAAAAAAAAGAATGAACAGAAAATACAAAAGGATTGAATTCATAAGCTGTATATTATAAGCATACGTTGCTACATCTACGGCAGATCTTAGATAGTCGTGCAACACACACTCAGAAATTCTAGTGCAAACTGAATGCAACATTTCAAAAATCATATTCAGGAGCAGACTGAGCATGTCCAAGATAAACTCACACTGGGCATTTTTCATAAATGACCTATAGTCCACACATGCCCAGCTTCCTCCCATAATTTATTATCGGTGAGTCAGTCTTTGCATGACAATTCACACTGATAATTATGTTCATTTTATTCACTAAACAGCAATTTGTAAAGCAAACAAACAATATGCAGGGTAAAAACAGCAATGCCCTGACTACAGTTGAGTTGGCAATGTTTCTAAATTATCTATTTTGTCCTGAATTTTACAATTTGCTTTTCAATTCACCAGTTTTTTGCTGTTTGGTGAATCAACTCCTGAGTGTTATTAACTGCAGGAAACATAACCAGGACCGTCGTCTTCTTGCGCATTTCACAGAACCAGTAACGTTTGCTGCTACTTGATGACTAACTCCCAAAAGAGCAATGAAAGTAAAGAAAGTAATATTTAGGCTATTTTCGGAATAAATACTCCCAGTTTGAACATTAAAACAACAGAATAGAAACACAAGTCTGAATGCAGGAAGACAGCAACAAATGATCCTTTTATGTTTGGCGTTTATCCATTTTGTTTTGCAATGCTTTGCTTCCCAAACTGGAAACGATAATTAATGTGGGAGTTATATAAGTGGGTTCCCTGTCAATCCAAGCAGTGTAAGTTATAATTAAAGTATCTCTACGTGCAATAAAATGAGTTTCATATACTACGTTTTACGCCAACAGTGTTTTTTTAGTTCAATGTCCCGGCTGCCAGATGTAAAAACACATTTTGTGTAATCGTACTTAATAAACAGAAAACAGATGTGGCAAGTGATTGCGTTCCATTCCTTGAATCAGATAAAGAAGGCCATAGCCCAGATTTACATTATCAAAAAGAGAAATCTTATCTCAGGCAGGAAAATCTTTCTTAATCTTATGACACGTAGCTGCAGCGCAAACTGCGGTAACGAGAACACAATTTCTTTTATTAATTCAGCAAATATCTAAAATATAGAAATTCTAAATTTTATCCAGTAAGGATCCAAGAAGGATCCAGGAATTACACATAGCACATAAAGAGACATTTCTAGTGTTTAAAGAGACACATCTTGTGCTTTTATGCTTTTGGCACAATTAATAATTAGCTATACTGTATGCATGCTTAATTTCATTGCGTTTTTTGCAAGAAAACAAATGTTTTACATCATTCTTTACCTTAACTCTGCCTCCTTTGTCCCACCTCTGTTATTCTAAAATGCTTCCTACTTGCCGGTTCCTTAAAGGACCACTATAGTGCCAGGAAAACATACTTGTTTTTCTGGCACTATAGTGCCCTGTGGGTGCCCCCACCCTCAGGGTCCCCCTCCCGCCCGGCTCTGGAAGGGGGAAAGGGGTTTAAACTTACCTTTTTCCAGTGCTGGGCGGGGAGCTCTCCTCCTTCTCTCCTCCTCCATTCCTCCTCCTGGGCTGAATGCGCAAGCGCGGCAAGCGCTGCGCGCGCATTCAGCCGGTCGCATAGGAAAGCATTTACAATGCTTTCCTATGGACGCTTGCGTGCTCTCACTGTGAAAATCACAGTGAGAAGCACGCAAGCGCCTCTAGTGACTGTCAATGAGACAGCCACTAGAGGCTTTGGGGGAAGGCTTAACCCATTGATAAACATAGCAGTTTCTCTGAAACTGCTATGTTTATTAAAAAATGGGTTAACCCTAGAAGGACCTGGTACCCAGACTACTTCATTAAGGTGAAGTGGTCTGGGTGCCTAGAGTGGTCCTTTAACAGAGGTCGATGATGTCACAGCTCCATAAGCTGACCCTTTCTAAGCAGTGTTTTTACAATAAAACCTGTTTATAGATATGAAATTGCACTTGCTATTTCATCTTATGTTGTGCTGGCTATGCATTTCATGTTTTAATTAATGGGACACTATAGTCACTAGAACAACTACAGTTTAATGTAGTTGTCCGGGTGGGTATAATCAGACCTTGCAGGCCTTTTCATGTAAACATTGCCTTTTCAGAGTAAAGGCAGTGTTTACATTGCCCCCTTGGGACATCTCCAGTGGCCACTCCTCTGGTGGCCACTGGAGGTGCTTCCTAGGGCAGTGCTGCACAGTGTAATTCAGTGTCTCCATGCTCTGCATGTAAACACTGAACTTTCCACACTAAATGGCCAAGCCAGTGTTTGGCCCTGCACCTCTCCCTCCTCCTTGCCAATCTCAGCCAATCCAATGCTTTTCCTATTGGAAGCATTGGATTGGCCGATATCATCAATTCTGATTATGTCAGTCAAGAGGCAGATAGGGGGCAGGGCCAATACTGCCAGACTTACGGGACACTGGATATAAGTTAAGTTTTATTACCTTTTAACAGGGGAAAGGTGGGGACAAGCCATCTAAATTGTGTTTTTAACGCTACAGGGTCAGGAATACATGTTCCCGGCCTTATAGGGTTCCTTTAAATGTTTATGTCTTTCTTCTAAATAAAACGAGCTTGGTAGTGAATGAGTTATTAAATCATTTACAGAAATGTTTACTTGAGATTCTGGTTCTGTCACTTGTCCAATAAAGAATAATCTATTAATAATAATTATTGCATATTCTATCCTGTTTAAGTCATTCCCCATATATATACATTGTTTATCAATGTTTTGGGCACAATTCTGGCACTGGAAGGGTAAATGCTACGCCACAAACCTTTTTGTGACTGCTGTCTCCAAATACATTTACGTTTATATCCAGACATTCTGTCACAGACCATTGCAGAATCTTTGGGAATGAAAAGCTATGTTAAACGTATACATTGCCCGTCTTTTGCATCAGATCTAGAGATTATCTTGTATTTTATTGCATTAAATCACTGAATATAAATGACAGTCTCACAGCTGAATGTTCTGCACTCAGGAGTGAGTAATTAGGACAGTTAGGATAGATCTCAAAAGACTGACACGTGATGTTACAGAGAAAAGTCCTAATTACCCCTTTTGATGTTGTGTGTGATAAATGTGTCAGAACATTCTCAGTAATTATTAGATATTTCTGCTATTTTATACTTTATGTGACAATCTCACCGGGAAGTCCAAGTAAATGTACAGTATATTAACATTAATGCAGTTTTATAAGAGCAGAAAGGGCTTTCTATATATAAATAGTTTATTGTCAGCCATTCTCCATCTTATTGAAATGGATTGATTATACATACCTTTGGCTATACATTATGGGGAATGTAGTTCTAAAACATCCAGGGTACCAAGCATAGCCATTAAATGACCAAAGGCATCTTAGGGTGCAGCTGTTTGAGGTGACTGTTTGAATAACTTGATAACAGTCACTAGGCAAACAATGAACAAAAAATTGAGCATCTTTAACTCTTGTATGACAACCTAATATCATGTGTCTGAAACAAACAAATTTGATTTTTTTCTTGCCCACCACTCATCAGATTTTGGATTTCATTAACCTAAGGGCAGCATTTACCTGCAGTACTGATATCATGTAACCAGTTTGGAATAAGATTATAAAAATAAAACTACAGGTGCTTTCTCCTTAGACAAGGCCACCCAGAATAAATGTTATGTTTTGTTTGCTGCACAACTAAATTGCCAACAATGTTCTAATAATTTACTAAGTATTTCAACATCCTTCACCCTTCAACCACTCTTCAGCTCCATATTACCTCCTTCTCTTTCAGCCACTGACTCAACTCTACTTCATTACCTCTACCTTACTTAAGTCACCACCTTGTCTTTTATTTGTGTCTAACTAGCACCGTCTCACCATCTTACCACTTCCTTTTTACCACCTGTCCATCAACATTATTTTACTACCACTGGCTAATCTGTGGCACCTCATTAATACTCATCCATTTCCACCCCTTCACCTGTTCTGCCTTACCATCGTCCCACCACTGCCATTTCACCACCACTGCCATTTCACCGCCTCACCTCAGCCTTTTTACCATCACTGCGTTGCTACTGTTGTTTCACCATCTCAACCACACCATCACATCCACCTCACCACAGCTGCACCATCTTCAATGCTTTACCTCCTGCATGTTGCACAGCACGGCAGAATATAAACACAGTAATTATCATAATAAGGAATTTTAGGGATGTTCTGAGATAGAAACTGTGAATGCAATACTTCTAACCTAGAAATATTATCATTCGTACACTTTGACCCAAGCCATCCATTACTCTTTGAAGGGATTTGTACAACGATTTCACTCACCGTATGTTCAATCGAAAATAATATCTCTTTCTGCTCTAATATCTACAACCCCCGCTGATCAAACTCGCTGGCATATAAATAAGATTTTATTCTCACATAAATTTATTTTAGTGAAACAAAAAAAATCCTGAACTGAATGAAATAGGTTATATTTCTATTGATTGGACATAAAAGTAAATTATGTATCTTTCTTTCTTTTAACTCAGAATCCGTCTGTTACATCAGTCTTTATCTTTAGACACACAGAGGAATTTTATTACAGTACAGAAATAGGGACAGTAAAGAATAAAATTATCTATCCCTACCACTGGCATAAATCCAACTAAATTTATTTCAAGTGCAAAAACCATGTTTTGCTCTACAGATATACTGGTGGCAAAGCTAACTTTGATGGGTGATATTTGCACTAAACATTGTGCTTTCTAACTTTGTGTAGATCAAAGGAAAGTTCTACGTAAAGATGCTTTTATTTCATGGTTATTCACTAAACTCTGAATTGTTGCAAATTAAATTTGGAATGGCAAAGGGACACATCAATTCTCAGACAAAGTAAGGTAATAGCCACAACGGTTTATTTGCCACGCTTTCTTGCTCCCCTTCTGTGTTTTTTTTTGCTCTCCAGTCCTCACCAAAGATACACAAATTTCATGCATATTGTGCCTGGAAGTGGCAATAAAGTGTATTTTCCATTAATTGATTCACAGTGAATAGATGCTTTGGTAGTATAGCTGATCTCGGAGGAACCTTTAAATTGGCTGCGAAAAAGTAAAGGGTCTGATCGTAGCACAATTTTTCTTAGTCCGTCCCTATTCCCCTGAAAATCAGCAATGGTAGTTGATATTTCTTGCTCAATACTACAAGGCATAAGATAGAGAAATAACACTTCCAGTTGCAAATTACTAAAAATGTATTCATTTGATCCTGTCAGTTATGTAATTACAATTTATGTAATTATGTAACCATCTAACATACATGCAAGAGGCAGAGTTTTCACAAACAAACAAAAATAATGATGTTCTCTTTTTCGGCTGAACCCTTGGTATTTTTGACACCTAGCATTATTTGGATGCCCTTCATCAAATTCAAGAAGTACTTTTTAAGGATCTGCTTCGCTGGAATTGTTTGGTATTCTGACAGTGCAGTCTATTCAGGAATTCGGATGAGCACTTTGTTGCACCGACCTTTATGCACGTTACATTTTTTTCTATTTTACTGCCTGTTTATGTTGAGATTCATTCTTTTCCAACTACAAGTTCTCATTCAAGCTGGAATAACCTCCCATTGAATCTCTTTAGATAAGAGGTTTGAGGACGCTAAATGTGCCTCAATTATTTTTTCTCAATCACTCTTCCCGACCCACGACTAATACAATTGCCTTTGGATGCTAGTTTCTGGTTACTGCACTCTGTAAAGCCTATGACTGGATATAATTCTTGACTGTATGAAAAGGGTAAATCATGTTCTTTCTCAGATTTGTAGACAAACTCTAGTTCTGCAGCTGTGCTATTTCTTGCCTGTTCAATCCACGTATGTTTCATTTTATAGAAAGCGGCAGATGGTCTCAATATTCTTATCTTTACATGTTTTTTGTGCTCTTAGCATTCAGGAGTATTGCGGCCCCGGTGGAGGCATTTTCAGGTGTTACAATTCATATATCAAAGCCCATTGTTTTCCATTATGTAAGTTTGATTTTAAACATGACTTCTTCATTTCTTTTATTTATTTATCCTTTGACAGTAATCCTATTTTCTAGGAACCAAACAAAAAGGTAAAACTGTGCAATAGCTATATAACTTTTTTCCCAACTATGTGACAGAAATTAAACTTTATTTGACTTTGTCCAGAGTTTGTTTCAAAAGTAGCAGAATTTCTTTTGATACCATTGATTTTTTATTTTCTTTTTTAACAAATAGTCTTTCTTCTGGATTTTAATATCTTTTATTGGAATACTTATGTTCCACACAAGGTTTCAAATAGAGAAAATGCAACATGTTTTAACATTTTCCCCCAAAACTGAAAATTTTGGCCAAATGTTGGTTTGGCTTGGCAGCAGTTTGATACCAAAAAACCTGATCTGGCAACCAAATCAGACAAAGCAAAATGACATTATAATGAGTAAATCAGTGCAAAATAAATACATAATATCACATTGCTAAACACAAATACACACACCAGTCTTGCTTTTCCCACAGAAATCTCACTTTAACAGTGCTCTCACTACTGCAAGGGATTCTGGGTAGGTGTATGCAAATGAGCTCAACAAAGAACCAAATGTTTGCCTTTGTTGAGCTCATTTGCATACACCTACCCAGAATCCCTTGCAGTAGTGAGGACACTGTTAACGTGAGATTTCTGTGGGAAAAGCAGGTCTTATGGCTTGACTGGTATGTGTATTTGTGTTTAGCAATGTATTAACTATCCACTTACTTCAGGTGGAAGGGGTTTTCATCCACAGTTTTTCCCCCACCACTGATAGAAGCATTGTCTTGCAATTTGCAGATCAAGTTAGAAAAATTAGCTAATTTTAGAGTATTAGCTGGTTTTATATTCACAAATGGCTCTCAGACATTGTAGTAAAATAGAACTTCTCTTTACTTCAGTACACACACATAATGACATAACACAAGAGAATCTAACAGAACAGAACAAGTGCATAACTTCACTATGCTGCTATTTACTGAAGGTGGACTGCATAAACCCTAATACATAACACTCCTCCCCCCTAGCCCTCAAAGTCTTTGAAATAACTGGGAGGTTTAATATTTCGTCGTGGGCGCCCCAAAACCATGTTTGGAACTGTTTCACCTGGACCTTCAGTTGTGCCCATCCCTTCTTCCTGTGCTCTGTCAGATGAACCGCACAGAACTGGTTCTTCAACAACAACTCCTGGAGAACTGAGACCTGTATCATACAGTGGTTCAACATCATCTGGTATCACAGAAAAGCCAGTATGACTGGGACCGGCAGCAGGTACTTCGTAATATTCTATCATCAGGAATTTGTACTTTGTATGACAAAGGTCCTGTGGCCACAAATACTTTTGCAGGTATCCATTGAGGCCCAGAAACATAGTCCCTGACATAGACAGCACTGTCAGGTGCAAATACTCTCACAGTAGAAGCATTTTAGTTATTACTGAATTGCAATTCTTGCTTCTTTTGTAACTCAGATGTCAAATCAGGATGTAAACGATCCAGACAAGTTTTAAGACACTGGTTCATAAGGAGCTCTGCTGGACTACTACCAGTGCTTGAGCAAGGTGTCACATGTTGTTGCAGAAAGAAATTTGCAACTCTACGATTCCAATCTCCTTCAATAATTCTGTTTAATGAGTCTTTGGTAGTTCGAACCATACGTTCGGCTTGACCATTTGATGATGGGTGAAATGGTGCAATTGTAACATGTCGATTAAGATTACTTGCCATGAAAACTTTGAATTCTGATGAGGTAAATTGTGTTCCATTATCAGACACAATTGTATCTGGCAACCCATGTGTAGCAAACAGCCTCCTTAGAATCTTTATGACTGTGACTGAGGTAGCCTATGTAACTGGAACAACTTCTAGCCATTTTGAAAAGGAGTCAACAACTAAAAAAAACATCTGTTCATGAAAAGGGCCAGCAAAATCTATATGTAAACGGGACCAAGGTGACCTAGTCACTTCCCAAGGATGTACTGAGGCTTTAGGTGGAGCATGACGAGTAGATTGGCATGGTACACAGTTCTTTACCCACTTTTCAATAACTTCATCCATTTTAGGCCCCCAAACATAACTTCTGGCTAAAGCTTTCATGCAAACTATTCCAGGATGTCCTTCATGAAGAGCATGCAATACTCGAGCTTGCCCTGCATTTGGAATTACCACTCTGTTTCCCCATAATAGGCACCCGTTATAGGCAGATAGTTCATGTTGGTGCCCTACAAATGGTTTGAACTTATCTTCCACTTTTAATTTTGGCCACCCCCTCCAAACTCAGTTGAGCACACGGGACAGCAAAGGATCCATGACAGACATACAAGCAATGTCACTTGCATGTAACGGAGGGTTTGGAATGGATTCCATCATGAGGACCTCAGACATAGGAGGAACAAAGAAGTCAGGAGAAGGCAAAGGTAATCAGCGTAATCCGTCAGCATTTGTGAGATCCTTGCCAGGATGATACTTGAACTCACAATCATAGGCATTCAGCATAAGGGACCACCTGAGCATGTGTGGTGAAATTATTTGAGGAGTGGGAGTATTGCTGGTGAACAGACCCAGTAAAGGTTTATGATCTGTTATAATAGTAAATCTCCACCCATACAAATAGTCATGAAACTTTTTTACACCGGACACAATAGCTAAAGCCTCCTTGTCAATTTGGGCATAATTCCTCTCTGTAGTAGATAAAGTCCGTGAAGAAAATGCAATAGGAGCCTCAACCCCATTTTTTAAAGTGTGGCTCAATACAGACCCTATGCCATACGGAGAAGCATCGCAGGTGAGGTTCAGCAGTTTCTCCAAATCATAGTGTACAAGTAAACTGTCAGAAGACAACAGTTTTTTTAGCAGCGCTGAAAGCGTAGTATGAACGTCACTCCACTTCCATGGAGCATCTTTAACTAGTAGAAGATGCAGAGGTTCAGCAACAGTGGCTTTATCAGGCAGAAAAGAATGGTAAAAATTAAGCAAACCTAGGAAATCTTGCAGTTCTTGTTTGTTTGTTGAAACCAGAGCTCTATGGATAGCTTTAACCTTAGAATCAGTTGGATGAATGCCCTGTGCGTCAACTCGGTAACAAAAGAAATCCACACTGCTTACACACTTTTCTTTTTTAAGTTTTAGACCAGCATCAAGAAAACATTGTAAAACAAGTTGTAGCTGTGCAGCCAATGACTGTATAGAATCTGCTCCAATAAGAACGTTGTCAAAATAAGGCACTACACCTGGAAGTCCAGATAAGAGGTCCTCCATTAAATTCTGGAATATGCCAGGAGCAATGGAAACTCCAAACTGCAAACGTCTTGCTCGGAAAGCTCCTTTGTGTGTTATTATCGATTGTGCATCAGCAGCCTCATCACCCACAGTTAACTGCTGGTAGGCTTGAGCCATATCCAACTTTGCAAATACTTTTCCTTTTGCCAAAGTAGTAAGAATTTGATTAACAGCTGGAATTTGATAGGGATGCTCTTGCAACGCTTTGTTGATTGTACATTTGTAGTCAGCACAGATTCTGACATCCCCATTTGGTTTCATCACCAGAACTATGGGTGTACACCACTTTGGGTGTGTTACGGGTTCAAGTATACCTTGTTCCACAAGACGTGTAATCTCAGCATCTATTTTTGGTCTGAGAGCTAATGCAATTTTGTGAGGCTTCATACGAATTGGGGGTACTGTTGTATCTAATACAAAAGAAACAGGAGGGCCTTTAAACATGCCAAGACCTTCTTCAAAACCTGCACTAAATTTATCAATCACATTCAGTAGAATATCTGTGGATACATTATTAACTCCAATTAATGAAATTCCTAATGGTTCAAACCACTCTCTACCTAGCAAATTGCTCTTTGTCCCTTTGTAATTATTAAACGTAAGTGTCCTCTGAATTTGCCAAGCCCCTTTTAACATCCACAGCCTGTTTGCTGTAGTCCACCAGATGAATATCACAAGGTACTATTGAAGGAGAATTATGAGGCCATAACAATGTAAATATCTCTTCTGAAATAAAAGAATTCAAGCCTCATTTGCAAGAGCTTCCTCTTGTGCAATAAGAAAAGTTAAATTCTGTCTTGCAAACAGTCTCCTCTGCAGTGCTTCATCTTGCACCCCATACACAAGCCTATCCCTTAACAAAGATTCTAAGCTGGTACCAAAATTGCAATTTTCAGAGAGCCTGCGCAGTTCTGCAAAGTATGCTGCAATGCTTTCACCTGGTTTCTGATTTCGTCTATTGAAATGGAAACGCCTCACTGTTTCAGATGGGGTGGGTGCTAAATTATTTTTTAACAGTGCCAGTATTCTTCAAATGAGTAGTCTTGTGGTTTAGCAGGAGATATCAGTGAGCGGACAGTATCAAACATCTTAGATCCAGTAGCACAGCTCTCTTCTGAATAGCATCAACCACCTTATTAGCTTCCAGGAAAAACACTAACCGCTCAGCATATGAGTCCCGAGAGGCTGGATTGTCCAGATCAAATTCCTCCATGTGTCCCAGAGAAGCCATGCTGGAGATATTTGTAGATAACAGAATTCCAAAAGAAAAGTTTTACTTCCTCACTCAGGGTGATTTTACTTCCTCTATATATATTCTGTAGTGTCCATTTACTGACATCCCATCCTCGTCGCCAGTTTAGAGTATTAGCGTGTTATATATTCACAAATGGCTCTTAGACATTGTAGTAAAATAGGATTTCTCTTTACCTCAGTACACACACATAATGACATAACACAAGAGAGACTAACAACAGAACAAGTGCATAACTTCACTATGCTGCCATCTACTGGAAGGTGGACTGCATAAACCCCTTCATAACACTAATAGAAGAAAACAGAGGAGTAGCAGTAAAAAAAATAATCTATATTTCTATATTATATATGTATATTTCTCCTCCTTTTTCCCTCTATTTCTCACTTGATCTGTAATTAAAGTTAGCATGTAATGGCTGTCCCCTTTCCATTCATCATCTTTTTTTCCATTAGGTATCTCTTTTTTTTTTTGGTGCCATGGGTGGAATTCAGAATCACAAACTGAAATGAACATGGCCATGTCCATTGCGTAGCTGGATTACCTGATCACCAGTTTGGATCACCTGATCGGCCCAAATTTGAATGAACTGCAGTTTGTAAGAAAATCTTCAAGTCTAGTGCAATATTAGCCATGTCATTAGTACCTATTAAATGGACACTATAGTCACCAGAACAACTACAGATTAATGTATTTGTTCTGGGCAGTACAGTCAGTCCCTGCAGGCTTTTTACAGTAAACACTGTCTTTTTGATGGCTGCTAGAGGGGCTTGCTGGGGCATTGCTACACAACATTTAGTGTCTCCACCCTCTGCATGGGTGAACTTTCCTTATAGAGATGCATTGATTCAATACATCTCTATGAGGAGATGCTGATTGGCCAGAGCAGCATTTGGCTTCCTTGGCTGGGATCATCAGGATTGACAATCTCACCAAATCCAATGCTTTCCTTAGGGAAATAATTGTGATTGGCTGAGATCATCACTTCTAACGATGTCAGCCAAGGAGGCAGATTGGGGCAGAGCTAGCACCAGCAGACTGCAATAAAGGTAAGATTTTGCTATATTTAGGAGGTTGAGGGATGGGGGTAGGGGGGCTAGATTGTGTTTTTACCACTATAGGGTCAGGAATATGTTTGTGTTTCTTGACCCTATAGTGTGCCTTTAATATCTTGGATATTTCTGTAGATTCACACTTCTCAATTGGGAATCATGTTGATAACCTGTCATTAAAACTTTAACCCAAATCTTCTAAAAAAACAAATCATGCCTAACCCTAACCCTTAACATTTGCTAAAGAAACAGAAAAAGAAACAAATGTTAATATCGGTCATTAACTATAGTGATATAGTTTAGATATTTGTAAAAATCTTAACGATAATATTATCCACTGCTCAGTTCTGTCTTCCCTTTTAAGTCCACCTATCTGGCTGGACTAATTTACAACTCATTATATATTGTAGGAAGCAACAAGTGCATGGGAATCCACAGAAACAAATGACAGCTCCTCAGGCAAAAATGGAATAAAAGCACATCTTTTCAAAAGGACTTTTAAAATTTGTACCACATATCCATCTCAGTTAATTCCACAGTCTGTATAATTCCTTATACTGCTTTCTTCTGTTATCGAAATGTGATAAAAGAGCTAAACTACAACCCCTTCATCTACGTGTCACTTTACTTGCCTGGTTCATAACTACTTCTCTGAATATATATTGCTGAATCTTTAGTCCAGCTGTCTGCATCTCCCTTCCCCCTTTCCGTACTTGGAAATAGATTGACAATCTTTAACATACAGAGCTCTACAACTGTGAAATATCCTTAGCAGGAAACATCAAACTATCCACAGACATGGAACTTCTGAGAAAGGTCTCTCTGTCTATCTACAATCAAGTAAAATCTATAACAACTGTTAGGTACTTATTATGTTTTGTCATGTGAAGATGCTTGTTATATCTGTTGTTACAATGCAATATTTTTCCTCAAACACACTTATACCCACTCACCAGGAAATTAATTGAAGAAGGTTTTGCTTTATTCAATCACAGTCCACAGGTTAAAATATATATAACACACAAAACAAACAGACAATAACGTGTCCAGAGAATGATAAATCATATAAGCATTGTTGGATTTAGCGCTTTACCTGGAACACAGCTATATCGAGTCCAGGGGGACCTCTGCAGCAGATATAGTTTTCTGTTTCATACATTCAACTAACTCATTTTATTAAAATCCCTGAACACTGAACTTTTATCTTGACCTAGCGACTCAATTAGCATTACTTTCTGTCTCCCCGCTGTGATTTCGTTATCTGTCCCTGGCCACTTTGATCCGGCTTTGTATAAGTTCCAAGTGATCTTTATTTGATATTAAAAAAATCACATAAAAGCAAAAAAAGAAAACATTAAAAATACAAAGCAGTAAGAAACCTCAATGGCAAAACAAAGAGGAGTGGAGATTACAACAGGTAATGCATTGATGATAAGTATTTAGCTTGAAATGTATTAAGAATTGTAAACTGCACAACCTTTTATTTGGGTTTCTCTGTTGCATGCTGCTTTTTTATTCTTTATATTTTTTACTCAATGTGATACGTTTTTTCAAAGCTTTATGTAAAAAGGTCCTGCACCCAATAAGGAATATTAGTAATACAATGGCTACAAAGTTACAAATCCAATTAAAACAAAGAAAAGAAAAATATAAACTTAGCAGAAGAACACAGTTGTATGCACTGCTGAAGAATTTGAATTTAACTCTGGATTTGATGTTGGGAGGTTGGAAACTCTAATCGTTACCAAACACTCAAAAAATTGTAAATACTACTGTTTAGTGTTATGGTTCCAACTTCCAGGCGTGCCCTGGTACCATGCCATTATTAGTCAACCTGTTATGGAACAATTTCTTACTTCTTACTTGGTGTTCGTCGGCTCCACTACAGCTACAGGGTAACTGAAAGCACTCTGTCTGAGATACGTCGACAATCTACAACTGACAATCTCAGCCACTCAACTGCAGGATGTAGCAGATGAAAAGATTTATAAGAGATCTGGTAACTGGATTCTTCTATACTATTGGTTTATAACCCTTGAGTCAGGACCCAAATTGGATCCTCATTTTCAGGGGATCCCCAGTGGTTGAAACAGACCTACCAATGAACTGTAAGTTGCCTACAATAAACCGTTGCAAGTCTGCCCTTTCTAGAGTAATGGTGTTATTTTACACTGGAAAAATCTAATGAAGGTGTTTCGGAAGAATGTATTTTGTCATATTATCTTTCACTTGAATAAAGGGTCACTGGGTAAGTTTTAAAATAGAGAAAACATGGATTACCAGCTGAATGACATGTACATAATTTGAGTCCTTATAAAAAATAAAGATTAAAATTACTCTTCTGGACTCAAAGTACACAACCTGAATCAAAGCAGAATACAGCAAGCAGTTGGCCTGTATATCTGAGTATGAGAGTATGTACTTACTGAACCAGGCAATATTGACTCCAAAAACAGCATAGAAGCTGAATCTGTGGATATGGGTACTAAGTGGTGTAACGGCACCCCCAGGCATAAAAGGGTTAAACTGCTATTTAGTAGATCTTCCCCTTCCAGAGACACAGGCACATCTACTGTAGACACCAATCCACCAAACCGGAGAAGCATATGAATACTGTAGTCAGCCGAACCGGAACCATATGAATGCTGAAAACAGCAGAATAGGAAAAACCATACAAAAGGTTTACACTCCTAGCAGTCGAACTGGAACAGCATACAATAAATCCCCCCCAAGAACGAGACAAAGCTCTGTGTTGAGGGTCAAGCAGTGAACAGACAGAGCTGTGGGTTTATTGTTTTTATATACACATTAGTACCACCCACAGGGTTTTGGAAAACAACCAATAAACACATACAATACACTCAGACACTCCCACACAAAATCCTCCCCTCTGCCTGTGAAACAATTACCTTACACAATGGGTAATGTAATTATCACAGACAGAGAAATACAGTTTTTCCACATTATTCATAACTTTAAAAGTATACATTACATTTTCAGAATCAGCATACTCCATATACAAACATATGTCAAAATCATCCAAATTGGTCCATTGGTTCAAAAGATAGATCGAAGTCCTTTGTGACTAAATGAAGCATGGCTTTTCTGCCCAAAACCAGTTCCACAGAGTCTTCTATCCTGGAGATAATTGGGAAGTAATCCAATTATCTCCAAGGACAGAGGCAAAACTCCATTGAACACATGGCAGCAAAAGACAATAAAATACATAAAAATATATAACTGTGCAGCTATTAAATAAAACAGGTACATTCAACATATCCCCAGATAGCTTAGATCTGAGTGCACATTATTACTGAATGGCGCTCAGATCACACACATACAGTTCAATTGCCATGGAGCCAA
This sequence comes from Pelobates cultripes, assembly GCA_933207985.1. Lineage (NCBI taxonomy): Eukaryota > Metazoa > Chordata > Amphibia > Anura > Pelobatidae > Pelobates > Pelobates cultripes. The sequence continues at coordinate 92,868,875 of OW240923.1, read as the reverse complement.
AGTCTTTCACATAGCCTTTCGTTATACGAATGGGCTCCATGGCATAGCTATCTGGGGTATCTCTATTCAAAAAGGGCAAGTACTGAATGACCCGGCTTTCGTCTCTTTGCAGGGGAAAATCAAGCGTTTCAACAATGGGCCATAGTCTAAAGGCAGCAGGCGGGCAACCAGGCTCCTCCAATGCACAGTGGCGAGATTGGTCTCGTCACAGGTGGGGATGTATCAAAGCAGCATAGTCAGGAAAGTGGTGCAAAGGTGGAGAAATTGAGAAATCAACAACAGAATGTGAACAGTGATTCCATTAGACTGTGTGGTAATCTCCCCACTTTTATAAATTTGCACAACCGTTTTTTTCTGATCAGGACAATTTGATAAATACCTGCCTCCAGGTCTGTGTGTACAGGCTTACAAGGTATGACAGCCGAGAAAAACAATCTCTGGAAATAAGCATTACAAATTTGCTAAAATGAAGACGCAAACTGATTAAATAGCAAAAATTGTATACATATTGCTAATCCCATCATAAGGATACAAACTGAACTTTATGTAAGAGAGAAACACTTTCTAAGTTTTATTAGTGATATCGCAGAAGGTCTTGATGGTAATGTATGTCTTTTTGCTGATGATACTAAGATATGTAACAGGGTTAATGTTCCAGGAGGGATAAGTCAAATGGCAAATGATTAAGGTAAACTCGAAAAATGGTCAGAGTTGTGGCAACTGACATTTAATGTGAATAAGTGCAAGATAATGCATATTGGACGTAAAAACCCAAGAGCAGAGTACAGAATATTTGATAGAGTCCTAACCTCAACATCTGAGGAAAGGGATTTAGGGGGTGATTATGATGACTTAAAGGTAGGCAGACAATGTAATAGAGCAGCAGGTAATGCTAGCAGAATGCTTGGTTGTATAGGGAGAGGTATTAGCAGCAGAAAGCGGGAAGTGCTCATGTCATTGTACAGAACACTGGTGAGACCACACTTGGAGTATTGTACGCTGTACTGGAGACCGTATCACCAGAAGGATATTAATACTTTAGACTTTAGAGAGAGTTCAAAGAAGGGCTACTAAACTGGTTCATGGATTGCAGGATAAAACTTACCAGGATAGGTTAAAGGATATTAACATATATAGCTTGGAGGAAAGACGAGACAGGGGAGATATGATAGAAACATTTAAATACATAAAGGGAATCAGCACAGTAAAGGAGGAGACTATATTTCAAAGAAGGAGAACTACCACAACAAGAGGACATAGTCCTAAATTAGAGGGGCAAAGGTTTAAAAATAATATCAGGAAGTATTACTTTCCTGAGAGGGTAGTGGATGCATGGAATAGCTTTCCAGCTGAAGTGGTAGAGGTTAACACAGTGAAGGAGTTTAAGCATGCATGGGATAGGCATAAGGCTAACTATAAGATAAGGCCAGGGACTAATGAAAGTATTTAAAAAATTGGGCAGACTAGATGGACCGAATGGTTCTTATCTGCCGTCACATTCTATGTTTCTATGTTTCTATGTAAGTGTTGTTATAACAATCAAAATGTATAGAATAAAGTTCCTCTGGTTTATTTTAGCAAATGTTATTAACTAAACCATAGATTGTTGGGGATTTAACGGGGAATTTAACAAAAATTGCTGAACAAGAAAATTACCCATGTCAGCTTTTTCGAGGTCGGCTAGTTTAGCCTCAAATTTGCAATCCAACCAATTCACAGTTTAATAAATGACCCTTTAGATCTCCTTCTATTCCTCACATATCCCCAAGAGGGGAGGCAGGCCTTCTAAACTTATGTCCAAATTGTGAGAATCGGTTGGACAGATCATTAAAAACAATTGTGACTTTTTTATCAGTCTCAGAAATATGAGATAATATATTATTTCATAATGTTAATACATAATACAATTTCCTCATCTACTCTATGCCGAGTTCAATTCTACAACTAAGTTTTATGTTTTTATCCTAAGCATTTTGTTTGTTTTGATCTTTTGTCTTCTTTGAAAATATAATATTTTATCTCTTACTTAAACTAAAATGATATCATTTAAAAGAAAAAAACACGGCAGCACAAAGAACAATAAACAATGTCTAAAACAAAAAAAAATATTTAGCATTATTTTATTTTCCAGTTTGAATACTTTCAAATTAATAAAAATCTTTTCTTAATGATTTACTGACTTCTCTGACAAGAATTTCACATTGACCTCTGAAACCAAAAAATACTGTATAATAGCAGAAATGTATTTGAACCTTTTGTAAATAAAATATGTTGCTGCTTGCACAGGTATACTTGCACAGGCTATTAACATAGCAGCATTAAGAATTTCTAGATTAAACAGACTGTGCAATAAAGGAAGATTACACATTATATTTCTCTCTACAGAAAATATGTAGGGAAACTGTGTCACATGTAGGGGAGATGTGACCTGGGTCTACATAAACAAAGTGATTTAACTCCTAAATGACAGTACATACAGAGCTCCACAGGAATAAAATTCACAGTAACGTAAATGTATATTAGTGTGTCACCGAGCTCTTCTTAGTTAAGAACAAGAAAAAGATTGTAATGTCTCAGTTTGAACATCAGGTCAATTCACGATCACTTGAAACTTGTCCAAAGCAGTCACATAACATCTAAAACATAGAAGCAATGAGGACAACTATGTAAAGAAAAAAAAATGAGAGAACGCATGTAAAAAAATTTTATTGTGTTTTTACTATATATTGGGGCTGATGTGTACTGTGGTCATTGCTGCCACCCAGGAGTGATGGAAGTGAGCACAAGACGTATCTTTTTGTATTTGTATTCACTTTTTGTATCACACGGCTTTGTTACAATGCTGCCGCCCATCCCATGTGTTCCCTATTAAGGGTTAATAAGGGTATAGGGGTGTATGTAAAAAATACCCCTCTCTGTCTCATTAGAGGTATCTTTGCCAGAAGCTCAAGGAAGCAAGGTGAAGGGTCAGTGTAGGACCCGCTTAGGGGAGTCTGCCTTGACGTTGGCAGGCGGGCATTCCCTCCAATGGCCATTGGAGTAACTAAATGACCTCCATTTATCTAAATATACATAGGGATTAAGGAGAGAGCACAGGTAACTTTTTTTTCTTTGGTTTTTACTATATATTGGGGCTGATGTGTACAGTGGTTGTTGCTGCCACCCAGGAGTGATGGGAGTGAGCGCAGGACTTATCTTTTTGTACTTGGCTATAACCGATCAAGTCCTTCCTGTGGAAGTTGATGGGAAACATTGAGCTGTCAGGATTTTTTCTGTAAGGCCTAAAGTTAGCAAAGTAAAGTTCCTCGGTAGTAGTGCCACAAAAGACAGCAATTGCTCACCCACCAGATACTACTATTAGCGATGGCTGGGCTGCACACTACTATCTGCTTGCATGTGTTGTACTCCATTACAAATGTATCCATTAGAAGCCGTAAACAATCCCACTTTTAAAATTACATTTAGTATGTGTTACTAAATACTCATTTGAATTCAGCTTTTCTCTGCATCAAATGCCAGAGAGTTCATTAGTATTTAGTTTGGCTCTCGTAAATCATGCTGTTTTATGATTTCACCAGATAATAAAATGGCCATCACTGTCTAGTACCCAGTGTGTGTATATATATATATATATTCTCATTTTATGTCCCATTTCTATCTGAATAAAGATTAGTAAATGTTGGATACAACTCGCAGCACTTGGTATTGCATTGGGCTCATTAACTCATACTTTAGAATTCAGACAGACCACGGACACTTTTTCACCGAGAGACTACATCCAGTGTAGGTATTATTCAACCAGTTATGTTTACTTGATTCATAAACAAACAAAATTGTCATGGTAACGGGTCTTTTTGATTTTCCATATGCCAGAAACTCTCTGTCATGCTAATTTACATGGTTTTTTTTTTTATAGAAAGAATGTAGCTAATGTATATATATATATATATATATACGTTGTAAAGTTAATATTAATACACTCATAGTACTATATATACATTTAAAAAGGATTTTGCTACGTCTCTCTTAGGTTCCCTAACAACCAGGTATATTGATGGACATTTTCTCAAGGCAAAATAATTAGTATTATAGAGTAAACAGCTACATATCGAGTATTTCATTTGTTTCCATGGTGACTGATCGCTCCTTATCAAAAGACATCTGTCATTAGCAACTTGACTTGAGATTACTTTAAATAGAATAAAATGTAACTTGTACACTCGGCTGGCCAAATTGCTAACAGATTTATGGATAAAAAGTTATTTAACGTATTATATGTTTGACTTTACTGCAATGTCGTTGGTATAGCAGTAAAATCTAACTGTGCCTAATGAAACAGTGACATCCTGTAACTTCCAGGAAATACCTGCATGTTAGTAACTTAGAGATTTAATTTGCTAATGAAGCTCTGTACCCTACAAGTCTAAACTTCAGGTAGGTATACCTTTTAATCTATATACTTGCTGGAGAATTTGTTATCTCAGTGTATAGTTTGAATAATAATTTCTAAATGTTAACCTGTCATCCACATGATTAGTAAACAACGGGTTCAGTTTAAATATTTTGCATCAAAATAATATTAATTTTTGAATAATAAAGAACATGAATTAATTATGTAGGCTTGTGCTGTTTAACACTTACAGAAATGTTCACTAAAGTGAAAATTCAAAATGAATTTCCAATTTAAAGTACACTATAGTCACCAAAACAACTTTGCTTAATAAAGCAGTTTTGGTGTTTAGATCATATCGCTGCAGTCTCACTGATCAGTTCTTTGCAATTTAGCAGTTAAATCATGTTGTTTATGAAGCCCAAGGAACACCTCCCTGCATATGACTTACACAGCCTTCCTAAACACTTCCTGTAAAGAGTCATTGAATGTTTACACTTCCTTTATTGCAAATTCTGTTTAATTTAGAATTTCTTATCTCCTGCTCAGTTAATAGCTTGCTAGATCCTACAGGAGCCTCCTGTGTGTAATTAAAGCTCAAATTACAGAGCAGGGGATAAAAACTTTTAAAGTAAGTTACATCTAAATGAATATGCAAACGTTTTGTTTTCCTGCAGGCTGTGTCAGTAACAGTCAGGGGAGGTGTGCCTAGGGCTGCATAAACAGAAACAAGTGATTGAACTTCTAAATGGCAATACATTGAGCAAGGAAACTTCAGGGACATGATCTATAAACAAAAACTGCTTCATAAAGCCAAAGTGTGTGTTTTTTTAATTTTTTTTATTTCAGATGTGTACCTACATTGCATACGTTTTGATAATGCTTATGTAATTCAGGCCTTGGTAAAATGTCATCATCAATATCATAAAAATATCATAAATATATCTTGCAATACTATTAATCTTGCTAGTCCCTCCCACCCAGATCCCTCCCTATCTCTATTAAAGAATTCTTAGTATAGGTTTTTTGTCTGTCTACTTTACTCATCTGATCTTGGAGAAAGAGAGAACCTTTTATATCTATGTAGTTTCAATGTTTTATTATTCTATGTGTCTGCCGGTTTTGGAGTTGTATTCTTTTCTTTTCTTCTCCCATCATCTGGTCTAATACTTCCCTTCACTGTTACTGAGCATACGCTCTATCTCTGTTTGTTATTACGATCTAAATTCTGAAAGAAAGAGAAGAGAAAAAGAAAGAAAGATCACTGCAGAGAGCGGAGAAAGCCTGATATATTAGCCATTTTGTTTATTTATGTATCCCAGTCTTCTATTTGCTTATATATGTTTCCTAAATTCACCAGAATACCCCTTTCCATTTTTGCTTGCCATATAACTTGTTTTATAAGTTCATTGGTGCATAGAATTATTCCTGTTTTCCAATTTCATGCTTAGAGTAATTTAGCTGCCGGAATTATGTGTAATTTTAACATTGATGTTCTTTTTGTCATATTTGGCCATTGCATGTTTAATAAGACCACTTCAGGCTTAAGAGGTAATTTTATTTCCATTATTTGATATATTATCTTAATTACTTCTTTCCAAAATTTGTTTATGAGTGTGCACTGCCACCAGATGTGGATCAAATTACATCATCTGTCTGATAACTCTGGGAAGATGTTCTTTAACCGTTTTGGTGTTAGGTACCATCTACTTGATAGTTTAAATTGTGTTTCTGTAAGGTTTAACCCCTTAAGGACACATGACATGTGTGACATGTCATGATTCCCTTTTATTCCAGAAGTTTGGTCCTTAAGGGGTTAAGCAGTGTATATTTTAATTTAGTTTGTTTAAAGAGTTTATCCAATCTTCTTCTTTTAAATGTACTTGTAGTTCTTTTTCTTATTTATTAATCAGTGCTATCGGTTTGTCATGTCTTCATCTATATACAACTTTAGCACATTTTGCCAGTAGATTTAGTTCAAATAGATGTATATGATTTATGGTGTTCTCTCCCTTGTTTTTATAGAGGTATTCTGCTAAGAAACTGGGGGAATGTTAAATTCCTTCATAATTTGGTTGAAGAGTTTGAGATTATGTTACACTACTATATTTTTAAATTCCCTTATACCCCCATGACGTCCAAATGTCATTTTTTATATTTTCTAACATATATGAAATACTTGAGAATGGGAGCACATCTATTATTTTATTTCTGAGTCCTTTATTGTTTGTAATCCCACCATCTCATTAACTCTTTGAGTATCTGGGATTTAGTTTGTGCCTCTCTAATACATTTTTTTGTTTACCTCTACAACCCAAAATAATGAGGATAGATTTTCAACCCCAGTTTTAGATTTTTCAATTTTATATCATATTTCTTGATTTGCCGCATTGCTTTGTGTGAGCATTATATGAGAAAGTCTACTAGCCTGATAACATTGCAAAACTTCTGGACACCCCCAGCCTCCGTCCTGCCTTGACATGGCTAAAAGAGTAATTTTGACTCTTGGTTTCCTACCCTCCATAATTAATTTTAAAAAGGAAGAGTGTAGTAAAGACATCCAGTTTTCTGAGAAGTTAATAGGAATCATTTTCCACAAGTACAGCCATTTTGGCAAAATATATGCTTTTAGGATGTTAATCCTACCCGACCTTGAAAAGCCCTGCCTTTCCAGTCCCTTAAGTTTTTATTAGTTTGTTTTAGTAGAGGTAGAAAATTAGCTTCTATTAAATCTTTTAGGTCTGAAGTTATAGTAATACCCAAATATTTTAGCCTGTCGCTGTTTTCGGGTATCAGTATCTTGTACAAGAAATGTAATTATCCTTTTGCTCATGTTTTTAGCTATAAATGTTTATTTTGTATTCTGAGACTTTAGAATAGTTGTTTATGTCCTTCAGTAGTTCTGGGACTTAGATGATTTGTCTTATTAAAGTTTCTAACAACATTATATACAGTAAAGGGTAAAGAGGGCACCCTTGTCTAGTCCCATTATTAATATTGAAGTTTGGTGATATGAATCCTGAGCCTGTTACCTTAGCTGATGGAGAGCTGTAGAGAGCAGACATGGCTAGAGAGCGGACATGGCTTGTGAAATTGATCCAGTGATTCCAAGCTGGTTTAAAGTGGTGATCATGAAACCCCATCCAACCCTGTAAAACTCTTTCTCTGTGTCTATTGACAGAAACATTAGAGGGGTTCCACTGTTCTCCGCTTCTTCTAATATGTTTATTATTTTTCTGTTGTAAATACGTTTTTTTTTATTGGTTTTTGTAATTTTTTTCATTACAGCACTTACATAAAGTGATTGAGCATCCAGACAATGAGATGCGCAGGTCTCCAATAAGACAGATAACTGTTGATACGTTATTGTTGCATATATTGGACTCACAGGTCTGCAAGAGTAAAACATGGCATTGTCGCATTGTCTTCCGTAATTTATTATCAAAGTTCTGGTATCAATCTGCTGGTGTGCAATCATTATGTTGTGTAAATGAGACTGGTGTTTGCGTGTGTTGTGTTTTTTTTTTTCATTACATCATATATATATTGTGAGTGAACATCTATGCAGTGAGACGCGCAGGTCTCCACTGAGGATGAGTGCTGTTAATATGATGACGTTGCATATTGTGGACTTGCAGGTCCGCAGCAATAAAACCTAACTTTTTTGTTTCGTAGTCCATTACCCATCATTAAAGAAAAAGTTGTCATCCAAAAAAAAAGTTCTCATGTTTTGTTCCCTTATGTGTGGTGTTGTGTTCCTACTATGTTGTATAAATACGATCGTTATCGGCTTGAGTGGCTTTTTCATTACGTCTCTTGCTGTAAATAGTGTTTTATCGGGATGAATTGTAATTGGGTGCAACAAGGTAGTAAGCCCACAGGTCCTCCTCAGTCATATATTCCCTTAGTAAAATAGCCACACAGGGCTATGATAAGCAATTCAAGTGTTCCGAATCATGCAATGACTTGTGTGGATCACTTAAATCGTGCCCCCCTCCCCCATATATCAAATCATGTATTTGAGCTGCAGGAATTGCGGTAAATGTGCATGTTGTGGAGCTTTGTGCTAGTGTGCCGTTATTTGGGGTTATTTTAATGTGACCTGATCGTCTGACCCCGTAACCACAAGGTCTTATAGTATTGGTGCCTTAGGGTTAATTGCGCTCCAACCTGTTGGATATGTGCATGTCTGCAACATAGTTCATGGGTTTTACTGTGGACTGAGTTATGGCTCTCATAAACTGGTGGGTGTTATGGATATATCCGTTGTTGTTGTGGTAGCCGTCAGTCTTGAGGGGTGTGTTGTGGGTCTTTGTATGGGCTGTCATTTCAAGCTCTTCTATCTGAGGGGGTCCTCCTCACTTCATTGGTGGCTTATCGTTCGTGTTGAGTTCCTATATTGCGTTTCCTTGTGTTTCGTTCTTGTCGTCGTGTTAAGTTCAGTAGTAAAGTTAGGGGGGTGTAGGGAAAGGGGAGTGGGTCTGTCTTGGTTTTGGGAAATTGACTGGATAGCCAGAGCAAGTCCACAGTATGGTAGTATGATGTGGTTGGGTGGTTAAGTGGGTAGATGTAGGGGGGGAAAGAGGTCTCTAGGGTTGGGACGCGGTAGGCCGGCACGCGTGGGTCTCCCCGTCTCACCCTCATCAGCACCTCCACCTCCAGTGCCCTGTCTTGTGCTTGCTAGGTACATATACCACGGGTGCCATTGTTCCACGTGTTTGTCGCGTTGATCCAGTATTTCTGCTTGTTTCACCTCAGCGGAGTGTATTTCCTCCACCTTCAGTAGCCACTGAGCAAGCGTCGGTGGATTAGTCTGTTTCCAGAGAGCCGGCACCAGGGCTTTGGCTGCATTGATCAGTTGTCACAGGATCAATTTTTTTGTATCGTGAGACGGGTAGATTGGTTGAGTGCAGAAGCACATTGGAGATGTCGAAGTCCGGTGACTCACCCAGGATCTCCGTCGTTGTGTTTTTAATCAAGTTCCAGTATGGCATTATCTTAGCGCAGTCCCACCATATATGTTTCGTGGTCCCCTCTGCTGCCTCGCATTTCCAGCACATGTTAGGTACCGCCGGGAATATCCTGTGAAGTAGGGCTGGCATGCATTGCGAGATTAATTTACAGTTTACCTCTTGGTATTTGGAGCTAATCATGCTTTTATGCTGCAAGAGGAGGATTTTCTCCCACTGGGCTTTGGAGAAGGATCGGGATGTTATCTCTTCCCATTGTCTTTTGAAGGAGTCCTTGCATTCCAGGTTACCTACCAGTAGTAGTTGGTATGGGGTGGATACACGGGAGTCTGTCCGGGGAGCGCTCCTGCAGAGCTCTTCGAACCAAGTTAAATCTCTGTGCATTTTTGTTTTGTTTAGTAAGGTGGAATAGACGTGTTGTAGTTGGGAGTGGCGGAACTGCTGCATAGGGGTTGGTGGTATGCCTTCTGTCAGGTCTCGGACCCCCGCGTTCGTGAGTGCCTGCTGGAGAGGTATGTGTTCAGCTTGGCTGCGACAATCAAAGTGCTCCCAAAACCTGCGAAAAACCCAGAGAAATGTGAGAGCTACCGCCTGATATCCCTACTCAACACAGACATGAAGGTATTGTCCAAGATCCTGGCAATAGGAATACAAACCTACATGCCAAGATTAGTTCATCCATACCAAGCCGGTTTCATACCGGGGAGGGAAGCAAGGGACTGCACACTGAGAATGTTCTCTATTCAACACATGGTCAGGAGAGAAGGTAGGAGGCTTCTCATGCTCTCCACGGATGCGGAGAAAGTGTCAGGTATACTCTATCATTCATGCTGCCGCCGGAACCCACTTCCTGGTTCAGGGCGCTTTGCCCCGCCCCTTTCTCTGACGCGGTCCTTCCACGATACTTAGGAAGACCGTGCCAGATTCAAAGGGCTGGATTAATCACTCAGGTGCTGCATTGAGATCAGCTGCTCTACTTGATGCTACCGGCTCCACTCCTCTCCCGACCTCGGCTTGTAAACAGATTTCCTCCAAGTTTTAAACTTCATCCAGTATTCCATGTCTCTCTTCTTAAACCACACATCCCTGATCCTTTTCATAGAGAAATAGTTACAACTCCTGAACCTATCATCGTCCAAGGTGAAGAAGAATATGAAATACACAAGATTTTGGATTCACGTGTCCACCGTGGCACCTTACAATACCTTATTAGATGGAAAGGTTATGGAGTTGATGAAGATACTTGGGAAGATTCATCTAATGTTCATGCAAAAAGATTAGTTGATGCTTTTCACAAACGCTATCCCTCTAAACCAAAGTAAGTGCACCCAGAGGATGCCCCATGAGAAGGGGGTACTGTCAGGTATACTCTATCATTCATGCTGCCGCCGGAACCCACTTCCGGGTTCACGGCGCTTAGCCCCGCCCCTTTCTCTGACGCGGTCCTTCCACGATACTTAGGAAGACCGCGCCAGATTCAAAGGGCTGGATTATTCACTCAGGTGCTGCATTGAGATCAGCTGCTCTACTTGATGCTACCGGCTCCACTCCTCTCCCGACCTCGGCTTGTAAACAGATTTCTACCTTCTCCACTTCTCGACCTCGGCTTGTAAAACGGACTTCTACCTTCTCCACTCCCAGACCTCGGCTAGTAAAAACGGACTTCTACCTTCTCCACTCCCAGACCTCGGCTAGTAAAAACGGACTTCCTTACTCTCCACTTCTAACGCTCAGCTTATTAATAGAGACTCCTAATTTCTCCTCCATTGGGTGAATTAACCCTTCCATTGCCAGAACTGCCTCTAAGTTAAGTAAACCTTTTTGCCAAGGAAACCAATTCATATTAATTAATTTATTCAGTATTTAAATTTCACTAAAATTCTCTCTTGTCAATAAGGGATTGCTAATAAGTCTAATTCTTCCTGCAAATATCAATTTATTCTAATTGCAAGCCTGTCCAGCTACATTAACATAATTTTCATAAATCATTCCATCTTAATTAAGTTGGAACTAGCATTGCATTTCTTCCCTGCATGTGTATTTAAAGATACAGTCAACCTTGTTCACTTCAATATAAAAGGAGGTGAAACTTATTGTTTCTGCAGTTGAGTTCCAATTAAAGAAGTATTACAAATAAGTATCACAGAAAGCCTTTGACCGAGTAGACTAGAACTTCATGATGGAGACTCTCTGAAAAGTAGGAATCGGAAGGAGATTACTTAGCTGGATCGGAGCACTATACCATGACACGACGGCAAGGGTGATGGTTAATGGGGCACTAATGGACTGCTTTCCAATACACAATGGCACCAGACAGGGATACCCCCTCTCGCCTCTGCTATTGGCTCTCACGCTGGAACCCTTCCTCACCACCATACGGAAAATGCAGTTGGTCAAGGGGTTTTGATACAGAGACATGGAACGCAAGATATTAGCGTATGCGGATGACATGCTGTTCTACGTAGAAGAACCCCAAACCACCCTGCCAGTGCTTCTACAAGAGTTCCAGACAAATGGCAAAACAACGGGCCTCAAGCTAAATCTCACTAAATGAGAGATCCTAAATGTTACCGTACCGGAGGGAGTGTGCACTCAACTAAAGGCTGAATTTCCCTTCCACTGGTGCACAGATAAAATGCGCTACCTGGGGTTCTGGGTGACATGTACACCGACAGACCTATACCAACAGAATTTTCCACCACTCTTAAAGAAGGTATAGGACAACCTAACGCTTGGAATTACACATACATCTCCTTGCAAGGCCGCATTCCGGTAGTAAAAATGAACGTCCTTCCGAGATTCCTCTACCTATTTCACACCATCCCCTTGAGCCTACCAAGAGCTCTCTTCACCACAATAAGAACTGCAGTACTACGATATGTATGGAGAGGCGTGAGACCCAAACTAAGACACGACAAGCTATGCCTCCCGAAAGACTGGGACGAACTAGCCCTGACTTCCGAAAATACCATCAAGCAACAGTCCTACAACGAATACGAGAATGACACGAAACCCCAACCCGCAAATTATGGGTTACATTGGACAAGGCAAGCACCAATAACACACTATACACATCGGTCTGGTATAAAGATACGGACACTACCACAGCCCTGACACGCACCTCACCTGTCACAAACACACTGGAAGAGTGGAATAAGGTAAGGCATGAAGAGAACCTGGCTCAGAGACCAAGCCCACTGATACCGTTGACATACAATAAGGAACTGGGAGGGGTACTCCCCCCCGATGCATTATTTTTCTGAGGTTGTTAATTAGGGACCTCCCTGGTATGAATCCAACTTGGTCATTATTGATTAATTGTGGTATTACTATTTTTAATCTATCAGCAAGAATGGAAGATAGTATTTTAATATCTGTATTGATTAACGATATAGGTCTATAATTGCCTATGTGTTCTAGGTTTTTTATCTGCTTTTGGCATGAGCACAATGTTTGCTCTCCATAGCTCTAAAGGGCTGTCTTCTGTTTCCATTTTATAGTTAAAAATATTGGTGAGTTCCCCTTTTAGTTGATCTTTCATTAGTTTGTAGAATTTATTTGTAATGCCATCTGGGCCTGGAGCAGTCTTTGTTTTAAGTTTATCTATAGATTTACTAACCTCTACTTCTGTTATGGACTGGTTTATCAGCCTTAGTTGCTCAGGTAGGATTTTTGGCATGGACACATTTTGTTTCTTCTGGTAAACTATATAAATTCTGATAACATCTTTCAAACCCCCCACCTATTTTTTCTGTGACCATTAGATAGGTATCTTTATCTTTTATTTTGTGTATTACTCCTTTATATTTATCTTTTTTCAATTTGTTTGGCATAATTGTTTCTGGTTTATTGTCTTTTAAGTACCATTTAGCTTGTAATGCTTCTAATTGTTTGGATGCTTTGTTCATTAATTGGTTATTAATCTGTTTTTCTGTTTCTGTAATCTTACTTGCTGTTTGTGTGGAGGGTGTTATTTTATTTTGCCTTTTGTATTCACTTAGTGTTATATATAATTTAAAGAGAATCGGTAATCTTTTTTTTATTTTCAATGGCTGCCATATTTATCAAATGACCTGTAACTACACTTTTATAAGTGCACCAGACCATAATGTCGGGTGTGCCTTTGTTTTTAATTTCTAAAAAGAAGAGATTTTTTTTTTACATTTCTTCCACATTATTTTTTTTTATGTAATCTAAACTCTTTTATGTGCCACTCTTTACAAAAATTATCAAAATTATCTGTATATTCCACCATGATAGAGCTATGGTCTGACCATGCTATATCCTGTATCTCTATTTTTTTGACAAGATATATCATGGTCATGTACCCAAGATAAGATCTATTCTGGAGTAAGAGTTGAATGTCCTAGAATTACATGTGTAATCTAAATCAGTAGGATGAAATATTCTCCATATATCTCTTAGATTATGATTGTTCTGTAAGTTTTGCAGTCTGTTCTCACATTTTCTTCCTATTTTTTCTATCATTCTGTCTCTTTCTGTCTTTTAGCAGGTCAACTACGCAATTGATATCCCCCATAATTAGTACCAACCCTTGTTTGATCTGCTCTATTTTATTAAGCACCTTTGATATAAATTTTATTGTAGCTTTATTTGGTGCGTAGATATTAGCAAATGTGAATAACATGTTATTTATTTCACATATTAAGATAATATATCGACCTCCTGGTGTATTAATCCCCCGGGCATTTATTGAGATCAACTTAATTTATGATTTCTTTTCAGTTTTTGCGACTCTCTCTCTCCAAATATTACCATATATATGTGAAAAACAAAAAAACCCTTATTAGTATTTACACAAAAATAAGACAGGTTGATCCAAAACAATGGCATCAAAATAAAACAAACGTAACCCCCCGCCATACAGTATCTCGAGTAATAAAACACATTACTCAGATATAGGTCCCACGTGTTGTGTGGGAAAAGCATTGGATTGGCTGAGATCATCAATTCTGATGATCTCAGTCAAGCAGGCAGGGTGGTGGTGGAGACAAACCCTGCGCTGGCTAATCAGCATCTCTGTACTAAGTATATACATATATGTATTTATTATTTATTATATATTTATTGAGTATATATCAGTGCATCTCTATGGGGAAAGTTGAGCACCTCCATGCCGAGCGGAGAGACACTGACATTATGCAGCACTGACCCAGGAAGTACTTCAAGTGGCTGTCTGAATGACTGCCACTGGAGGTGTCCCTAGGGAGAAATGTAAACACTGGCACTGTAGAATCCTACAGTCCCCCCTATTGCACCCAGGCCACTTCAATGAACTTTGAATTCCAGACAAATCTCACTTTAGTGAATAACTATGTACATAGTCTTAAATAAACTTACAAGAATGAGCATTCATCTCCTGGTTTGAAATTCAGAAGGGTATGGACAGTTTATAATGGCTAGCTGGTTTATTTAGCTATATCTCAACTTCCAACCTGGCAAAAATCAAAAGAGAAGATAAATGGAAGACCTATTTTAATACACTTTGAATTTTTTTATAAGGATCTTTGAGCTTTATAGTAACCATCTGTTCTACAGCACTAATTGAATACATAAATTAATACATGCTACGCTTTTATGTCGATCTATACATTATAGGAATGATCCCGTGTCAACAGCATATTCAACAGGTTCCTTCCTGGTGAAGCATCTCTATGTTTCAGCTGAGAAGTGCTTCATGGATTTTTTGTGTGTGGATATTTCTGTCTAGGAAGAGCCACAGATGGATCGAGGGGAATTGAAAGCAAAGCTGGTGTAAATGCCAACCATTGAAGGGGTCCAAGGATTTCTCCATTTCTCAAGCCATTATTGACAAAAACACTGCGCTATTAGGTAAAAACCCCACAAAGAAGCTTTTTATGAAGAGCAGGGGAGACCTTCCAGAAATGTAATAACCTCTATATAACAGCCCCAATCTTTGGGTATCCTCCATTTTATTGTTTGGGTGGCTATTCCACACATCTTTACTTCTGTGAAGTTTCTCAGGAGTAAAAAATAGAAGTTTTAATACATGTTAATATTTATATTGTATCTGCACTATAATTTCTAACATATCTTTTGATCATTGTTTGTTGTATCTTATTAGACACCAAAATAATCACTGGAATATTGTCACAAGTTAAATTCTGGTGTGGCACATTGCTACATGGGAGTTAAAATTGTCTCATAATATCTCAAACACTTAGACCCTCTGTAGGTTTCATTTGTTTGTGTGTTCTATCCCACTTGCATATATTGTCTGTAGCACTGGAGGAGCCCTGGGCGTTCTGTTTTTGTTCATAAAATAATGTTATTTTTGTATTTTCAGATATAACTAACATTTCAACCAACCATTATCTTTCATATCGCATATTTCCACCATTATCAAAATATGTATTTCCAGATTATGAAGACAAGCTACCTTCCTTCTTTGGTTATGATTGAAAACCAAATCATCTCTCGGATAATATGGAAAAGGGGTTTTATGCAAATTCAGAGAAACTCAATATACACCGAATTTGGGATTTATGGACATTTACATAATAGGATTTACTGATAACTTGCAGACCTGATGATTTTTTTCCTTCCTCCTCTGTGTTTACTCTTCAACATATTTTGAATATTACATTGAATGGCAAAATAATAAATGCGCTTTAGATACCTCTTCTGTTAAAAACATTTGTTAGTTGTAATTTTAAAGGTAATTTAAGAGGCTCGATACTTCACTGTTTGCTAACATTTTTGTATCTGTAAATTATAGTAAATAAAATAAATTACATTAAATTTAAAAACATAATGAATGTATATGTTAATTACCAATAATTCACAAAAAAGGACAAGTGTGAAATAAGATGGTTTAAATTAAAATAAATCAATTTGTGTAATTCATTCAGCTACTACTCTAGTGTAGGCATTCCTCCTGCAACCCACACCAGAAATAACAACACACAAAAATGTATTTTAAATACAAATTAAAATAATATGCAAGTCGAGCAGTGTAACAATTAAGTGCTCTTACCCCTATCACTTGTATCAATTTAAATATTTTTTTTCATATCATCAATAAAGCACGCTGTGTGGTTGTCATCAACCCTTAGAATTTTTAACCTGCTATTGTTTTTTGTTATTTTTTTACTCTTTTTTTTATATAATAGAGAAATGTTCATTTCGTTTTTTTGTCTTGCGGAATGATAGAATAATGTTAATTATCTTGAAGATCGATGTATCTGGACATAAATTAGCCATAAATGGGTTTCTTTTCTTCAGCAGACATTTGTAGGATTTTGTATTTTTGACTATGTTGTCCTCTTTAACTTGACACAAAAAAGCTTGGAAGAATTGAGGACAGATCGATACTTCTCTGTGAGTTTGATACAGTATGATTAATGCAGCGAGGCACTTGATCAAGCGCAGCTGCTAATGGCTTTCATTGAGTTATTGCTTGTTTAATATGTGTTTGGCAAACAAAAAGCTGCCCTCGGATCCTCAAGAGATAAACATTTGACCTGAGATTGATTCTGCAAAACATACGAAATCAGCAAAGTCTGCGGGAAGCAGCCGGTAATGAAAATATCCAAATCAAATGCAGAGTCACACTGTTTTCCTGACAATCATGTGCTATTTATAAAAAGATTCAAAATTCTGTTAGTCAGCCAGTTTTACTGCTGTATCAAGGATGCGGAGAGGTGTAAATAATAATGATCAAGTCAGAATTACGTCATGCGAAGTCTTACGTGCTAATCTTTGTTTCTTAGTGTTAAGAATATAATTTAAACTTCAACTGAAACATAAAAAAGAACAAACAAAAAAACAAAACACAAATATAGAATGAACTATTGTCTCTGGGAATAAGTCAATGGGTTAAAAAGAATTGCAGTTTATTCACTAAATGCAGAATGTGCTATTGTATATCTGGCCAATTTTGTTTGACTCAGATATCTTCAATTTGTCTAGAAAGTTTTATCCGACATTCACTTTATTTATTATCAACCAAATTCAAACCACATTGAGCCAAATGGGTCCCAACTGTTTTCCAATGTTCTCGTTGCTGAAGTGAGATTTGTTTGAAAATAGCTCAACCTAATTCAACCTGAACAACAGCCAAATGTACCGTCTACATAAAAGAAAAGAGTCGTTAAGGATTAGACTAAGATTTGGGGGGATTACGGGTTGGGGTATCATAATGTGAATGGGATTCTGGTAGCATTATGATGACTTAGGGTCAGAGGGGTGCAATTCCCTTGGTCTGTACCATTGGAACTGTATTAAAAAATATTAAACAAATTATCTTGCAAATTGGTTGTAATTCTGTATTTTTGTATTTAGCAAAACCAGTCAATATAAATAAAGAAATGTAGTTGATTGTAATTGACAACCAAACAGCAGTTAAATGGAAGCACAGTTTTAGCCTAAATAACTAAATCAGATTTTTGTGAATAGCTGGATGGGTTGTGTTTGATTAAATCCTTTAAACTGTGACAACAGAAAATCGGCCGGTGAAATAGCTCAGTGGCCTAATACATCATCAGTCTAATCCTTTTAAGGTAGGTAAAATGAGTACCATTAAAGGAACACTATAGGGTCAGAAACACAAATGTATTCCCGACCCTATAGTGTTAAAACCACCATCTAGCCACCCTGGCCCCTTATTGCCTCCCTAAATATAGTAAAATCTTACATGTATTCAAGTCTGCAGCTGTCTTCTGTCTGCCTCTGACCTGCCAGCTGTCTGCACACAACATCAGAAGTGGTGGTCTGAGCCTATCACAATTCTTCCCCATAGGATTGTCTGAGACTGTCAAGGAGGCAGATCAGGGGCAGGGCCAGCACAAGTCAAACACAGCCCTGGCCAATTAGCATCTCCTCATAGAATTGAATTTAATTAATGCATCTCTATGAGGAAAGTTCAGTGTCTACATGCAGAGGGTGGAGACACTGAATGGCAGTGCTGCACATTAGGCAGGACTGCTTAAGGAAGCACCTCTAGTAGCTATCTGAGGAGTGGCCTGTGGAGTTATCACTAGGCTGTAATGTAAACACTGCATTTTCTCTGAAAATACAGTGTTTACAGCAAAAAGCCTGAAGGGAATGATTCTACTCACCAGGACAAATGCAATAAGCTGTAGTTGTTTTGGTGACTATAGTGACTATAGTAATATCCCCTGGATATTGGGCAAATGTAACATCTCTAGGACGTACTTGAAAACCAGAGCAATCTGAATGTATCATTCCTGGTTAAATACTTTGTTATTATTATTATTTTGGTGGCTGTTCAGTTACCAACTTGTTAGTGAGCAGATCTCTAGACATGTGTAATTTGTTACGTTTCAAATGTAAATTTAGATGAATTTTGGCAATTCGGACATTTGAATGCCTCCTAATGTCCGAATTGCCAAATTGCCGAAGTGCTAAATTGCCGAATTTGCGAACTGACGAATTTCGGAAGTACCAAAGTGCTTCAGATTTCTGAAAAGTGGCAAAACAAGAGAGGGTGGGAAAAGGGTGGGAAAATTACGGGAATGATGACAGGAATCTAACTCTACCCCTAACCCCTAGGGGTAGGGAATTGCCAAAGTCCCAAATTGCCGAAGTGCCGAAGTCCCGAATTTTGGAAGTGCCAAACCGTATTGTCGAAGTCCCGAATTGCTGAAGTCCCGAATTTCGGAAGGGCCGAACCAAACTCAAGTGTTGAAGTGCAGAATTGCCGTGGTCCCGAATTGCCGAAGTCCAGAATTTCGGAAGTGCCGAACCGAAACAAATTTTGTGCCCATGCACATCCCTACAGATCTCTTGCAAAGATTCTTTTCAAACAGTTTTTATTGATACATTTTTATAAAACATAATATAATTTTTAAACAAACAAGTAATGAATATAGTACATTCAAATGTATTTTTACTAGCAAAAACAATAATGGATCCTTCCCTCCCTCTTACAAAGATTCTGATGGCAATGTTCTCATTGTACATTTGTTTGGGATTGAAAGAGCAGCTCTTACGGTGGGCTAGTGAAACATATCAGAGAAACACAATATGCAAATATATAGGAATTCATTGAAATAAAATGAAGCAGTTATTTGGTTGGTAATTTGCTTTTTTGCGGCCAGTGCAACATTTTACCACTCATGCCCAAAAACCTCACAATGCTTTCCTATGGGAAAGCATTAGATTGGCTGAGATCATCAATTTTGATGATCTCAACTAAGGAGGTGGATTGGGGGTGGGGCCAGTGCCAATGGACTTTTACAAAACATATTTAAAGAAGCCAAACAAAGTAAAATAAAAAAATACAATGGTTCCAATCAAATCAGACAGGGAAAAGAACCCATCATGAAACATATTGGCAATTGTATAAGGAGACATTGCACACTTACACAAGTGAGCAAGGAGACAAAAATGTTAAATGGACATTATCATCTTACTTCCTCATTAGCCCAAGCAGCACAGACGGGGTGGATTAAACTCGTGTTTAGCATTAAAACATTAACCTCTTGAGGACGGAGGCAATTGTACAAGTTCTGATCAAAACAAAATCAAAACAAAACCTGGAATTTGAGCTATTCAACCATAATTAACCGCTTTCATATTAAGTGTACTCACACTAATTAAATATCATTTTGTTCAGGAGAAATAGGGCTTTTATCAACAAAGCACACAACAAATATTTTTATATAGTACAATTTAATATAAAGAAAATCTATTTAAAAACTATTTGAAAAAGGTAGAAATGTTATTTTCCAATTTCTGCATGGCATTTTAACTGTGATTGTCAGAATACTTTTAGCTTTTAGTGCAATAAAACACACATGCCTGTATGTTGCGATGTCCCATGGGTACAAAAATGCCCCCATGTACCACTTTTATGGTGTTTTGGAAAGCTACAGAGTCAAATACAGAGCTTGCCCATTTCTGTTTTTTTGAAATTTCCAGATTGGTTTGCTGGGCCTATGTTGCCTTTGAGACCATATGGAAGCCCCGGAATGAAAATTTCCCCATCATGGCATACCCAGGATATTCAAAATGGGATGTGTCCAGTCTTTTTTAGTAGCCATTTAGTCACAAACCCTGGCCAAAGTTCATATTTGGTTTTCTTTAAAAAAATGACTTCCCTTTCACTAAAGATATCATTGTCATTATAAGATTTACTGTTTTACAATTCTCATATTTATGTTTAGTGATGTCTCTCTAGTATAACAGTACCCCCATGCACAGGTTTTATGTGGTATTGGAAAGTTACAGGGTCAAATATAAGGCTTGTCCATTTTAGTTTTTACACGTTAAAATTTGCCAGATTGGTTATGTTGAATGTTAGACCATATGGCAGCCCAGGAATGAAAATTAACCCTGGCACTGCATACCATTTGAAGAGGTAGACAACCCAGGGTATTCGAAATGGGGTATGCCCAGTCTTTTTTAGGAGCCACTTAGTTGCAAACCTTGGCCAAAATTAGTGTTAATACTCTTTTTTGCATCTTTCACAAAAAAAGTAAAATCTGCCCTTTCATAAATCACTCATATTTGTGTTCAGGGATACCTCGTGAGTACATCAGTATACCCCCATACATGTTTTTTGGGACTCTGGAAGTTATAGGGTCAAATATATGGCTTGCCCATTTAAGTTTGGCATATTGGTTTGCTGGGCCTATGTTGCCTCTGAGACCATATGGCAGCCCAGGAATGAAAAATACCTCCATCGCGGCATACCATTTGTAAAAGGAGACAATCCAGGGTATTCAAAATGGGGTATGCCTAGTATTCTTTAGTAGCCACTTAGTCACAAACCCTGGGCAAACTTAGTGTTCATATTTTATTTTGCATTTTTCACACAAAAATTGCACTTTCACTGATGATCTCATCATCATTATAAGTGTTACTGTTTTTAAAACACTCATAGTTGTATTCACCAATGTCTCACGAGTACAACAGTACCCCCCATGTACAGGTATTATCGTGTTTTAGAAAGTTAAAGGGTCAAATATAGGGCTTTAAAATTAAATTCTCTGGACTTTCTACCTTTATTGTCAGGCAGGTCCTTCATTTTATAATTAATACAATCACTTAATTATGTAAAAATAATAAAAAAAATATACACAGGGAATTTATGTATATATACTACACAGGCAGTCGTGTAGACTATCATTCCAGCAATTTATGATAACTTGGCCCGGAAGAGATGGATTGGCTGCAAGGGGACTGTCCCCCCCACCGGGAACGCTGAGGTTCACTGCAGAAAGGGGGTATAATTTGCCGGGAGGGCTTCTGTATGTTAGGGTTTACCATGCCGCCCTAATAGCGTTAAAGTCCACTTCTTTTCATGTTGGCATGGTACATCCTAACGGTGCTAAGGGGCAAAAACGGGTTTAATACTGAATGGAAGGATGGAGCCAGATGACTTCAGACTCCAGAGAATGTACTTCATAATGCCCCAAGTAGATAACGTTAGTCTATTTCCACCAGATGTGGCTATAAGTAGCTCTGAAACAACATTTACACCTATGTAGGTCACTCTGTGGATATGCATTATCTGAATGAGTTCTATATGGAAGGGGCAATTGGTGAGAACAACAAGGTTCAAGTATGAGTTGTCCCAATCATCTTCTGAACATTGAACTTCAATCTCCTTTTCCCAGCATGACCTATGAGGTTGAGGACTCAAAAAATATATATGTCCTGATGTGGAGTAGTGGTTGGAATTTTTGCAACTTATGCAGGTCATCAGGATGGAGAGGCTGGATCTAGTCCGAGGAACCTCCACCCAATTATGCCAAACTTCATCTGCATAAGACCCACTGCTTAATATAGTAGAAGCAGGGTGTTATTTGCAGCTCATATGCTATGGCTTTTAACATACAATGAATGCAGATTATTAAGACATGTCCAAACCCAATGCATCAATTATTCATCCATGAATCTGCATATATTGATAAAAGCAGCAAGGTTTCAAAACATAGTTTAGCGCATAATTATATAATTTCACCAAGACAAGTTAAGGTATAGAACTCCCTTTCATCGATGTCCCAGAATCATGGGAAAATAGGACCAGTCAAGCAACACATGTTGTCCATTAATTCTATAGTATATGTTCATACATTTAATATCACAAACAAATGCTTTGAGATATATGCTCATTCAAGGAAAGTCTCTCGTATATATGCTGGAGGTCAGTAAAGTGTCAACAGATTTCTATCTCTCAAGAGTTCCTTCTAGTCTATATCATTTCTCTTTGACATTCAATATTTACAAAGGCAGCAAGATTTATAAAAGTAACAACATAAAAAAAAATCTTCCTGCTATTATTGTACCTTTTACTTCTTGTTCGCATTCTTTCACCTGTGTGTCTTTATCCTGGGTTTGTATGCCTTTATATGAAGCCTACAATAGAACACATTTAATTAATACACCTGCTTTAGAAACCTGCATTTAATACAAAAAGTTGTACGTTTTGAATGCAGATAATTTCTTTCAGCAGTTCATTCTTCTGAGGTTTATGAAACTGGTAATAAATCTCTTAGCAAATGGTAACATTATGTGACGCATGTTGGAACCCCCACACAGGTAATAATGTTATATAACTAAGGGATAATTGTGTAGGATATAAACAATAAAATGAACCCCCTCCATTATTTGTACACACAACAACCTCATCTAGAAATAATAGACTTGTAGATTTTGTAACAAACACTCTTTTCCTCAGATGTTTGCCACATACTCCTGGAGGAGTGTGGAAGCCGGTCTCCTGCCCACCCACTATGGTTCAGGTCTGAGACACCATTCAGGAGTTACCTTGCCCAGCCGCCATTAGCAGCTTTCCCTGGGTGCACCTGTTCGTCACTTTCCCTTCATTCATATTGAAGTGAACGCTAGCTCCCGGCGGCCGTTCGCAAAACCCAAACCCACGAATGGTCCTCAGTGGTACTTAGCCGTGACCGCTATGGAATTCATTTCGCGATGAGGATTTCTTGGGTCCCCGGTCACCTCAACGACACTTAGCCATGAATATTATAGAACTGTTTTCGGCATAAGATGACAGTGTGGTTACTGGACAACTGGTGCCGTGTTTTGAACCACTTTGCAACCCGCCAGGAGAGCACTTTTTGGAGTGAAGGTGCCTGAGGCTAAGGGGAACAAACGCTACCTGAGAGTCAGGTGGAGCACCTTGTATTACAACCACAGGAGCTCCCAAAAATTGACTGGCAAAAGCACCAAACACCCTGAAACTATTTTGGGCATAGGACTACATGTGTGACCGGTCAGAACTTTAACACTGTGGCATTTCCCCTACACTGCATTGATATGAGTGCTATTTGGAGAATTTTGGCGCTCAGATCAGGGCTATTTGAGGATGTATGATATGTGGGGCTACTGTATATTTTTATAATGTTTTGAGGTATTTTTATGTTTTATGTTTTTGTGTTTGCCTCTCTGTGCCTGAGAGATAATTACTTTACCAGTCTAATTATCTCCCAGGCAAAGAGATCTCTGGGAGGAGATTGTCTTGTATTGAATTGATACCCCATACTGGGGGCTGTGTATATAAGCAGGCAACTTGGCCTAAATAAAACCGCTCTTTTTTACCCTTCACTCAGCTCGGGCTAGTGTTTGGGTGGATCAGCTATACTCTCTGCGGGAGAGCTTAATCACTTGAAGCTGTATCCAGGACCCTGTTTCAGGGCGGGAAGGGATGTAAAAACCCCAGCCAAGCTGCGGCAGCTTGCAGCTGAAACACTCACGTGTCTTGGAGGAGAACTAGGAAGCAAGCTTGACGGAGGTACCCAGTCTGGGTGCCAGGCGGTCCGTCACAGTTTCCTATGAACTACAATTCATCTAAATTTGAGCCGATCGGGTGTTTGACCAAATTCACGATTTCTGAACCATCATATAGACTAACCATAAAACAAATGTCTCGCACAATGGGAGAGCATGTTCGTTTGATTTGTGATTCAGCATTCCACCCATAGTGTCAAAAAAGAGATGATTGATTGAATAAAAAGAAGACTGATTGCTTGGGGGCAATCACTACCTGTTGATTATATTCACAGATCAAGTGAGAAATGACCAATAAGGAGAGAAGAGGATGAGCAGTAAAAAAAATTATCTAATTTTACTTAATAAATACATTTATAAATAATACATTTAGTAAATGTATATTAATATCGATTTTATTTTACTACTCGTCTTCTTTTTCCCTCTTTGTTACTTTTTCTCACTTGATCTGTGAACCAAATGGTGGGAAAATGCTCCTATCAGTGCACTGCAAAATATATCAAATATTTCTACTATGCAGATATTTTGCAGTTCACCGATTTGTGCATTTTTGTGCCCGTTTGATTCATCTGATTCGGTTTCCTGGATATTTTTTAGTGATCAAAATTTGACGAGTGAACAGCCACATGGACGAAATGATGGCGTTCCAATTTTTATTTATTTATTTTCAGACAAAGTGGTTCGGGCCAGAACAACTTTTTTCATCTAAAAAATAAACTACTGCGTAGACCCCAAAACTAATGGACCATAGGGAAACAGCAAAGGTACATCACAATGTTCACTAGAATTGATGGGAATTTCAAACATTTCTAGATTTGTAGCTCCAAGAATTCCCAAGAATTGGTAGTAACAGCTCCGTGTTCACCTTTTAACAAGTAAGATTCACACTAAGTAGTGTTACTGTTATTTCATCAGGACATGACAAATCTCCAGAATATAAATTATCCTGTCGGGTTTGATACAAGTAGTATAAAACAAGCTTGTTTATGCTAATGCTTGACACATTGTAAATCCTTCCTAATGCATTAATTATGACTCCACATAGACCAATAATTATTTCAGATATGCTAATTACAAATAATTTTATTCAGTCTAACACACATATCAGTAAACAATTGGAATTCGTTCCCCAAGGAAATGATAAAATGAAAATGATCTCCTCTTGACTGCTGCTTTGAAAATCTACCCCCAATCAAGAACTAATTAGAGATGAAATGGGAGAGTAAGTGATGTTCACACAGGTGCAAGGGATGGGATGTACATTTTGTCTTTTCAAGGTAAAAAATAAAAGCGACCACAAAACCATAAAAAGGCAGGTTTGGAACTAATGAATTTCATCAGATACAGTATGTCTAGAATTTACCATGTCTGGCGTGGAGAGAAAATTGTCAGAATCATTTAGGTTAAAAATTGATAAGCAAAAGACTCCATTAAATACATTATTTCTTATGATCTACAAATGGATTCACTTTTAGATTTTTCGCTTAACGACAAACAGTTTTTTTTAATTACGAGGTTGGCAACTTAGTCAATCTTAATTGACATTAATTTGGGTTTACAAGAAACAGTAATTCATGCAAAGAACAGAGTCCTAGCTTTAAACACAACTAGCAGAAGAGTCTGTAACAGCAAAACTGTACTCAGTATCAACATCAATCATGTTTAAAGAGTCACCTTGAAGTGCGGAGCTGTCAAAAACTTTGCTGCTTTGGAAAAATACTGTTTCAGAAGAACTTTGTTTCTCTTTCAAATGTTTTGTTCCCAGCAGTCTGACATTTGACACAAGATATCTAAGAAGAAAGATGGACTTTACACTTGGATCCATGCTGTGACTGGGTGTAGACCGAGCTTCCAGTGTTCTTATCAAATAACCCAAGGACACTAATTTAACATTCTTTTACTAAAATATTATTGTACACTTGGTATCTATAACATTGACTCTGCTTTCTTCAATACTGGTAACCACCTGGAGTCCCGGAGGCTGGTTTAATGTAGGGGCTGATAGTGTTGGCCTCCTGGCTCTTATACTGTATTAGACTCATTCAGTCACAATCTAGAAGAGTACTAAACCCTTTTTGAGAGCATGTCGGAGAGTTCTAGAGCCTTCTTAAAAGTGCCAGAAACATTTTATTACTACAACCTTTTAACACATCTCAAGAAGAGTTCTAGATCTTGTTGGAGTGTGCAAGAAATCCATAAAGAGAGTTTTAGACATTTTATTTTTCTCTTTTTTACTATTTTGAACCCAACTGTCTCCAGACTTAAGGATGACAAAGAGAATGATAAACTATGTAATATCCATAAAACAATGTTACATTCTCTTCCTTTGTATTCTATTTGTTTAAATTATTATTTTATTCTATAAATGTCAGAGTGGATGAAATTGGTATATTTAGACTCTTATATTATAAATAGGATTTCAGCATGTAATATAACTGCAGGCAGATTACTATTAGGATCTCAGCGTCTGCTTTGTATTAAATTAGACCCAAGAAGAGATTCTTACACTTTTGAACTTAGTTATATTTTATGAGAACAGCCACTCCACAATTGCAGTTCTGTAGACCAATCACAATAAATATACATATTGCAAGTTCCAAGGTGAACAATCTTCGTTGATTGTCAATTAGAAATATGTCTTAACAATCACAGATATATGACTGAACTTTGCAACGTCTGCAACTGGTCTAACTGAAATTACAGCTCTAAGTTACTAAAAATGTTAACATTACCAGAAACCAGTCTTGAATATTTAACAAACATATAACATGAGAAATTATTACGTTTAGTCAAATTCATATATATTTAGCGTCAACATATTCCGCTTAAACAAGATGACAGTCTAATCGAGACAGTGTACAAATCACCTAACCTTCTAAATGCTGACAGACAGACATACCTACAAACGTAATTCAACATAATTTTTTGCTTGTTTTGTGTTTTTTATGTGTGATCTTTTATTTAATATTCAGTGTTAAAAAAGCAATGTCAGATGCTTTACCATATCAACATATTGAAGTGGTTACGGTGCCAGAATGCTGCTCCTGTAGATTTAAATGTGACAATTTTTTCAATGTTTTAAAAGTTATAAAACTTATAGCTCCACTTCAAAGTCCTGTTAGTCAAAGAGCCAGGAGTTACTCATCATAACTATCAGCACACTAAGCTTGCTGACACCTGCAAATTCCTTTAAATCATTTAGTTGGTATGTGAGCTAGGAAGTGTGATTCCTGGATCTCTGACTGACAGAACATGTAGGCGGAGCTGCATGATTGATTTTCCGTGTGACAAATTAGAGACAGGTTTCTGGAACCACAACCACTTTTTAATGATAATATATAAGAAAGTGGGTAGGGGAGTTGACAACCAAAAGTGTACTGTGCTAGTTCCACCCACTTCCTATAATTGTTACTCAAGAAGAATGCTAAATTAAATATATACATTTATTTTGTAAAATAATTTACCATGTTGGGTGGAATTTGCCAAACTTCAGCAGTAAGGCAACTCTCATCACAGGAAACCACCATGTTTCAAGGTACAATACATTACATCACTGGCTGTTATGAGTGGTATGTTACCATTTAGAACAGTCTAGTTCAGGGGTGCTCAAAAAGGTAGGTGTTGTACAACTACAAGTCCCATGATGCTTTGCATGCCTTTATCATGGACGCTGTAGTTTTAAACATTTTTGGGGATCTGCCTTTTGGACACCCTTGGTCTAATCAGTGGCTCCAACAAAGTAAATATAGATCAGGTATGTGCTGGTAAGAGGTCAGTATCTCTGGTTGTAAAATCCCATAAGGTGCGCTACTTCCGGAGGATTTAGCATTGGATGTACAGACCGCATAACTCATACAGAGCCTGGTGAGACATCAGGGCATCGGACAATGTTCAAGGTGATTCAGTGTTATTCCAAGAAGAGTTTGTCAATCATCATGATTGAATGCCTTACAGGGTTAGTTACTAAAGTGACAATTCAAAGAGAATTTAAAATTTAAGATCAGAGTAGCTGAATTAAAAGCATAGTTGACTTAATGATTATATTAGTTTAGCTATTTTGACCTTAAATTTGAAATCCATTTTGAATTCCCACTTTTGTAAATAACGCTGTATATCTTTCCAAAATCCGACTTTCATTATATCCGCTCATAAAAAGAGGAAATCTATTTTTATGATTACCATTTCAGGTGAATATTTAAATATACATGCATTCTGTATTTGCAAAGATTTTATTACATACACAGAGGATGTAGATATTAATACATTTGGCTATCTTAATAAATATTCAAAGGTCTGTTTTGTTTTTTTATTGAGGAAACTTGTAAAAATTGTACAGAACAGTATTTATAAAATAACCAGTGCTCCTGTTGGAACAAATAGGAGGTGGAATAAATAACTAATTAAACAAAGAATCTGTCAAATTGTAAATCAATAAAAAGGACATTTACATTTTTTTTTTTAAAGTTACAAAAAATGAGAGGAGTTGCTATCGATCCCCAATTACCAGAAAGGAAAAGATCTCGGTCCCATCTCCACCTGACAGTTGCGGTTCCTCCTAGGACCAGTCTATAAGGTCCACCTGTATTGGAGAAATGGGACCGGTTGTCCTCCCCTCCAGTGACATC
Organism: Pelobates cultripes; assembly: GCA_933207985.1. Taxonomy (NCBI): domain Eukaryota; kingdom Metazoa; phylum Chordata; class Amphibia; order Anura; family Pelobatidae; genus Pelobates; species Pelobates cultripes. The sequence continues at coordinate 92,840,130 of OW240923.1, read as the reverse complement.
CACTGCTGTTGGGACAATGGACTGACAATCTCGTTTCTACCAGTAACGCTGGCTGCCGCTGGGGCGAGAGACCGGTTGTCTCTTCTCCCCTTAAATCCTGCTGCCGCTGGGGAATCAGACCGACAATCTCCACTCTCAGTGATGCACACTGCTGCTGGGATTAGGGCCCTTCAATCTCCTCTCCCTGTAACGCTACCTTTTGCTGAATCGAGTCTATTAGGATCTGGTATTCCTGCTCCAACTCCCACTCTATAGTAACCAGGTGGGTGAGGTCCTGTCCCAGCTCAATAGCTTCTGGGAAAAGCAGCATCTTTTACTGGTAACAATAAATAGCCCAGAACCGCAACTCCTCCCGACCACCACAGTAATCATCCTACTCCATGGCCCTTAACAACAGGCTGGGGCCATCCGAGCCCTTCCCCTCTGGCTGAATGCCCTCTGCCAACCAAGTGTCTCGCTGCACTGCGTACCACCATAGTGCCCGGTACGAGTTGTCCAGCATCATCTCTTTCTTGACCAGAAACAAAAGGTGCCTTATCCACTCCATAAAGGGTTGCTCTCCCAGGATCACCAACCGTTGGGTTACTTGTTCCTGCCAGCAGTGTGCTGTACTTTGAAGCTTCTTTTTCTGCCGAAGCTGTGCTACCTCATGGGCTCCTGCCAGCGTGTTCGCGTTACATATTCTCTCCAGTTCAGTTCCTCCTCGGCTGAAACAGGGCCATACTCCTGAGCCAGTGCGCTTTATAATTTCCACTGGAACTCCTCCTCATATGGCTGCCCAGGGGCTAGCTCGCTCCATCTCCTGAGTTCCTCTTTAGACCGAGTCGCTGCTGGGCTCCTCACTGCCTTCCTGGTTCAGTATCCATTTGGGATACACATCCCGTCGCTTGCCACCAGTTGTTAGGAATGCTGGTATTTTAGATACCCGTTCATTTTCAGTTCCACCCGAACTGCTAAAGGCTGAGGGATTATAGCTCCCAGTTCGGGTGTTAATTCGAACGTTCTCCAGAAGAAACTGCTGTATCCAAGTAAATTCCCCAAGCAATCAGACGTATACCCAAACATCAGCCTAAACTAGAAGAAGGGTACAACAGGAAGGAATTTATTCAGGCCAACTGGTTGGTTTATATGCAACGGGACTATGGAAAAGTACACACTGTAAATAGATTGGCTCTCAGGCTCAGGACACTCCCATACAAAATAGGGTAATCCCTCCCGTGTGCCTGTGAGATAATTAAGTCAGGAACTGTACTAAACTCTATTATCTCAGGCACAGAAAACATACATTTCAACAACACCCCTAAAGTACCCCCAAAACACATGGAAACCCCACAAAAGTCACATCCCCTGATAGCCCCGATCTGGTGGACCAACATATCCAAAAATCACCCAGATAGGTTCAGGGGCTCGGAATTCTAATGGAAGTAATATCTTTGACCGACCGTGCCCATGGTCCTATGCCTAAAACTAACGGTCAGTCTCTCTTTCTGGAGTACAAAAGTACATAAATCAAATGAACGGAGCTTTTTAAAGTATATTATCCAAGGTCTATGGCAGGGGCCATAGTCCTGAGGCAAGAGACTGGCCAGCAGGCCCCTTCAAGAACCCGTGACCAGTTCGCCACTGTAGTCATGTCTGTTCTTTCACATTTTGACTTTTTTTTCTTGTACATTAAAAAAAAAGTTATTTCAATTAAAGGATTGGTAATATCGCCAACTTCCACAACTGCTTCTGTGACAGATTCATCTGTATTGCTGGTTCGTCTGTTTCCCTTTGTTTCGCTGGATTTCCTGTTCGTATACCCCCGTTCGTGTAATTTGCAAACTACCGATTGAAACTACCGAACGAACGACCACCCAGGAGAGGAGTGTGCTGCTGGTTAACCTCTTGGCCCCAATTAGAACGTTGTGGTTAACCGCAGACACCTCTCCATTCCATTCGTACGGGTGGTCGTCGTTCGCATGTCGACCACGAGGCAGCGGCCATTTTGGGACACACGAACGCATAGCGGTGTTCGGTACAAATTGTATGGAACTAAAAACGGACACTTTAAACTACCGAACACCGCTGGAAGCTGATGCCCACCTTCTATTTCGACAAGGCATGCGAACGCCGGTCGTTCGGGAGTTTTTATGCATTCGTATGGACTTTTACCCAGACAGCCGTCCCATGGAGTCATTCGTATACCGAAGGACTGGTGAAAGACTTTGACTCCATGGCGATTCGACTAGATACATCGGATCTGAGCGCTATTCGGTGAAAATATGCACTCAGATCCAGGCTGTCTGGGGATACGTTACACGAACTATATTCATTCGGTATTTTTTCAGTTATGTATTTTAATGTATTTTTGCTACTGTAATTTAAAATGGCGATTGTCTCTACCCTGGGAGATAATTAGGTTTCTTCCTAATTATCTCCGGGGTAGAGAAGAAGGGTTTATGGGTAAGATGGGAAGGGCTTATATTGAAGCCACTGCGATTGGCTACTGTATAATATATTTTACAGTCTTCCACAAGGTCCCCTCGGGGAGTGTCCACCTTGTGGAGACCTGCATAAATACCGGGCAGGTAGCCCCCATTAAACAGATCCTGATTTGACCCTCAAGACGGAGCTTGGTCTCGTTTGTGGGGGGGAATTATTACTGGGACAGCGCTTTCGTTATTTTTAGCTGTGGAAGGCGTTCGACTGTTTTGCTGATCGGGAGTTGCCGTGTTCGTGGACTTCGTTCGGGAGTTTGACGGTCGGCTGGATATAAACTGCATTTCTGGAGAAGGGGATTATTTACTAAACGGCGGCTTCATCTACCTGGCGGTGAGTGTCTTAACAATTGGTGGCAAGCGACGGGATGAATCCTACCGCCCAGAAGGCCAGCTACACATCCCAGGTTGGAAATGCAGTATGAAGAGTTAAGGCGTGCTACCCTTAAAGATATATTAGAACGCAGAGGACGATCAGCGAGTAATCTCAAGAAAAGGGAGATTATTGCCATACTATTGGAAATGGATGCAACACAGGGAACGGGAAGAGCTGATGTGCCTGGCATACTGGAGTTAACACCCGAGGAGATACAATTTAACCGGGCAGTTCAGATCAGGCTGGCACATTTTGGCCCCAACCCCGCAGCAGATATTGTGGTTCAAGTGCAAGCAGCAGTAGCAGCACAACAGGCGCTTCAAGGACAAGGCGCTGCAGCAGCTGAGGTACCATATAATAATAATGGAAGGAGAAAAGTACCCTTTGCTGCCTTTCGGAATTTTGTAGAAGCCGAAGGAGAGATTGATGGGTTCCTGGCTGATTTTGAAAGGCAATGTGCTTTACACCAGGTACCCGCAGAGGAATGGGTCACCATCCTCTCTGGGAAGTTATCCGGCCGGGCCAGTGAGGCGTTTCGGGCCATCCCAGAGGAGGAAATTACCAGCTACAGGGCAGTGAAGGATGCCCTTTTGGCCAGATACGCTGTGACCCCTGAGGCGTACCGGCGGCGATTCCGGGACACCAACAAACAGGCTGGCGATTCTTATGTTGAGTGGGCATGCCGAGTACACCGCACCGCAGCCCACTGGATGGCAGGGTGCCAAGCGGTAACTGGGGAAGAAGTGCTGCAAGTATTTTTGTTGGAGCACTGCTTTGACCGCTTACCTGCAGGAGTCCGAGAGTGGGTTAGGGACCGTAAACCCGCTACCTTACCCGAAGCTGCTCGTCTGGCTGATGAGTACACTGATGCCAGGAAACTGGACCAGACAGCAGCCAAGGTCCCTACCCGAGTGGAGTACAAACCAGCAGCCCCTCCAACCACTGCAGTATATCAACACCCAGCGCAACGCACCCCCGCAATGCCAACAGCGAACAATTATATTCAGCCAGCCCGGTTCAACGCCCGGGATTACTCACAGCCTATCCGGTGCTATGGGTGTAAGCAGTTGGGGCACAAGCGACCCGAGTGCCCATTAAACAATTCCAGCCAAGCCCAGTCGTGGAGGAGACCAGCCGGCGGAAATCAGCAGCCACCCCAACCTTCCGCTCACTGTCTTGAGCAGGAGGAATTTTGGGGTATACTACATGAGGCGGATCCAGTACAAGCAGCACAGCAGGATAACCGTCAACAGCACAGGCAGACCGTTAAACTGAATGGCAAAGCAGTAACTGGTCTGAGAGACACTGGAGCCACTATGACTTTGCTTCAAAAGAACCTTGTTTCAGAACACCAACACACTGGAAATACTGTGGCAGTGAGGGTGGCGGGAGGTGCAGTGTTCCGTTTACCGGTTGCCCGGGTTCACTTGGATTGGGGGGTGGGCTCTGGACACGTGAATGTGGGGGTCATGAAAGACTTACCTGCTGATGTTTTGCTTGGGAATGACTTGGCCCCTTTGGTGTCCGCTTATGCTCCAATGGGACCTGCTGATATCAACCCAGTGACTACCCGTGCCCAGACCCGTGCTGCTGGAACCAGCCCACCTGCTGCTGAGACCCAGGTAAGACCCGATTCCCCGACTGGTACCCTAGAACAGACCTTTGTTAGCTGGGATTCCCCAGAGGAGTTTGGAAGGGAAACTCAGACAGATTCGACGCTCCAGAAGTATAGGGACAGAGCGGATACTGGAGAGGAAGGAGTAGATGGGGAACGGTATGAGTGGGTGGGGGACAGGTTGTATAGGATCCCCAAGCTTTCCCTGAAAAGTGTTGCCCCTCCGCCGAATCGACAGCTGGTGGTGCCTGCAAAATACCGGCAGGAGATTCTGCGGATAGGGCATGATGTTCCGTTAGCTGGACATCTAGGTTCCCGCCGCACAGCCTATAGGATCATGCAGAACTTCTTTTGGCCAAACTTTAATCAGGCTGTTCGGACATATTGTAGTACGTGTGACACATGTCAACGGGTAGGAAAGCGGGGGGACCACCCAAGGGCCAGGCTTATGTCAATGCCTATCATTGGGGAGCCCTTTGCCCGTATAGCCGTTGACATTGTGGGTCCACTGGCCAGGGCTAGTCCATCCGGTAAGAAATATATTCTCACCGTGGTGGATTATGCCACCCGCTATCCAGAGGCAGTAGCGCTGTCTAATATAGAGGCAGAGACAGTTGCTGATGTCCTGGTTAGGATTTTTACCAGAGTCGGGTTCCCTAAAGAGATTCTCTCTGACCAGGGAACCCAATTTACCGCTGTGCTCACCCAGCAACTGTGGAAGGTGTGCGGCAATAAACCGCTGCTTAGCTCACCTTACCATCCACAGACTAAGGGTCTCTGCGAGCGATTTAACGGTACCCTCAAACAGATGCTGAGGACCTTTTCTGACACTTGCAGAGATTGGGAGCGATTCCTGCCTCATCTGTTGTTTTCCTACAGAGAGGTGCCCCAGGAATCTACTGGGTTCTCCCCCTTTGAGTTGCTATATGGGAGAAGGGTCCGCGGACCCCTGGATCTCATTAGAGGCCACTGGGAGGGGGAGACAGAGCAGGAAGGAACCCCCATAGTACCGTATGTTCTGGAACTCCGGGACCGCATGGAGAAACTGTCTCTAATGGTAAGGGAGAATCTCCAGGTGGCTCAGGGGAGACAGAAGAGATGGTACGATCGGGGTGCCCGACAGCGAGTCTTCCAGGTTGGGCAGAAAGTGTTAGTACTCAAACCTGTGAAGGCAAACAAGATGCAGGCATCTTGGCAGGGCCCGTATAAGGTGTTAGCGCAGATATGTGATACTACCTACCTTATAGCCAGCTGTTCGGATGAAAGGATCCAGCGATCCTTCCATGTGAACATGCTAAAGGAGTATCAGGAGAGACCAGAGAATGTCGCTGCAGTATGTGCCCCTGCTGCAGATGATACAGAAAGTTTACCCTTACCAGACCTGTTAGAGAGGGACCCCCAGACGGATCTTACTAGCCTGGTACAGCTAGGGGACAGATTGAGCTCCACCGAGAAGGGCCAGGCAAGACAGCTTCTGTGGGAAAGCAGGCGACATTCTCCCAAGAACCTGGCTACACTACCCTAGCTGTACACAAGGTAGAAACCCCTGGACAGAACCCTCTGCGACAACCCCCTTACCGTATCCCTGAAGCAGTCCGGGAAGGAATGCGGAAGGAGATACAGGAGATGACCCAGCTGGGGGTCATCGAACACTCCGATAGCCCTTGGGCTTCGCCTGTAGTCCTGGTGCCCAAGAAGGATGGGACCACCCGGTTCTGTGTGGACTACAGGCGCCTCAATGAGCGGACCACCACTGACGCCTACCCGATGCCCCGGGTAGATGAATTGTTAGATCGCATTGCCAGGGGACGCTATCTGACCACCATAGACCTGTGCAAAGGCTACTGGCAGATTCCCCTGGCCGAGGATGCTATCCCCAAGTCGGCCTTCGTCACCCCATTTGGCCTGTACCAATTTAAGGTCATGCCATTTGGGATGAAGAATGCACCGGCTACCTTCCAGCGTATGGTGGATAGACTTCTTGATGGATTCCAGGAATTTGCTTGTCCATACCTGGATGACATTGCGATCTACAGTGAGTCCTGGGAGGAACACCTGGTGCATGTAGGGGTAGTACTGGACAAAATTCGGGCCGCTGGCCTGACATTGAAGCCAGAGAAGTGCCATTTAGGCATGGCTGAAGTGCAGTACCTGGGTCACAGAGTAGGGTGTGGGAGCCAGAGACCAGAGCCAGCCAAGATAGAGGCAGTAGCTAACTGGCCCACACCTATCACTAAGACCCAGGTGTTAGCATTCCTAGGGACAGCAGGGTACTATAGACGCTTTGTCCCCGACTACAGCACTATTGCTAAACCCCTGACTGACCTGACAAAGAAAAATCTCCCTAAACAGGTCCTGTGGTCTCCAGCTTGTGAAGCTGCGTTTCAAGCACTCAAACAAGCTCTTGTGAATGCCCCTGTCCTGGCTGCCCCAGTCCCTAACAAACGTTTTCTCGTCCATACAGATGCTTCCATGTATGGATTGGGGGCTGTGCTAAGCCAGGTCGGGGAAGATGGAGGAGAGCACCCTGTCGCATATCTCAGTAGAAAGCTGTTACCCAGAGAAGTGAGTTATGCGGCAGTGGAGAAGGAGTGTTTGGCCCTGGTGTGGGCATTGAAAAAGTTAAGCCCGTATTTATATGGACAGGAATTTTCCCTTGTGACGGACCACAATCCCCTTGTCTGGCTTAACCGGGTCTCAGGAGACAATGGCAGACTGCTGAGGTGGAGTTTAGCACTACAACCATATAACTTCACCATCAGTTATCGACCCGGTAAGCAGAACGGGAATGCAGATGGATTGTCCAGGCAAACCGACATCCTCACCCCATCTTAGTCCGGTCATCCCCACGTTGACCCGCCAAAGGGTCAAGCCGGGTCTGCCGGAGTGTCCCACAAGGGGGGAGCCATGTGACAGATTCATCTGTATTGCTGGTTCGTCTGTTTCCCTTTGTTTAGTTGGATTTCCTGTTCGTATACCCCCGTTCGTGTAATTTGCAAACTACCGATTGAAACTACCGAACGAACGACCACCCAGGAGAGGAGTGTGCTGCTGGTTAACCTCTTGGCCCCAATTAGAACGTAGTGGTTAACCGCAGACACCTCTCCATTCCATTCGTACGGGTGGTCGTCGTTCGCATGTCGACCACGAGGCATTTTGGGACACACGAACGCATAGCAATGTTCGGTACAAATTGTATGGAACTAAAAACGGACACTTTAAACTACCGAACACCGCTGGAAGCTGATGCCCACCTTCTATTTCGACAAGGCATGCAAACGCCGGTCGTTCGGGAGTTTTTATGCATTCGTATGGACTTTTACCCAGACAGCCGTCCCATGGAGTCATTCGTATACCGAAGGACTGGTGAAAGACTTTGACTCCATGGCGATTCGACTAGATACATCGGATCTGAGCGCTATTCGGTGAAAATATGCACTCAGATCCAGGCTGTCTGGGGATACGTTACACGAACTATATTCATTCGGTATTTCTTCAGTTATGTATTTTAATGTATTTTTGCTACTGTAATTTAAAATGGCGATTGTCTCTACCCTGGGAGATAATTAGGTTTCTTCCTAATTATCTCCGGGGTAGAGAAGAAGGGTTTATGGGTAAGATGGGAAGGGCTTATATTGAAGCCACTGCGATTGGCTACTGTATAATATATTTTACAGTCTTCCACAAGGTCCTCTTGGGGAGTGTCCACCTTGTGGAGACCTGCATAAATACCGGGCAGGTAGCCCCCATTAAACAGATCCTGATTTGACCCTCAAGACGGAGCTTGGTCTCGTTTGTGGGGGGAATTATTACTGGGACAGCGCTTTCGTTATTTTTAGCTGTGGAAGGCGTTCGACTGTTTTGCTGATCGGGAGTTGCCGTGTTCGTGGACTTCGTTCGGGAGTTTGACGGTCGGCTGGATATAAACTGCATTTCTGGAGAAGGGGATTATTTACTAAACGGCGGCTTCATCTACCTGGCGGTGAGTGTCTTAACAGCTTCCTTTTCCCCTCTCCTCTCATTACCGTATTCACACAAGGTCTCTCCCAGGTTTTCCTTCTGCCTCTCTATTTCACTGAAAGTTTCCCACACAGTACATAAACTTACTACTGTATTGCAGAAGTCATGGAGGTAATATGAGGATTGAATCTAAAAACTTGATACCCACTACAGACATTAATAGAAGGTTCTACAGCAGCTTGCAAAGCCCTGTATAGTAGAAATAAGTAATGCAACTTTATTATGCACACATATAGACATGAACTTTTTCTGTGTGTTATTTAGGACAATGCCTTTTTAAATAATGTTTCTTATTAATAAAAAGTGGGTGGGTTGCAATGAGTCATGATGATAATCAGGTTACTTTACTATTGGGCATAAATAACCATGATGATGCTGGATTGAAATATGCTTGGAGGTCAGTTTAAAGATCCGTGATATTTACTATCATGGCTCACAGGTTGCATTATGAGACTAACTGGGTGTATTTCACTAGAATAAGTGCTTGTCAACTGTAGCTGTAAACGACAAATATTTGTAGTGTTTTGCATCTATAAGCAGTAAAAAAAACAAAAATGTGAAGGTCTGTAGCATGATCGGCTCTCATACATTGACAGAACTAATAGAGTCTAATGAAGATGTTTTCACAAAAAACATACGGTCTCGAATTACCAGACAGGCCTAACAAGTGATTTCTTCTCCCTGTCCAGCTCAAAACCAATAGTTTGGAGAGCTAGATATTAAGGAACACTTTACTGGAAAATAAATAAATAAGAGGTGTGGCAGTATACCCTCCTGAAGATGGGTTAATACTGTCTGTGGTCGCCCCTTGCAGTTCTGATTAGCTCCAGAGTGATTATAGCTGAAAGTGATTATAGGTCTCGCCGAACGGGTAACCGCGGTATCACCCAAACACGAGCCGAGGCTTTGTGAAGGGTGAAGAAGATCTGTTTATTCCAGCAAATGACCAAAATGTATACAAAACTACAGTAAACACACCTACGACACACCCGAAAATCCACCAATAAGCATGCCCATACAGTAATCATAAAAGTGCATTGTCATTGCGACGCAGCAATATTTACAATAACACAGTCCTAAATCACATGTATAAAACAGTCCTAAATCACAACATCAGGTATATCTTCCAAAAGGTCTTTTCAGAGCGCCCATTGTGTCCAAAAAGCACTCGGATCTGAGCTAGCTATACCGAATTAGGCAGATTATATCAGTTTAGCGGTGTTCAGCTAGTGCCCTATCTGGTGTCCAGTTCCATGAGTTGGAGCAGTTTGACTCAGGGTTTTCTTGAACCGTAGGAAACTCGGGATCTATAAGTGGCTTCCCCACGAGCTTGGTGTCATTAGACGCCTCACAACCTCTATGATCAAATTCATAAACCAGAGCCGAAAAGCGCCATGTTCAAATATTCACTGGTTTGAGGTTTCCGACTGAGCCGAAGATGAGTTCTAGGCAGCTTCAAATATCCTCTGCTCCTGCCCCCTTTTCCCGTATTGGCTAAAGAACATATAGTGGACACGCCCTGGTGCTTAGGTCCATCACAAGAGGCTTCTAATTCATTGCCTTATGGGACCATCATTAATGAGGTGTTATGGCTCTTCATTGAGTAGTCCTGGTCGGGAGCAGTCAATGTGCTCACAGCGACAGGAGGAAAAGGAAGGTGCGCTCTATCCTGCCTCTTCCATTGACTGTATAAGCAGTCAGGATGGTGTTGCGGTGTGGACTATAATATTTCTAATGAAATCAGCACTATCATAAATTGAAAAAGAAAGACAGACTCCAGACAGAAAATTGAAGTGCTTTAAATGTTTGGTGTGTTCTTTTAAATGGGCCCAAAAGATATCCAATCTTCTGAGCCCTTTATAAAATATATGGCCCCCAGTCTCCTTGGTCAAATTAAAGGGAGATGCTCACATGGGCCCTGTTATTTATATGGGCTTTAAAGGGTCTATTATGTACTGTAAAATGAGTTGTTACGGGGCCCCAAAGACCTATAAACCCCTTTTCCCAAGTATGTTTCCATTCACACACACACATGAATTAGCAGTGAAGGATAATATTTAATTATCTAAAAAAAAAGTAATTAATACTTACCATTTGAAATGAAGATTGAAGATCTTCTTGTCTTCAATCTTCTTTATTTGATCAAATATGGCCCCACGAAAATCTAATCATATAAAAATGGGCGTTAAAATAAGAAGAAACAACTGAAACAGACAAAACTGAGATAAAAAAACTGCACCAAAAAAAAAAAAACTACAAAGAATAATTATCTTTATCCTTCAACCCAACTAGTTGGAGAGTTCCAAGCAGACCAAGTGGTCAAGGTGGGAAAAGCCTATATAAAGGTTTTTCCTGCCTTGAATTCTCAATTTGAGCATTGTGATTGGTTGACATGGAAGCCAAGAAAGTCTTGCTTCTCATGGGACTTGCCCAGTAATGTTTATATATATATTTATATATATATAAGCAATACCTGTCCATCAGAGCGGTGTGATGTGTGAGTCCATTAGTTACTGAAAGGTTTAATTTTACTGGTGTTGGACACCTAGTGAGACATAGTATTTATAGCATTAAAAGGTTGTTTTTTTTTCCTGCCAGTGAAAACACAATATTATTTAGTGAGTAGCTAATGGCATTGCAGCTTTTCTGGTTTCCTACCTGAGCACTCAGAATTCAGACGAATACCTTTACTAATTGTCATTGCAGTTGGCAAATGTTGGTGTAATTTTGCTTTGAAACCAAAATCAAAAATGAATAAGAATAAAGTTTTACTTGCCTTTTTCCAACCCAGACTCTCACTCGGCGTTGCTTACCTCTCTGCTTCCACCGACATCATCATGGATGTATGGCCTTCTCCATGATGCTCCAATCCAATGGACGAGTATGGGGGGCCTGATGTGCATGCATGACGAAGAGGGGGAGCTAACCCTGCAATGTAAACAGTTTTTTTTTGTTTTGTTTTTTAAAAAGCTGCAAAGTTTTGCTTGGCATGGCTATAAGGACGGAGACACTGCACCCAGACCACTTTATTGAGATGAAGTGCTCTGAGTGGCTTTAGTGTCCCTTTAAGAAATATAGACACTAAATAAGGCATTCCACACCTCACCCAATAATTCCTTAAAAGTACAAAAATCTAAATTAAAAAGAGGATCATGGGAATATTTCCTGTCTTGGCATTTTCTTATTTTTCAATAAAAATAAATGTTTGTGAGCATACATAAAAGTAAAATCAGCTGCTAGCTTTTAAGATATATAAAAAACACAGTGTTTGCTGATTAAGATTTAGATTAATTGATGAAATGATAAATTAACTTGGTATAATGATTCAGACTGATAAACAGCCCCATTTATTACAGATACAATTCATACAATTTAATAACATTTAATGTAATAAAATTTGCCTTTAACTGTTTAATTACCTGGTCCCCGTCAGATACTAGATACATCTCTCTTTATTTGTGATTTTCTAGAACAGTGTGATGATTTTTTTTAACAAAAAGGATACAATACCAGTCAGAGCCTCAGAAAACTTGCAAAAGGAAAAGAATTATAGAAAGCATATGGTTCTATTGCCTTAAGAAATTACAATGAATCTGACATTTAAAAATCCATCCGCAGTCTCTCATTATAACCCCCTTCCAGCTTAAATACGACACAATCAAGTGCTCGAGTTTTAAAATGCATTAACATCATGGAGAAATTATGTAAAGTGTTATAATATTTCCTGAACTAAAACATTTCTGCTTTGTCACCCTAATTCTCTCACTGTCAAACTTTCTCATCTAAAACAATGAATACCTCTCATTTTAGTATTAGTTCATGACAACGTAAATCTGCCTAATGGATTTTGGGGCTTATGTAATCGGCAACGCTGAGCAATAAAAAAATATTTGACAAATAATCAGCTGGTTTGCAAAATATTTGTCCCCAAAAGCTGCCGTTACACCAGACAACAAAAAATAAAAAAATAAATAAAACAAAATTATGAACATCTACAAAACCCTTAAAAATCTTTATTATTGCTTTCACCAGGGCTTTGTACCAGGGCGTTTATTATGTCAATGCATGTATTAGCCCCTATGTAATCTGATTGCTCAATTCTGCTTTGTGATTGGCTGAATGTACTTCAAATGTCACAGTAACTATTATGAAGGTTTGTGTTCAGATTCATGAGTCCTGCCAAGCTCCTGCTCTTCTTTTAAGTCCAATCCTGCTACTCATTGCTCATTGATTGTCTAAGAGCATCAGCTGACCACTCTCAGCTTGTCAATGAGGGTCTGTGCCTTGAAACTTGCACAGAGTTGACATTAGCCAGCATGGAAATCCAAACATCTGAGTCCTAACGACACTGCTGGAAGTGTAGTTACGTCTCTGGCAGCTGAGGGGATAATCCCTTTCAAAGTGAAATGCTGCACATACAGCCTCCAAGCACCATATTCACTTCAAATCACTGAAGTGGTCATAGTGCCTGGGATAATCCTTTGCATGAACGTTCCATCCTGCAGAGAAGCCCAATTGTTACACAATGTAATCATAATTATTTTAAAAAGATAAAAAAATAAATAATACATGCCATTTGGTTCACAATTGGCATATATAAACAAATATATGGTTGGTTAGGGTTCCCCATCATTGTGGTTGAGATCCCTCAAACTACAGCCATCATACATTACTGGGTGGATTCATTGAATATTGTATACACGCCCATAGTGCGGATCTCTCGAAACTTGAGCAGAGGTTCCGTTTCACCAAGCATTATGAAAGTGACCATAGAACCATTCGGTCTTTCGGAACATATAGAGACATTACCACTAGATAATAATCAGAGTGATCTACGGTTAAAATGCTAAGATTTTACCATAAACATCCAGAATACAGATTAGTGTTGTAATGAGTCCACTCAGTACACACGGAGTGTTGATTGTCACAAATTTAAAATAATTAGTCTGAGTCACAACATCCAACTTCAGTTCAAGGATAAAGGAAATGCAAAAGCCAGCACTCGGAACTTAAAAAGCTTAATCATGTTCTGAATAGACATTCCCTGCGCCGGCTCTACCCTCCGTTCATCAGCTTTAGCAGTATTCATAAGAACCATTACTATAATCAATCTCTACGCTCTTTGTGATTCGTACCGAACACCTTCAGCGCTGCAATGTGTTCCAAGTGAAAATCAACCATGAGGAAAATGGATTTCTCACTCAGTCATCCCATTTATATTCCGATACACTAGTCGCAGCCTTCACTTCTGCATGCAGATCTTTATTCTCTAAAGTGATGTTTTTTTTCCCCCCTTCTTAGTCTTTTTGACAAAAAGATACTATCTGGTAATCTCAGATAGATTTTGACTTTGCTCCAAAAAAACTATCATATCGCATTCAACATGGTCTGTACCCTTCTGGTTAACTGATTATATTTTAGCTCTTATAATCCATTTTACAAAAAGTCAATTTAGACCTTGGTTTTAAATCACAAGGAGTGGGGGGGATTTGCATTAATTTCCTTATCTTCCTAAATGTATAAAATGTAGAATAAACAAAAGAGAGACATTATTCCAAGTTGTCAGATACCACCGGTTCTTCTTGTTCCAAATTAATAGCCTATTTATCAAGTGCTAAATGTTTTAACTCTATCACTACTAGAGGCCAGAGAGTGCAGAATGATTGATACAATGTTTTATTAGCACAGGCAATGCTGACAGATGCGCCTTGAAGGCACTTAATCATAGGCCATGGTGTGGTATAGTGGCTGATTCTGCGTATGCAAAAAAAAACAAAGTGACAGACAGGTTAAAGAGAGCTTGAAAAGGTGAATGATTCTATGTTTGGTCTAGGAGGTAGTATTGTCACATGAAGATTTGCAATACACAAATTAGCTAGTGGCATTCTTAGAATCACCAGATGTCATACGTGTTGGAAGCAATCAGGATCATTCGGTAAATCAGGTGTCGTGTAGAAAGGGATAGAAACCTTTTAGGACAAATTGGCCAATGTTTATTATTGAACGTCTAGTACTGCCTTCTGTCTGTATCCTCACAGATGACTGAATAATGAAACAAATTAAACAAGGAATGAGCAAGCCATTTTGTTTGTTTTGTAAATTTTGAGACTTATCCATGGAGCTAAAAAAAAAGATAAATAATGGGAAACATATAATTAATAGTTTGGGGACAGCAACTAAATGCTGACATTATTTACTGAGAATTAACCAATGGAGGGGGAAAAAAAGGAGTAACAGTAATAAAATATAAAATATATATATATAATGAAATAACTTGTTGGAAGTGAACTCACAGGACTCAATAATGTTGCCAAAAATGTGCCATTTATTGAAGCTTCAAAAGTTGATTACATAATGTCGACGTTTCAGTCCACTAGGGACTTTTTTCAAGACTGAAACGTCGACACTATGTCTTTTTCAAACTTTTGAAGCTTGAATAAATGGCACATTTTTGGCAACAGTATCGAGTCCTGTGAGTGCACTTCCAACAAGGTATTTCATATTTTGAGGTCGGAGTGGCACTTAGGCAATAAACAAGACTGGGAGCAGGAGTGCGGGACCCAGCGTGAATAGAATATATATATATATATATATATATATATATATACAGAGTATGATTAGATAGCACTCCCTGGGCTTCTTTAAAGTAAAAATTAACTTGTATTAGCTTACAGAATAAAAAAATCAACGTTTCAGTCTGACACAGCAGACTTTTATCAGGATAAGCTCAATATACATCAAACTTACAATATATAACAAAAGATAAACCATAAACTCACCACATCTGACCCATCCAGGGGGCGACCGGTCCGTCTGAGCGCCTGACTCTGTCCCCATTCGATGACATCATCGCGCATGCATCCCTGATGTGCCGGGACGCTCCCCCAGTCGCTGCCATAGTAGCTAAAATTAAACAACAACAAAAGACATTAAGTAAAAGATCCACAAAGTATGTAGACTAAAAAAAAAACAAGTTGTTACTTTACTCTAGGCTGGAGGGTGGAAGGCAAAGCTTTAGTAATAAGTCCATATTTTCCTTTTCTGTGGACCTCTAAAAATGTATCTTTACATCCACTAATAGTAGGTTTCACTTACTTCAAACAAGTAATGTACATAAAAAGCTTGTATGCAAAAGAGTAGAGGGAATGGTTAGTCTGTAATCTTAAGAATATAACCTGGAAAATTGGATCTGTGCCATATATTGCCACAGGATGAAAACATTTCATAACCAAAAATACTTGAGTAAAAGTACTTGATACTTGTAACTAATATGCTGTGTACTTATGTTACAACCACAACTTACCATACTAATTTACATATTTTCACAACATTGATATTGCAATGAAGCAATGTTTTTAGGAATATGGAAACTAGAACAAGGCACTGACAAACAGATATTAGGGCCATGGCCAACCCTGTGCCTCTCCCCCTGGGTGGGTTATAAGTAGCCAAATGAACCCAATCTGTGCCGTAAGTGCTATAATAGTTCCCAGTTACAGTAATAAATATGACAATATAGTGAGGACAACAGTAGAGAGCCTGTCCCCCAGGGTGGGCTCTGAACACACTTTCTCGCTGCTAGTCATTAAAGAATGTTTAGAACCAAACAGAAGTCACAAGAAAATGGAAAGTGAATATTTATTGTTTAGGCCCCTTGGTGAGATGGTATCAAGAGTCCTGATCCAGTATACCTCCTGTTGTAGTAATAATTTTATATTGTATCCACACAGATCAGTATAGAATGGTCAACACTGCCTTATATGTGAATTCACACAGATCAGTATAGAATGCCCAGCACTGCCTTCTATCTGAAACCCCACAGATCATTATATAATGCACAGTAGTGCCTTCTATCCGAATCCACACAGATCAGTATAGAATTCCAAGCACTGCCTTCTATCTGAATTCCACAGGTCATTATGATATCTCTGAACCCCACAGATCAGTGTAGCACTGCCTTCTATCCGAATCCACACAGATCAGTATAGAATTCCAAGCACTGCCTTCTATCTGAATTCACACAGGTCATTACAGAATGCACATTAGTGCCTTCTACCTGAATCCCCACAGATCAGTGTAAAATTCCCAGCACTGCCTTGTATCTGAATCCACAGAGATCAGTATAAAATGTCCAACACTGCCTTATATGTGAATTCACACAGATCAGTATAGAATGCCCAGCACTGCCTTCTATCTGAAACCCCACAGATCATTATATAATGCACAGTAGTGCCTTCTATCCGAATCCACACAGATCAGTATAGAATTCCAAGCACTGCCTTCTATCTGAATTCACACAGATCATTATAGAATGCTCAGCACTGCCTTCTGTCTGTATCCATACAGATCATTATATAATGCACAGTAGTGCCTTCTATCCGAATCCACACAGATCAGTATAGAATTCCAAGCACATTAGTGCCTTCTACCTGAATCCCCACAGATCAGTGTAAAAGTCCCAGCACTGCCTTCTATCTGAATCCACAGAGATCAGTATAAAATGTCCAACACTGCCTTTTATCTGAATTCACACAGGTCATTACAGAATGCACATTAGTGCCTTCTACCTGAATCCCCACAGATCAGTATAGAATGCTCAGCACTGCCTTCTGTCTGTATCCACACAGATCAGTATAGAATGCTCAGCACTGCCTTATGTCTGTATCCACACAGATCAGTATAGAATCTCAGCACTGCCTTATGTCTGTATCCACACATATTTTTATAGAAGGCCCAGCACTGCCTTCTGTCTGTATCCAGACAGATGATTATCGATGGCCCAGCACTGCCTCTGCCAGGAATGATAAATGAGCGGGGACAAACAGAAATCAGATGGAAAGGCAAATATATTTTACCCTCCTGTCAGATAACTGACATATAAAATGCTAGATGTCACTATACATATTCCATGTTTTATTGCGTTTCCCATGATCCCGCTCTTAGAATATATATATTAAATGGTTTCTGTCTCTGGATAAAAATTAGCCATATGTGGCTAATGCCAAAAGTAACCCATGTTTAAATTTTTGGGTCTAGAATTATCATTTCATTTCATTGAGTTTACGGTGTAACAATTCTTAATTTTGTTTATGAGGACTTTTTGGGTTTTCATTTGTAAACTTTGTGAGGATTTGGGGGTACCTATGTGCCTTCTTTTCCACCAAATATCCATTTGGTAACAAAGCCAATTTGAACTCAACTGGCACCAAAAAGATGTTTGTCACCCAAAATATTCATAGGTTCATACTGAGATTCTATTTTTTTTTAATTTGAGCTATTAATGACTACATTTGAAGGAACCCAGAAAAGTCAATTATGAATGAATTTACATTTTGAGAATACATAGCTATCCAGATCTAACAACATTGTCTTGCTTCATAGACCCTAAATCTCATTGACTCTGACCTTTAAATGTTGAAAACGCTGCAAGTGTAAACAAAATTCGCAATTGCTGAGTCTTAAAATTGGTTAAACTGCATTTTCTGAATAATTTGAAAAATAACCTTGAGCTTGATCTTTAATTAAAACCAGGAATAATGTCTAAAGATGGAACAAAGGGAATTGATCAAGAAGGTGATTAGGACGAAGTATAATCAACCAGTTATTTGTCTTGCACAAAAGTTGGAGTGATGCTGTGTTGTAATGAATAGATGTCTACTTATCTGCAGATTACAAACTCAACAAAAGGCGGTGTTCATATCTGAGGAAGATGAGATAAGTCTTTCCACTAATTTACTGCACTATAGTTTATTATCCAGCTTTCTGAAATCTCTCGGCAAAGAGTGTCGTTAGTGTTCTTTTTTCTAACACAAGAAATCTTTGTTTAAACTGATCCAGTTTAGCTTAAGAATAAGGATGAAATGCTCAGGCAACAAGTTATCTGTTTCTGAAAAGACGTTTGCACAAAAAGTGATCTTAATGAAATGAGTAGAATTAAACATTTTATCTTGTTAATTCAGAGGCAGCTATATTGTGTTTGTAAAGAAGTATAAAATAGGCCAATCCGATATACTTCTCCTATGACATAATCCATATAGATAATTTACAGGAGCCTGTGTGCACATTTTAAAGGTTGATTCTCAAAGAGACAATGCATTAAATAATATAATAATAGGGTTATTCACTAAACAAGGATTAGTCATAGAATATCTATCTATCTATCTATCTATCTATCTATCTATCTATCTATCTGTCTGTCTGTCTGTCTGGCTTTCTATCTGTCTATCTATCTATCTATCTATCTATCTATCTATCTATCTCTCGCTCTCTCTTTCTATCTATCTGTGCTGCAAGTAACCTCGCCACTGGTATTTGGAGGGGCCTACTTGCCAGCCTCTTGTCCCAGGATTATGGGCCCTGCAAAAAGACATGTTAAAAAGTGACTCCCATGGAAAAACCAAACCATTGAACTGAGCTGGGTGATCCGAGGATGTGACTCTTGTGGGGTTTCCATGGATCTTGGGGGTACTTTTGGGGTGTTTGTAAATTGTGTGTTTTTCTGTACCTGGAGATAATTAATTACACAGAGGAGGAGTATGTTGAATGTACTGCTTGTCTGTGCCTCTCCCCCTCCACCTCCCCCTTTTTCCTGTCCTATTGTTTCCCCAGCAGGGCGTTGTCCCAGGGACACTGCCAGACCAGTTTAAACTGGCTGCTTCGTCCCTCCTCAATCTCCCATCAGCCCTGTCTGACTCCACCCTTCCTTGTACTATAGTGCTCTATGTAACCTATGGTATAGAAATGAGGCTGTTGGGGATTTAAATGTATGTATAAATTGTAAGTGCTGGCTTCCATTAAACAGACCTGCTTTACACCTTCATGAAGTCTTGGCTCATGTTTGGGGGATTGAATAGCTATATTCACAATATTCCCCTGAGTATAATCCCTAAGATCTTGTAAGAGCTTGTTCCTGCTACGCTCTCTGGAGTAGGAGAGGTCTGCCCACTGGGAGCTGGATCCTGGTCTTGGGTTCAGGGTGGATGGAGGGCGGCGAGACCCCGGCACAGCTGCATTGCTGGAAGTGGGGTCTGCAGTGCTTATGGTGTCTGGTGGAGTGCTTGGAGCCCTCGGAAAGCACTAGGAGCATCGATTGATGAAGGTATCTGATTGGGGTGCCAGGTGGTCAGTCACACTATCTATCTATCAATCTATCTATCTATCTATCTATCTATCTATCTATCTGTCTTTCTGTTTGTGTGTCTATATATAATCTGTCTGTCTGTCTGTCTGTCTATAATCTATAAGTTTGTCTGTCTATCTATCTATCTTTCTATCTATGTATCTCATCAAGAGAGCAAGCCCTGTATACTGTCACAATATAGTAATCTAAGTATATAAATCCAATAATTTCCCCCTATCAGTCTGCCATTTTGTCTATCAGATTGTCTCTTTGTCTGTCTGTCCATCTGCTTGTCAGTCTTTCTTTCTCAGTCTGCCTGGCTGTCTGTCTCTCTATCAGCTACCCTGCCTATCTGACAATAAGACTTTCCTACTGACTGTCTGGCGGTCATTCTCTCTCTGTCTCTCGGTCAAAATGTCTGTCTATCTCTCTGTCCAACTGTTAGTGCACTTATCTCTTCCTCTTGTTTCACTTCATACAATACATCCAACATTACAGAAATTGTTTTGACCAATACTTTGCCAAAATGAAGCCAGTATATGTGTGCATTAATGAGGGTAGCAGAGAGAACAAAGCAACTTTGTAAAATGTCCATTTGACCTGGGACCCCATAAATATATAAACTAAACATGACATGAATTGAATAGTTGTAATTGGGAAAATCTTAAAGATGTAAGTAAGAACATTGTACTTGGTAAATGTTTCTCTGGCAAATAGCTTATTTACAGATAAATCTAAGTGATTCTTATTTAAAAACCCAAGCTCAGCTTCTTCTTATGTTATTTAACCGGAAATATACCGTGTTTGTCAAGAGGGAAAAGTTTTGGAGCGAGTGAGAGGCATGTACCTTGCAGTGAGAACTTCCAGTTTTAAGGTGTAAAATGTACACATTTCAAAAGTACTGCCAAAAGTTTTCCAAAAAAGCTCCCTTCGTTTCTTCAACAAAGAGATTACAGAAGAGAAGCAGGGTAAAAGAAAAGAGGCCTTTTCTGCACCCCTGACTTTACTGTCAACAATCCTGATTTTCTTGTATTTGACATGTTTGCTTTTCACAATGCGTTCAGGTAGGTCAAAAACAAAATATATATATACATATAAATATTTTCATTGAGTGAGATTCATTTCTATGTCACTTTATGACCCTTTCAATTTCCCGATTTTTTGTAAATGACACAATTGACCAGATAATTGCTTTTTCTTTCTTTAAGATTTTCTATAAATATCAAAAAGAAATATACAAAATTATAAATATCTCTTGATTTGCGAGTGTCTGCAGCAAACTCAAGACTTTCAATGTACAGTATTTTCTACCACATGTGACACATCATTTATGTGTCACTGAGTCTTGGAAATTCAATGAGACCCTCGAGATCAAAGACATTTAAACCAATTAGATTTCCATTTGTAGAACATTAAAAGGAATCTAGTGGCAAGACCTGACCCATTAAGAGTAAGACCTCCTAGCAACATGGAATACAATTTTAAAGTATTTTTTTTAAAAACACAGAAGCAGGAACTTGCTTATGTACAATGGGTGCTTTTAGAAGTGAAGCAATTTCATTGATACATTTCACAATGTTGCACTACTTACCAAAAGAAAAAAATGAAATGGAGTTATAGCAAAATATCGTTAAATGTCCATCATAGAAAAAAATAAAACAATGGCAGGTCAACATCATATAAACAAAATGCTAACAAGAGAAGATGGGGTAGACGCGTTTTGCGCCTATAAAATACACTTTCTCATCAGCTACCATAACATTTACATTTGGCTCCATTTTGAGATAAAGATTAAGCTATTCTGTAGCGGGAAGCAGAGGAATTTTTGCCTGTTTTTTTTTTTTAAAGATCTTTTTTTAGTGATGTGGAGATACCATCTAATTAGTGACTATATGTGTAATAAATTAGTTCATTTTAATATGGAAACTAGCATAGCTGTATGTACGTCCCTCTTACATTGAGCAGTTGAAAGCGCCGAGATGCCAAGTAAGCTGTGTGGTTGTCTTACGGATTCTGGGAATTTAAT
>OW240923.1:92804048-92808900 GCA_933207985.1 Pelobates cultripes | reverse complement strand
AGCATAAAAGCACAAGACGTGTCTCTTTAAACACTAGAAATGTCTCTTTATGTGCTATGTGTAATTCCTGGATCCTTCTTGGATCCTTACTGGATAAAATTTAGAATTTCTATATTTTAGATATTTGCTGAATTAATAAAAGAAATTGTGTTCTCGTTACCGCAGTTTGCGCTGCAGCTACGTGTCATAAGATTAAGAAAGATTTTCCTGCCTGAGATAAGATTTCTCTTTTTGATAATGTAAATCTGGGCTATGGCCTTCTTTTTCTGATTCAAGGAATGGAACGCAATCACTTGCCACATCTGTTTTCTGTTTATTAAGTACGATTACACAAAATGTGTTTTTACATCTGGCAGCCGGGACATTGAACTAAAAAAACACTGTTGGCGTAAAACGTAGTATATGAAACTCATTTTATTGCACGTAGAGATACTTTAATTATAACTTACACTGCTTGGATTGACAGGGAACCCACTTATATAACTCCCACATTAATTATCGTTTCCAGTTTGGGAAGCAAAGCATTGCAAAACAAAATGGATAAACGCCAAACATAAAAGGATCATTTGTTGCTGTCTTCCTGCATTCAGACTTGTGTTTCTATTCTGTTGTTTTAATGTTCAAACTGGGAGTATTTATTCCGAAAATAGCCTAAATATTACTTTCTTTACTTTCATTGCTCTTTTGGGAGTTAGTCATCAAGTAGCAGCAAACGTTACTGGTTCTGTGAAATGCGCAAGAAGACGACGGTCCTGGTTATGTTTCCTGCAGTTAATAACACTCAGGAGTTGATTCACCAAACAGCAAAAAACTGGTGAATTGAAAAGCAAATTGTAAAATTCAGGACAAAATAGATGATTTAGAAACATTGCCAACTCAACTGTAGTCAGGGCATTGCTGTTTTTACCCTGCATATTGTTTGTTTGCTTTACAAATTGCTGTTTAGTGAATAAAATGAACATAATTATCAGTGTGAATTGTCATGCACAGACTGACTCACCGATAATGAATAATGGTCAGTTAATAAATTATGGGAGGAAGCTGGGCATGTGTGGACTATAGGTCATTTATGAAAAATGCCCAGTGTGAGTTTATCTTGGACATGCTCAGTCTGCTCCTTAATATGATTTTTGAAATGTTGCATTCAGTTTGCACTAGAATCTCTGAGTGTGTGTTGCACGACTATCTAAGATCTGCCGTAGATGTAGCAACGTATGCTTATAATATACAGCTTATGAATTCAATCCTTTTGTATTTTCTGTTCATTCTTTTTTTTATTACAAATGTATTGTAATTATCAATACCTAATATTTATATATTTTGTTAGTGCCCTTTTTGAAACTTTGAAAAAAATACACTGATTTACCTAATTGAATGGATCACGCAAAAGTTAAACGTGTCCTTGCTTATGCGCTGACCCATGTAAAATATTAAATATTAACTGCATGTGACATCTCAAACAATGCTTTTGTCTGATTTAGCAAAAATGAAAACATAGAAAATATTTCATGCCCATAAAAGGAGCTGAACCTAGACTGCCAAGATGAAAAGCAAATCTCTGAACCAATAGGCTGTGTGTGAAATTACATTGTAATGCAGCTTAGTTTTAATACCAGCACTATCTATGTCTGCTGATAATGTGTCCTCCAATACCAGCAGTGCACGTTTGCTGCAACTGTATCCCTACACCTGTAAGATACACCGTGTTCCTGCTTGAACAGGTACATTTCTATTTTTGTTGGTTTTTCCTGGATTCTCAAATCTTCTTTTTTAGGTAGAATTTTTCTTTTCTTTTTTAAAAATAATTTCATATATTAGTAAAATGTATTGGATAAGATTCCTGCATAGTGAGTAATACATAAGGAAAAAGGTGTGCCACGCACATTGTTTTGCAATGTGTTGCTCACATCTCTGGCACAAATATGGTTAAACAAATGGAATAAAGATTTGTTTTGCTTTTATTTTGACAGACTTTTCAAAATTTAAGGCGACTGTCTATTAGATCCGAAGGTGGGGAAGGGGCATTTCCCAAAAGAGGGAGTGGAGTCAACTTCTAAGGGTGGAGTTTAGTGCCCAACCAAAACTTCAGTATCCCCCATTGTCAACCAGATGTGTCTGTTGTCAGCTATGTGCAAATAATTGACAAAAACATATAGATTTAAGTTTAAAAAAAAAGTGTAATCTAAAGAACATTGACTGAACATTTTATTTATTTTTAATCAAAAATATAGGCAAGGTCATTTACTACAATGAGAACTGTTGAGAATTTCACATGTATTTCAAACTGAAAGCCAAAGCAGACAAACTAGAAGCATAGATAATTTTCACAGTTCAACTATTTTGGCCTTACATTTTAAATTCACCTTGATTTCACTTTGAAATCAAGGCAGAGCCCTTCTCCAAATCAGGAGTTGTCGAAAAATGACAAAATTAATTTTGAATTATAGGCCAAAACCGCCAACCCGAAAAATAACTGCAATTATTTATTTTTCCTATTTAACCACTCTGACTTAAATTTTTAATTTCTCTGTCAGCTCCTCACAGTTCTGAATTGAATAAAATCCTATTCTCTAAACAGTTAAGTGTGTGAGCCATTGTAATCTCAATTTGCAAACCTTCGGTCAAACCGGCACAAGTGCATACAACCAAATAATTATTTACAAAACTCACCAAACTCTGAGCCCGTCTGCCAAATCCTGTCAGCTGCTTTATTCTTACAGCTCTCTTCCAAACCTTACTATCAGAATCAGAAAGGCACTGTGAGACTACAGCCAGCAACTCCTCCCCCCCCCCCGAATACTAGAGATTGGGGGAGAAATTGTCCCTTTCCTGCCTTCCACTGAAAGTAGCCCAGTGGGGGAAAACAAAATCGCCATCTTAGAAATTTTTCCAGCTCCGATCAGATATTTTTATCATAATTTTGCAATTGCTTTGTTTGGTCTCCACAGCTAGTTTAGTAAATAAAGCCCTGTGTGATATTTAAATCTTATTTCATTTTTTAAGCAGGTATCATGTATGCAGTTTATGCCCTCGTAGTCGGGGGGAGGTGACCAAAAGAGAACTCTCAAATCTATGATCTATGTCTTAGCCCCACTGGATCCATTTACATCAATTATGCTCCATCTCACGCTGCTCCTTAGCAATAACACCATTTCTAATCTTATAATTATGCTAATATTCTACCATCTTCCGTTTCTATTTTCATAATAGCAGCGCGTTTAAGCTGAGTCGTTGAAGAAAGTGTATACATTTTTATTGCCGGGACACGTACATCTCTCCTCATTTATTTCACTTTCTGCCACTTCCTTCTTATCTTGGATTTCTCTGTTCTGTTTTTTATGCTTCTCATAGAGAACATTTCAAGAAAAAAACACATTGTTTAAAATACACTTTATAAGGATTAAAAAAAAAAAAGAAAAAAATGCAATTACAAAGTTTAAAACAATTAATCAAAATTTAAGATGCATAGTACACTGAAGTAAGCATCCACAAGTTCAGAAAAAAACACATTAGCATTCAATAACTCCTAGTATTTTAGAAGATAACTGAAATAAAGAGTATTTGATATTCCTGCAGCTTTTTATATTAGTAAAAGTCCATTTCATTATGTTGTATTAGGTCTCTAAGAGCGATCGTGTTTTCCCAGACACAAATCTATTAAATATACTGATGGACAACACAAGCTATCATGTGGCATGTAGCATTCAAATACAGAAAGCAAATCAAAAAACAACATAGTCAAGGGATGCCTAGGGGCTGGGGGCACTGCTGTCACCTGCCCCTGCTCTCCTCCAAAAACCAATGTAACACTTTAATCAAAAGAAAGAAAAGCAAGGTTCCTTAAGACGAGAAAGAAACCCACTTCAAGGTGGGTCCATTAGTCAAGAGAATCCATTATTTAAGATGAAAAATTCTGCAGCACTGAATTCTACACACTGTGGGCATGAAGAAGTGATGTCTATTCAGGAAAACATGGTGGGTCTTGCTGGACAAGATTTGCTTGCTAAATCAACATTTTGTAATTGTCCCCAAGCCATCAATCTTCTTTTTTCCCCATCAATCGTCTCTTTTTTGGCACCATGGACAGAATCCAGAATCGCAACCCCAAACTGAACATTTCTGACTAGTGTACATCTAACCTCTTAGTTTAGGAATTCGACCGATCACCCAATTGGCCCGAATTTGGCTGAATTGCGGCTACGCCTGAAACCCCAAACTTATTAATTTTGAACAATGACACCAAGCACTTGAGAGAGCTCAATGTACCGTCAGAAAGCACCATCATTTTAGATAACCAGGACTACCCTCCCAGCTCTGAGGGACTCTGTGCTGCATTGGAGGACAATCTCGCCCCGGTCAAAACGTTACACCCAAATAACTTGAGCTAGAGACCTCCGATCCGAGTGCTTTTTGGGCGCTCAGGAGAGAGCTTAACGGAGATGGCATTGTCTTGGAAATGCAAGCACAGAAACCTTGGTCTTCATGTATAAATGTTATTAGGAGTCAAGGTTTCTGACCACTAACTAAATTATCTGGCCAGGAACAGACACCTAGGCACCAGATCTTGTGCAATACCTATTGTTTTCTAGCGATCCCCTGTTGGAGACCAAGGTATAAAAGTGTGTTTAACAGTTCCTAAAGCAGTTCCTCTTCATGCTTCACTAAGTCTTGGGTAGTGTTTGGGTGGAACAGCGATACTGGCTATAATCACAAAGGGGGTAAGCGGACCTTGGCGGCAACACCCAAACTACATGTAGATAGGCTGTCACACTGTTATAGAATGAAGTCCTTTAGAAAAACTAGTTATTAGCCACTCTTTATATTAAATATTAGAACAAACCTCTCTCGGGGA